>OAMR01000367.1:1054685-1120007 GCA_900205405.1 Echinochloa crus-galli
CGTCGTCCCCGCGCCCACGCCGCCGCCACCCGTGGTCCCCGCGCCCACGCCGCCGCCGCCCGTCGTCCCCGCCGCCGTCGTCGTCCCCGCGCCCGTCGTCCCCGCGCTGATCACTCCACTAAGGTATGGTAGCGTTGAAATCTTTCAAAATGCAATTGGTACATTCGATAAATCATGTGGTGTGACCAATAAAGCAATTGCAATTGCAATGGGCAAGTTCATTTATCCACTGATGGACATGGGTGTAAAGGGTTCACAGATATACCAGCAAATCACTCATGGGGTACTCCCTGCAAAATTAGAAAATGCTTATGGACACTATGGACTCCATCGGTAACACTACTGTTTGATATGGTGACTCCATCTGAAACAGAATAGAGGAGGTTGTTGCTGTGGAAGTACATAACCTATGGACACTACTGTTTGATATGTTGGAAATGTATATTGGAAATGTTATATGTTTGAAATGTATATTGGAAAATGCTCCATTTAAATGTATTGGAGATATTTACATTGAAATGTATATTGGAAATGTTATATGTTTGAAATGTATATTGGAAAATGCTTCATTTAAATGTATTGGAGATATTTACATTGAAATGTATATTGGAAATGTTATATGTTTGAAATGTATATTGGAAAATGCTTCATTTAAATGTATTGGAGATATTTACATTGAAATGTATATTGGAAATGTTATATGTTTGAAATGTATATTGGAAAATGCTTCATTTAAATGTATTGGAGATATTTACATTGAAATGTATATTGGAAATGTTATATGTTTGAAATGTATATTGGAAAATGCTTCATTTAAATGTATTGGAGATATTTACATTGAAATGTATATTGGAAATGTTATATGTTTGAAATGTATATTGGAAAATGCTTCATTTAAATGTATTGGAGATATTTACATTGAAATGTATATTGGAAATGTTATATGTTTGAAATGTATATTGGAAAATGCTTCATTTAAATGTATTGGAGATATTTACATTGAAATGTATATTGGAAATGTTATATGTTTGAAATGTATATTGGAAAATGCTTCATTTAAATGTATTGGAGATATTTACATTGAAATGTATATTGGAAATGTTATATGTTTGAAATGTATATTGGAAAATGCTTCATTTAAATGTATTGGAGATATTTACATTGAAATGTATATTGGAAATGTTATATGTTTGAAATGTATATTGGAAAATGCTTCATTTAAATGTATTGGAGATATTTACATTGAAATGTATATTGGAAATGTTATATGTTTGAAATGTATATTGGAAAATGCTTCATTTAAATGTATTGGAGATATTTACATTGAAATGTATATTGGAAATGTTATATGTTTGAAATGTATATTGGAAAATGCTTCATTTAAATGTATTGGAGATATTTACATTGAAATGTATATTGGAAATGTTATATGTTTGAAATGTATATTGGAAAATGCTTCATTTAAATGTATTGGAGATATTTACATTGAAATGTATATTGGAAATGTTATATGTTTGAAATGTATATTGGAAAATGCTTCATTTAAATGTATTGGAGATATTTACATTGAAATGTATATTGGAAATGTTATATGTTTGAAATGTATATTGGAAAATGCTTCATTTAAATGTATTGGAGATATTTACATTGAAATGTATATTGGAAATGTTATATGTTTGAAATGTATATTGGAAAATGCTTCATTTAAATGTATTGGAGATATTTACATTGAAATGTATATTGGAAATGTTATATGTTTGAAATGTATATTGGAAAATGCTTCATTTAAATGTATTGGAGATATTTACATTGAAATGTATATTGGAAATGTTATATGTTTGAAATGTATATTGGAAAATGCTTCATTTAAATGTATTGGAGATATTTACATTGAAATGTATATTGGAAATGTTATATGTTTGAAATGTATATTGGAAAATGCTTCATTTAAATGTATTGGAGATATTTACATTGAAATGTATATTGGAAATGTTATATGTTTGAAATGTATATTGGAAAATGCTTCATTTAAATGTATTGGAGATATTTACATTGAAATGTATATTGGAAATGTTATATGTTTGAAACCAAGGGTAAAATAGTCAATCCACAATGATTGGAATAACGTTTTGGTAGTATAGTTTGGATGAGCATCCTGGACGGACGCGCGGCGTAGGCACAAGCATCTCATGGAAGAAAGGTTTCCAAGAGCACGCCGCCACCTATAGGAGCCGTTCGAGGAAGACAGCCGAATATGAGCCGAGGGTGAGGGACCTAGAGCAAACGATTGCCGCCCAGGGCTCAAAGCTCCAAGAAATGGAGTCAGAGATGGAGCGACGGATGAAGGTAGCATGGCTGCAGATACAACAAGCCACAGGCGGGACCGGTTCCACAGAGCATGCACCTCTCCAAGATGCGGCCCTTATTAGCCCTCCACAGCAATATCAAAGCAGTCACGCTTCCACACAGGCCGCCGAAGCGGTCCGTTACACCGTGGATGAAATAACTCAACGGACCGCGTGCGAGCTTGTCGTCAGGCAGAAGAACTTAGCTGTGGTGGTACGTATGCGACCTTAGTTCATACTGCATACATTTCACCGTAAATACCATTCATTTACTAACTTTCTTTGTGACTACTAACTTATCAGGTCGCATACGGTATGACCAAACGTGTGGAAGAAGGGCAAAAATGGCACTGCAATGACATTCCACATGGTTACGTACCTGTTGAGGTGGAGCAAGTCGTCACCAGCTGGGAAGACTTGGAACTTGACATCCCCGGAGGTGACGGAGAAACAAAACTCGGTCAGTGTTCTCACTGCATCATTCTATGGAGCAAGGCAGACATCGTTATACCCGATACACCTGCGGCTACCAACAAGCCCCCGTCACCTCCAAGAGATCCACAGGATCATGACGATTCTCCGGGAGCTCCTGATGCAAGCCCGTCTCCTCCGCCAAAGAGGTCTCCGTCTCCTCCGCCGAAGAGGTCTCCGTCTCCTCCGCCGAAGAGGTCTCCGTCTCCTCCGCCGAAGAGGTCTCCGTCTCCTCCGCCGAAGAGGTCTCCGTCTCCTCCGCCGAAGAGGTCTCCGTCTCCTCCGCCGAAGAGGTCTCCGTCTCCTCCGCCGAAGAGGTCTCCGTCTCCTCCGCCGAAGAGGTCTCCGTCTCCTCCGCCGAAGAGGTCTCCGTCTCCTCCGCCGAAGAGGTCTCCGTCTCCTCCGCCGAAGAGGTCTCCGTCTCCTCCGCCGAAGAGGTCTCCGTCTCCTCCGCCGAAGAGGTCTCCGTCTCCTCCGCCGAAGAGGTCTCCGTCTCCTCCGCCGAAGAGGTCTCCGTCTCCTCCGCCGAAGAGGTCTCCGTCTCCTCCGCCGAAGAGGTCTCCGTCTCCTCCGCCGAAGAGGTCTCCGTCTCCTCCGCCGAAGAGGTCTCCGTCTCCTCCGCCGAAGAGGTCTCCGTCTCCTCCGCCGAAGAGGTCTCCGTCTCCTCCGCCGAAGAGGTCTCCGTCTCCTCCGCCGAAGAGGGGACGCCGCACTAAAGCCTCTGCCCCCACTCCACCAGCGAAGAAGGCGCGAAAAACTAGAGAGAAGCCCGCACCAGAGAAAAGAGCGGGCGAGAAGACTCTAGAGGAGCTCGAAGCCTCGGTAAAAGCAGACACAAAGAGGCAAATGGCCGAGTGGAGGAGAAAACCTGAGCCGGAGCCGAAGCTTGATCCCACCATCGTGAAGTCATTCCTCGGTAATTTGAGCAAGGGTCAACAGAAGGAAGTAATAGTAACAGACTATGACCGCTCATTACTGAAATCTCGCCGGAAACGGAAGGCTGCGGATAAGGAGGCGGGCCCATCCAAAAAGGTTCCTCAGCTCGGCCAGCAACCTCAGCGGCCCTTGGGTCCATTGCCATCTCTAGACGAGATTAACGTGCAACGAGTAATGGCCGAGACTGGACTAACCAGAGCGCAAGTCCTGGGGGAAGAAGAGGTGCCTGTAAACACAACACTGAAGTGGCCGTTTAAGCTTGGCGAGCCTATGGTCCCTCCTGAAATGGAGAGCAACCTACAGACGAAGATGCGCCGATTCCATGACTGGTATTTGGAAGAATCAAGAAGGAATAAACGGCGCATGATAAAAGTAGGCGTGAAGGACCAAGACTTCTACAATGGTGACGCGGATTTTGTCTGGCTCAGGTTTAATGATATATATGAGCTGTACCACCGCGACGCCATGGACGTGGATTTGATCACCTGTTGGACACTGTAAGTACTTTGTTGTTGCTTATAATTCACAGTTTGAAAACATTAATTCCAATCTATGCTGACGCGGGCTTTATTTATTGCTTAACATATGCAGAATGGAGATTCAAAAATGTCGCAGATCCGGGATATATGACGTTGGTTTCGTGGATCCTCGAAGGATAAGTGAAGAAATGATATTGATGAATCCTGAGGAAACATATGGAAACCTATACAAATATATTAAGAAACAAAATTACTGCGACTCCATACTAATCCCGTACAACATCGAGTGAGTACATACACAGGCTTCTTCTTCTTATACTGTCTGTGTACTAATTCATTTCTGATTATAATGTATACATGTGCACAGATTCCACTGGTTCTTAATAATATTGTGTCCTGACCGGGGTGTCGTGAACGTCTTTGATTCGTTGCACACTCCAAAAGAAAAACTACAGAACATCATGGACATGATGACAAGGTGATGTATATTTTCCCCTACTTAATTCACCCCTTACACTCGCAATGACTTAACTCAATTTTTTTGTTCGCAGGGCCTGGATTCAATTCCGTCAAGAACACCCGGGAATTCAACATGAAACACTAAAATGGAACATTGGCTTTCCGGTAAGCAAGTAATTTGTACATGTAGGCCTCGGCTAATATATTATATGAATTTTACTTAATTTCTTTTGGTCGACAGTGTGCCAAACAGGGGCCGGGAAATAATTTATGTGCATACTATGTTTGCGATTTCATGTGGAATTGGGGACATAAAAAGCTTACACAACACGATATTATGGTACGTAATAATAAACACATTTCCATTATTATTAAGTGCACAATTATTGTCTCCAACTCGGCGGATTAAATATCTTTCAATTATTTGTAAATTATAGATGTTCAGGCTGAAGGAAGAGTCCCTGGAGCTAGAAAGAATTGACGCAATTGCAGAACAGCTCGTCGGATGGATCTGGGACGAGGTCGTCAATCCCCGAGGAGAATACTTCTCGCCAGTACTGGAGGACGTGCCGGACAGTGCAACAAGATAGTCGTCAATCTTAATTAAGTAGAAAATACAGTTTAAATATATATAACTCGAGTTGAGATGCATGAATATCTACTTTTGTAATATATATGTCTTCTATTTTGATGAAATGTCAGCTAGTATGAATATAGAGTCGGCCGAATACGCATTAGAATACATGTATTAGAATATATACGTATATAGACGTGCACGCATGGCTACTGAAAAAAGCAAAAAAAAAAAGAAATCCGGGGTCTTTAGCACCGGTTTCAGGCAGCAACCGGTGCTAAAGGCAGGCCCTTTAGCACCGGTTATTCGACCCGGTGCTAAAGGGGTACCCCTTTAGCCTCGGATTAGTTGCACCGGGTGAGAAACCCGGTGCTAAAGGGCTTTCCCACCCGGTGCAGATGTTGCTCATTCTGGTAGTGTACACTGAGTATAAACGCAGCAGCGCCGAGAGTCGGCAATAAGCAGGCCTTACGAATCAGAGTCTATTTGGAGTCTGTAACACCCTAAAATTCCATCACAAATAAATTATAGCAACATGGTTATATTTAATTTTTCTAAGGACATAATTTAAATTTTTGAATTAATTTGAGCCAATAAATATTTAAACATCAATTAAATAATTTTTTGGAGCAATAAGTGTATGTGCATCATATTTAAACTGCATGTCTTTTGCTTGATTTGTGTGTGATTTTGAAAATCATGAAAAAGTCCAGAAACCACCCTTGAACTTTAACTCTCTTCCAATCTCTCCCCCTATCTCCCTCGGCCCAGCCCAACCTCTCCCTCTCTTTTCTCTTTCTTTTCCCGCGGCCCATCTCTCTCTCTCTTTCTCTCCTTCCGGCCCAACAGCACGCACGGCCCAGCCCTTTTGGGATTGGGGTTGCAGGGGTCACAGCCCGGTCCTCTTGGGGTAGCAGCCTTTGCTAAGGTGCTGACCATTAGGGAGGTTTGTGGACCGCCCTAGTCTGTAACTATGCGGGTCGTTGGTCTTTTGCATACCTTTGTAAAGGCTTCGTAGTGGATCCCTAGCCACTCACCTCGGAAGTGTTTAAGGGCCTTGCAAACCCGGGCGACATGGGAAACACGAGCCATGGTGAAAGTGTGCAACCTCTGCAGAGTGTAAAACTGATATATCAGCCGTGCTCACGGTCAAGAGCGGCTTGGACCCTCACATGATAATTAAACTTGAAGATGGACTATAAATCGTGGTTTTATTTTTACTCGTGGGATATTTTGAATAAGATGTTTTCTAAATGCTTAAGTGGGTTGGTATAAACTTATACCTAGTGAATAGGAAGTTGCTAATAAAACTTGACCAACTTTAAAAGCTCATTGCTGTGAAACATAGCCTATCCTTGTGGCCTTGCATTTTCCCCCCGCTTGCTGAGTACCTAGTTAGGTGTACTCACGCTTGCTATTGCTGATTCAGAAGAAGGAAATGGAGAAGAATACTACAGCGACTACGTCGTGTTCGCCTCGCCGTCCTGAAGCCGTAGGGCCAATCCGCACCCAAAACCGAGCTCTGTAGCTCGAGTTCGAGCTTCTCCGGCGAAGTTCCGGCCCGGCGCCGCCGTTCGCCGGCGTTCCCGCCGCCGGCCGATCCGCCCCTCTCCTGTCTGCCGTCCATCGCGTGATCGACGGCCCATATTCAACATAACTCGAGTCAAACCAGCAGATAACGGTCAACCGAGGTCTTTTTGCAAAAGAGACCCTGTATTTCTCTGAAATTAACCCGCCGTCCTGTTTAGTTCAAAAATAATTAGATTTAGGTCCTGAATTTTACAGAAAACCCCCTGAGCTTCTCTGTTTTTGTTCCCGCAGTCCAGCCCCTGTGTTTTTGCGTGTTAGCCCTCGGGTTTTAACGCGTAATTATGTTTTAGCCCTGGTTTCTTTCAGTTAAGCCCCTGGAAACTTAGTTTCTTTGCCAGCAAGTCCCTAAAACTTGTTTTGGCCATATCTTTTCCGTCCTAGCTCCGTTTTTAGCGTTCTTGGTGTCCAAGCGTTCGTCTTTTCGAGCTTGTTAGTTTTAGATGCTTGTTTTAGTCTGTTAAGAATGTTTGATGTACTGTTTTCTTATTGTTTTATTGTGTTGATCGTAGACCTCGTGCCAGTTGCAACCGAGTCGCCCGTCGACGCGGAAGAACAACTCTTCGGAGAAGAAGAAGAAGATCTTTTTGTAGACCAAGGCAAGTGGCCCTCCCCGCATATTCTTTTGATCCCGGACAACTGCATGTCAAACTAAAATTTACTTTTATTGCATTAATATGACGGGAATACCTATGTTAAGGATTTACCTAGTTTTCACCATAAACCCTTGAATCAACCCAGTTTAAATAATGTTTTGGGATAGTTATGCTTAGCCTTGCTACACTATGGGAAATGCTTTTAAAACTGCAACTTTACAAAATGCTGAACATAATGATTATTGGTGAAATGTTGGTTAATACAAGAGAACAATACTTTAATCGGAACATGGAGCGACCACCCAAGAAAACAGCGCAACCATGGGGTCAATGGGCTCTGGCCTTAGCCAATTAATTAGGTGTGTGATCGCACTGATGGCCTTATCCGCCTGCGAGGAGCATAGGGGGATTGGGGTTGCAGGGGTCACAGCCCGGTCCTCTTGGGGTAGCAGCCTTTGCTAAGGTGCTGACCATTAGGGAGGTTTGTGGACCGCCCTAGTCTGTAACTATGCGGGTCGTTGGTCTTTTGCATACCTTTGTAAAGGCTTCGTAGTGGATCCCTAGCCACTCACCTCGGAAGTGTTTAAGGGCCTTGCAAACCCGGGCGACATGGGAAACACGAGCCATGGTGAAAGTGTGCAACCTCTGCAGAGTGTAAAACTGATATATCAGCCGTGCTCACGGTCAAGAGCGGCTTGGACCCTCACATGATAATTAAACTTGAAGATGGACTATAAATCGTGGTTTTATTTTTACTCGTGGGATATTTTGAATAAGATGTTTTCTAAATGCTAAGTGGGTTGGTATAAACTTATACCTAGTGAATAGGAAGTTGCTAATAAAACTTGACCAACTTTAAAAAGCTCAATGCTGTGAACCTTAGCTTTTCCTTGTGGCCTTGCATTTTCCCCCCGCTTGCTGAGTACCTAGTTAGGTGTACTCACGCTTGCTATTGCTGATTCAGAAGAAGGAAATGGAGAAGAATACTACAGCGACTACGATGAGTTCTGAGGCTTGCGCTTCCCCCAGTCAAGTGCCTGTGGAAGATGGAAGTCGAAGAATGCTTCGTGTAGCTAGCGTTTGTTCTCCGATAAAGACCTTCGTGTCTCCCGAGAGTGTGTAATAAGAATATTGTAATAAATCTCTTGTAGCTGAATATTGTTTTGTTGATAATACACTCTTCGGTCTATCATATGTGTGTAAACAGATCCTGGCGCACATATGAGATGCACTTGGTTTCGTTTGGAAAACCGGGTGTGACAGAGTCCCGATAGAGTCGGCATCGATAACCAATTACGAGTACGTCTCTATTACTAATTAACTACTATACAAAAGTATATTCCACGTATAAAAACTATATCTATTGTTTATATATACATATGCATCTCTATCTCTATCCTGCTGCGATGGATAGAGCCGTGCGTGCTACCGCGCTGGCCTCGTGATTTAGAGATGACCGTCACGAATTGGTGCCTACGTGGACACTGACGTGGCTGTCTACGTGAACGCTGACGTGGCTGCTTACCCTGATGACATGGACGTTGACGTGGACAATGACATGGCTACTGATGTGGACAATGACATCGCTACTGATGTGGACATTGACTTTTCGATCATGGGCCATTTATTAATGGGCCAATTTTAGACAGACTACATTTCAATCTAAAATCATTTCAGCAAATAAAAATTTAAGCCCATAAATATTATAGCATCGTCCCATAAAAATTCTGGGTCTGAATCATTTCAGCCCACCAAAAATTTAGAAGTCACGGATCCAAAAAATCAGTAGCAATAACTACAACATAATTACAGCATCAAAACAGGTACAATATCTCAAATAATATAAAGAGCAATTATAAAAACATCTAAAATACATAACATCATCTAATCAGTGTCATGGAGCTTTGCTTCGATGGGGTTCTTCATAATTTCAAGCTCCTTGTTAGTGATGCAAGGTGACAAGGGGAAAAATATTTATGATTAATTTTAGAAACATTCATCTAATGAGGAGATTACCAAATAATTTTACTGTTTCTACTAAATCCAATGAAAAAATAAGGTGAGAACTATTTCTCCCAATAGAAATTTATTTTTACGAGTGACATAAATTTACCTTGATGATTTATGGTCTCTTGTCTTATCCAAAGTAGCAAGATGCACCTGGCAGGACTGACACAAAATGGGAAAATCAAAATTACCACATGATGAACAACAGAAACAGAAACATCATTGGCAAAGGGCAGGTGCTCAGATAAACAACAGAAACAGAAATAAATATAGCCCATTGCCTAAAATAAGAATGACAGAATGACAGAAAAGGGAAAGTTTTTAGAATGACAGAAAGTGCATATATATCATCACAACATATAGCCCATTGCCTCAAATAAGGGGCTGTTTGGATCCACATGTCAAGAGCAAAAAATAGCAAAACTTTTTCCCTCAAAAAAAGATGGCAAAAGTTTTGCCATCAGGAGTGTTTGGATCCAATGGCAAAACTTTTGGCAAAACCTCATTTAAATCTCATTCTCCCTCCTTTTGCCATGGGGTGTTTGGAGGCAAATGACAAAAGTTTTGCCTTCTTGCCCAATTTTGCCACAATGTTGAGCCAAAAGGTTTTTGCCATCTCATTTTTTATTTGCCCTTTTGCCATGGGGGTGTTTGGAGGCAAATGGCAAAAAAAATGGCAAAATAGATGTCATTTGTCATTTGCCCATGGATCCAAACACCCCCTGAGAACAGGGGAAAACAAATAAAATCAACAACATACTAAACTGTCCAATGCCTCAGTTAAGAATGGCAGTTAAGGAAAATCACCATCACAGCACATTGTCCAATGCCTCAAATAAGAACAGATAGAGAAAGGAAAATCACCATCACAGCACATTGTCCAATGCCTCAAATAAGAACAGATAGAGAAAGGAAAATCACCATCACAGCACATTGTCCAATGCCTCAAATAAGAACAGATAGAGAAAGGAAAATCACCATCACAGCACATTGTCCAATGCCTCAAATAAGAACAGATAGAGAAAGGAAAATCACCATCACAGCACATTGTCCAATGCCTCAAATAAGAACAGATAGAGAAAGGAAAATCACCATCACAGCACATTGTCCAATGCCTCAAATAAGAACAGAAAGTACAGACATACAATCAAGTGTTGGGCACCCAAGTAGACTCAGGGTGAACAAACATCACAGGTACAGCATGCAAACTAATAGTAACAAGCATCAACGACATGATTAATTCTTGAACATAACCAAACATCCCTGGCACGGACTAGTGCATCAAGTAATGGAACTAAAATCATCATTGGCGTGGACAAGTGCTCAGAAAAAATGAGTAGAACCATCATTGGCATGGACAAGTGCTCAGGAAAAATAACAAGAATCATCATTGGCATGGACAAGTGCTCAGGAAAAATAACAAGAATCATTATTGGCATTACAAAGTGCTTAGGAAGGAGTCATATAGATTCAATGCAAGCAGCACAACTAGCAACTACCGTCACAGATCAGATTGACCAATCCATGATATAAAACGAAATCCGAATATTTGACAAAACAAAATGACCACAACCATTGAGAGAGTTAAGAAGAATGGGTTATTGGGTTATCTAATTGACCAAAGATGCTCTAACGGAAAGGGTCTTTGACCTGCACACACAGGGAAGTTAGAACTAGCTAATAGAATTCTGACGTGCTAAAAATAATCCATAATCACTGAATTTGGGACACAAGAACAAAGAACAGAGGAGATGGGATGCCTGATGGCCGTCCAATGCCCATGTGGCTGTCATCGCCAATCCAGAGAAGGTGAGCAAGAATTATCAAGTAATATGATCGATCTCTAACATGCCATCAAAAGGAGAGCAACAAATAAACCAACTACGGCTATGAATTTCTCAGCATTAGACATCTAGATCCAGAGGGACGGCGGGAGGAGTGCACAGACCTTGGGGTTAGGGTTGAGGAGGATCCGCGGGCACAGACCTGAGGAGGAGCCACCGCCGCCACAAGGGATCCATGTCGGGATCCCAGTCGCCTATGCCGCGAGGAGGAGACGCCGAAGAGGGAGTAGATCCGGTGAGGTAGGGGACTGCCGATGAACTCGGGCTCGTGACCCTGCGGCGACTCTGCGGCGGCCACGGCCGCCTCCTACTCCTCGGTTGCGGCCTCGGCCTCGGCCTCTGCTTCCTCCTCCTCTTCTCGGAGGTTGCCCCACAACGGCGCTTGGAGGGAGGCAGGGAGTTCGAGTGGATCTGGATCTGAGGCTGCTAAGATGAGGGGACCGAGGGAGGCGGCGCGCGGCGAGAGAGGCGGCCATGGAGGAGTGGATGAGGGGCCGGTGGCGAGGAGACCTAGGGGAGAGCGGGCGGCCAGGAGGGGGAAGAGCTGACAGACGGCTAGGTTATGGGTGATTTTATACCCTGGGAAGGAGATCACAGACATTGGATCAGAGATGGACAGTCACAATTTGTTGGGCCGTTTGGGCCAAACGGGCCTTGGTTTATTTCTTTCCTGCTTAAAATTTTTCTTTTTCTTTTTTATTTTATTGCACATAAAAATAACTATCTTAAATTAACCAATATATTTTTTATATGCAATAGACTACATATAAGTTATATTGAAGAAGTTTCAATAATTATAGTGCTTATTTACTATTTCTAAAATTTTAAATGGATTTCTGTAGGTTTATTGAAAGTAATTACAATCTGAACTACATGTATATCAAATAATGTACAAAAAATTACAAAAAATCATATTTAGTATCATATGTTCCAGTATAGCTCATATCCTTAAAATAGATGGAAATTTTAAATATTTTATAAGGATCATTCAAACTTCTACTCACAACGTCATTACAAAATAATGATAAAAATATCTAAAATTTATCCAAAAAAATATGAAAACTCCTATACATTCATTTTATTGATGTACAAGGTCGGTATAAAAACTTCGTAAGATTTTACGCAAGTTATAATATACATTGTTCACATAAAGGATACTTCTCCCACATAGTTAGTTGAACATTGAAGTTTCTCATACTCTACAACATGTTTTGTGACAAACCAATGTTTTTTGATCATGACCATGAGCAATGATCAAACTAAGAAAAGCCTAATCTAAAAATAGGTGCAAAAGTTTTCAGTTAAACTCCAATTTAAAATTGAAGTTAAAATTCATTTGAAGAAGTTTAAAGGAAACTCAGTTTTTCTTCTAAATCTAGAGCTAAAATAAAAAACCTTTCAACATGAAAGTTGTAGAACTTTTTAATTTTAAGAAACTTTCATTTTGGCCAATCTTCGAGTTTCAACATGTTTTTCTCTTTAAATCTCGGTCAAACATCGTTTGACCCCGGGTCAACTCTCCTAAATTTATTTTACAAGATAAACCACAGCTCAACTCATTAAATTCTAAGAAACTCTTGTTTCGGCCAAAATTCAAGTTTCAACATAAAAACCTTAGAAAACCTTAGTCAAACATGTTTGACCCCGGGTCAACTACATAAGCTTGTTTAAAGTGGGAGTCAGCCGAAAGAGCAGCGGGCTGGCGCGGAGGTAGGCTGAGCGCGGGAGTTCGAGGACCAAAAGCGGACTACGATGGGCTAATTGGGCTACGATGGGCCTTTTATCTTTCATGTTTTTCATTTTTTTATTGCATCATTGTGAAGTAGCGCATAAAATAATTATCTTATATACACCAACTTATTTTTTATATGTAATAAACTAGATATGAGTTGTCTTCTAGGAGTTTCAAGAGTTTTCAAGTAGATTTGCTATTTTCTACCATTTAAATGAATTTCTGCGTGTTTACCGAAAGTAATTCAAAATTGACCTATATGTACCTCTAATAAGATTCAAAAAAAATCTAAAAAACTATATTTAGACGGCTATGGTCCATTGTAGCCCATGTCTTGGATATCGACGAAAAATTCAATTAACTCATAGGGAAAATTCAAACTTCTACTAGTCACCTTATTATAAAATAATGATAATAATACCAAAAACTTCTCCAAAAATTCTAAAAATTGATGTGGACTCATTTTATGGATGTTTACACTTGACATAAAACTTTCATTTGGTTCCATGAAAAAGCAGTATACATTGTTCACAAATTGACACAACTCTCTCATAGTTTTCTACAATTGAAATCAAACTTTGATATTTAAACAAATGATAACATGATTAAACTCGTATGCACCTAAAAATTGGACACAACCTCAGGTTCATTATAATATTATAAAATGTGAAGTTAAATTAGCAATTGTATATATAGAGAAGTTTAGAGAAGTTTTAATGAAACTCAATGTTTCTCCTAAATCTATAGCTCAAATCAAAAACCTTTCAACATGAAAGTTGTAGAAATTTAAATTATAAGAAGCTTTTGTATTAACCGATTTTTGAGTTTCAATGCAAATTTCTGTTCAAATCTTGGTCAAACGTCATTTGACCTTAGTCAAAAATGGAGGAGCAATGGTGAACTTGGGCCAAAACTGGAGGAGCAATGGAACTTGGGCCAAAACTGAGCCTGCTAAGGCGGATAGGAGCTGGGCCGCTCAGGAAGAGAAAGGAGGGGGAAGACTGGACCGAGAGAGAGAGTTGGTGGAGCAATAGTGAACTTGGGCCAAAATAACTTTTCTAGACCTAAAAAAAGCAATTCAAACGTGAATTTAAATTCTAATTTGAAATACAAGCAGTGAAAACTCAAATGTTTCAAAAGTTTTCGGTTAAACTCCAATTTGAAATTCAAGTTCTAATTCATTTAAAGAAGTTTAAACGAAACTCAATTTTTCTCCTAGATTTAGAGCTCAAATAAAAAACCTTTCAATATGAAAGTTGTAGAACTTTTAATTTTAAGAAACTTTTGTTTTGGCCAATCTTAGAATTTCAACATTTAAAATTAATCATATTTCATTCATAATTGATTAAACGTTGCAGTGTTTTGGGTCATATGGTAAAGGATAATTTTTTAATTTATATTCACGACGGATTTGTATAAACATTGCAGCGTTTTGGGCCGAACCGTGACAGAATTGATGGAATGTTACAGTTATCTGGGCTTAGAGCAAAATGATAACGTTTCTGAAACCATTGCAAGGATTTCGTCGTAATTTTCTGGGCTTTTTTGGGCTTTCGGGTGACGTTTTCTGAAAACGTTGCCAGGATTTCATCATAGAATAAATAGTTTCTTGTAGTGTGTGATGTATATATTCAGATGGGTATTCTTAGCTCGACCCCCCTCTCAAGGCCGGGCCTGGTAATAAAAGCAGAACAATAATTATTGTTAAGAAAGGTATTCGACTTTCCTAAAAGCAATCTAACATAGCTGGGATGTCACTTGACACTTGCAGAAGTGCATCAAAAGACCAAACTTGGTCGAGCGAACCTAACCGCATGTTCAACCATGAGGGGTTTCGTTTGCAACCAAAAAAAAAAGTGTAGGTAAATAAGGTAAGTTTCATACAGAAGATTAGATCATCAAACAGCTCGCCTATGGCAGAATATTATTCCAGATAGCTGAAAGACGAATCAGGGGCACGCTACATTCTGGAAGCACCCATGGCTACGCTGCCAGTAAATGCGAATACTGGTCACATGGGATGCAAGTCATGCAACAGCAGAAATGCTCCTGAATTTGCATGTACAAAGAATTGAAGGGGCATTCAATCCTAGAATGAATGAAAAAGAAGTGCTCTAGAATTTACATGTACAAATAATTGAAGTGACGCACAATTCTAGAATGGATGAAAAAGTGATGCTGCTGAATTTCCATGTACAAAGAACTGCAGTGGCAAAGAATCCTACAGTGAATGAAAAAGAAATGTTCCTGATTTTCCATGTACAAAGAATTGAGGTGGCATAGGGTCCTGGAGTGAACGAAAATGAACAAATCACGGGACCGCTCAAGACATGATCCCTGGCACAATGACAAATCAAGATTATCTGCAGCAAGACACGGGCATAACTCGAACACTACATGTCAACTCTTCGGTCACTCTACAAGAAGCAGCCACACATGTCCACGCTACCAGTGGTACAAGGAAGCCGGTCAGGCAATACATGTCGGTATGCACAAGTGGCCATGATTCTGAATATCCATCAAAAATGTATCAGAGAGGTACACAATCCCCAAGTGCACCGAAATGGATAGATCGCCAGATACAGCTCAAGACACGTCCCTCGCACCAAGAAAGATCAAGATCATCTGCATCTACACACGGATGTCACTTGAACACTGTGGGTCAATCATCTTTCTGTTGGTTTTGAAGATCCTGGCACAGAAGAAAATATGTTATTAGACTATGGACATCATTATACGTGTAAAAGTAAGTCACACAGCAACAATTTCGCCAAAACAAAATCACACATCGAAAAATACCTGTAATCTGGATACAACTTCTTGATGTTGTGTCAGAGATCTCTAAGAATCTGTGTTGTCAGCGAGCAGCTCTGTTTTTCCACAGCAACATGTTAAAAGAAATGGGAGTTCCAAAACCATAAAAGGTTTGGCAAAATGTTCAGAACATAGAAGCATACCATGAACCAAGAAATAGCTTGTCCACCCATAGATAAAACCCCAAGCGCCATGTACAAATATTCAGGCCATCCCCACTCTTTTCTCATAGTATGGCTTGGTACTGGAGCAAATGAGCTGGCTGGACTAGGTTCCATGGTCATGCGGTACAGACCATATAGAACCAGCACCGAGAAACACATCATGGCTGCTCGTGCTGTGTGATGCCCAAAGCCAATCTCATACTTGCGCCTCCCAAAAAGAACACATGGCAATGCCAAGCAGCCAACAGCCCACACAATACCAAAAGCCCCCAGTATTGTCCTAACAAACTCAGGGGGAAACCAAGGCAAGAAGAGGAACAGAGCAGTTAGCCCAGTAACCATAGCACCAAACAATGCAATTTGGATCTTATTCCAGGCTGAATCATCCTGCATTAAAAAAAACATAAATAAACTGAGTAAAAGATGCAGTTTCTACAATGGTCTGTAAATGATCAGTATACTATAACGATTGTGCTTTGAATGCATTGCGATTTTTGTCATTCGATATTTGAATAAGTTAGATCATAAAGTCAACAAGATGATTCAAGAATTTTTGGTCACCTTCCTTAGACCATAAAGTCAACAAGATCATTCAAGAAATTTTTGTGATCTTCTTTACATCATATAACCAACAACATGGTTCATGAATTTTTTTCACCTTTTTAGTTTCATGTAGCAGGAGTCCTTCCTCCAGTCTCTTCAAAGTGTCCTCACGTATCTTCACTGCATACTGGGAGCTGCGCAACCTAGCTGTCTCACGTCGAAGCAGGAAGCATCAGTGACTCACGGCAATAACGGCCAGTCAAGACTGAAAATGTTGAGTAAACACAAATGTATTAGGTTCAGTCAGCCACATTGCAACATAGCAGAGTATTAGCGGCCAATGCAAAAGAAGAGATGGTGCACAGATACATGAAGCTATTGTTGAGTAGCAGACATTGCGGTACCTCGGGTGGTAAGTGATGGCGGCAGGTCCCAGGCCACGACGTACCGCCAAGAGATGGGCGGCTGTGGCGGTGGCAATGCAGGTAGCCCCAAGATGAGATACTCCAACAGTCTGCCCTCCATCACATCGGCCAAGAAGAGATACCGATCCACGAAGAAAGAACACGTGGTCCGGGTTGGCTGGGCTGATGAGAGCAAGCACAGGAAGTGTCGTTGGCATCTGGGAATTCTTGTAGTTGTCAGTGTCCCAGATTTGGCGAACCATTATCACATTTCTGTGCTTCCACCACGTAACACTATCAGGATCACTCATCAGTGTCCACATGGCAACCATGGTGTCGCCAATGGGATCACCCACAGCGCGACTGAACTCCACGTATCGCAGCCTTCCGCAACTCACCCTGACAACTCTATCAGCTTCGATAGGCCGCTGTGATTTGAACTGGCAATCCTCAGAGATGGTTTCCGGAAACTGGTCAAGCCTCAAAACTGGATACTCGTCGAAGGGGTTACAGCTCAACATCCCTCTGTCCAGATTAATCCAGTAGAGCTTGCCGTCGTGAGCGACAACATCGTCGATTGCCCAACCCCAATGCAGGCGGGTCCGGCCAGGCATCTCCGGGCGCACAAGCTTCTTCTCCTCCCACGCCGTCGCACCCGATCGGTACATTAACAGGACGGCATGATGCAAACCTTCCTCGACGCGGAGATCGCCGACGACGTAGTCCACGCCGTCGCTGCCGGGGTTGGAGACGAGGCCCAGGGACTTGAGGCAGGAGAAGCGCGGCTCGACGCGGTCCGGGATGCGCACGACGGCGCCCGCGGCGGCGCACCGCGCGTCCCGCTGGCCCCCGGCGGCGCGTGGGGCGAAGCCGCGAAGCAGCGCGAGGCTGCTCGTGGCCCGCGGGCTGAGCGCGAGGTCGAACCCGGTGAGCGGGCCCCTCGCGAGGTTGATGAGCAGGCCCGCCTCGGGGTCGGCGGCGAGCACGTAGGGGCTGGCGTCGGGCGCGGCGGGGTCCGGGTGCAGCGCCGCGGGGACGGTGAGGCGGGCGACGCCCGGCGGCGCGGGGAGGGTGGAGGTGGCGTCGCTGGTGACCTCGGCGTCGGCGTCGTCCGGGCGAAGGAGCGCGACGCGGTCCAGGATGACCCAGCGCGGCGGCGGAGGCGGCGGCGGCGGGGGTGGTGGAGGCGGCGGCGACGCCATCCTGAAGCGGCGACGGCGCCTCGCCTTGGTTTGCTTGCGGCGGAGGAAAGGGGAGGAGGAGCGAGCGAGAGGGAGGGAGGGAGGCGGTGGCGGCCTCCTGCCGGGTGGGGAAGGACGTGATGGCGGTTGGGATTTCAGAGGGATTCCACGCCGCCGTCGCGGCGCGGTGAAACATTTCGGGGGATTCATCGCCGCCGCGGCGGTGAAATCGTTTGTTTTTTTTTTACTGCTTCGAGAAGAAAGTAAAACAGAGGAGCAACAGAGTAAAACAGAGGAGCAACAGGGTAAAACAGAGGAGCTGCAAGGCTGGAAGGCTTCGTTTGAGGTGCGGCGACGTTTATTTTTTTTTCCAACTTTGCGACAAGACATTTTCGCCCAAAGGGGAAACTTGTGCTATTTGAACTTCAGCACAAGTTTGAAATGTTTTTTTCAACACAATGCATTTGTTTTTATTCAACTTTCACTATAATCCATTACCACAAAATCGGACACCGGTTTATTTAAAAAATTAAAAGTGATCCCACTCCTCTATGGTCGTAACCGTATCGTGAGGCGACGCTAAAATGTTTCTCTTGACACCGCTTTCTCTTGATTGCAGTCAATGTTCTAATAGCAAAAGCTCCTCTAGGCAACACGCTGCCACATGCTTCCTCTATTTTAAATTTTAAGATGTTTTCTTTTCTAGAAATATAATTTAGAAAGTGTATATTCAAATGAATATAAAAAAATATGAAACGGAGAGAGTAGATGGTACCAAGATTTTTTTTAATTCGTTTCAGTAAATTGTCGGTCACCAGTGAAATCAACGAAATTCGTAAATTGACAGGGGCTTGCCTTCGTGCTTTCTTCAACAGATGATTGATTGGACAACTTATATGGTCAGTTTCTTCCACATCGAAAATTGATGATGGGGAGCACAATATATAAGGTGGAGGCAATCTCACCTACCAGACTATTTTTTTGGGTTGAGGATCTGGGCTTAATGTTGTGCTGGCCCTGTGGGCATATTGCCCGGGCTGCATTACGCTAGGTGCCTATGTTAAAACACTGCGAACAATGGCATGATACTCTATCTAACAAGACTACTACAAAGCACACTACCCAATACAAGGAGACTACTACAAAGCCCCATGAGGGTAGATAAGTTGGCAAATGAAGACACCCATTTGACCTTCAAATTTTAGATAAGTTGGGTGTGTCTCCTTCGGGTTTTTGATAATTTCGGGTTCAGGTTCGGGTAACCCGAACTACCTCATCACAACAAAGTGAAACAAAATTTTAGTAACATTTGAGAGACCTAACATCATTTAAGCCTAAAAATGACACAATAATGTATCTATTAACCGTAAAAAAGATCATACTAATATAGGGCAATAGTATTTTGACATAAGAGGAAAAGAAATATATACTATACGACCTTTAAATTGTCTTATGTGTTGTAATATATAGAATTTCTAACATATTTCGGGTAGTTCGGGTTATTCGGGTACCGTGGGCTCAAACCCGAATTACCCTAATTTAATTCGGGTTATGGGATTTCAAACCCGATCTAAGTTCGGGTTTTATAGATTTTGGGTTTTTCGGGTTCGGGTTCGGGTTTTTCGGGTTCGGGCTTCGGGTATCGGGTTTTATGCCCACCCCTAATGACGGTACAGTGGACACAATGGAAATTAGGCCACACTGATTTTTCATTGGTGAAATGGAAATGAAGGCTCACGGTCATGGACTCATGGCAGACATGATCACCATCTCCAGGCCATGTTAAAGTCAATGAACTTGCACGGCCTTGTTTAGTTCCCAAATTTACACTCTCAAATTCACTATGCAAAAAGAAGATTTCCATCACATCAAAATGTCATAGCATGCATGGAGTACTAAATATAGATAAAATAAAAAACTAATTGCACAGTTTTGTTGTACTATGCCAGATGAACATTTTGAGCCTAATTAATCAATTTTTGAATAATTTTTCACACAAATAAACGAAATGTTACAGTGCGCCAATAATTACAAACTCCCAAATTGGAAGCTCCCAATTTGGGATCTAAACCAGGCCAGTGAACTAATCCTTGCAAGTGGCAACTACGTTACTTGCAAACAAGCCGCATTAAGGTTGGTGATGGGATGCCTATGTGCAGTTGTGATGTGACGATCTATGTAGCAAAGACTAGTACCGGAGAAACGGCTGGTTTCAACTGGGTTGAAGTGAAGAGTGTTTGGGTTCTTCATGAAAGCTGTTGACTCCATTTTTAATGAGAAATACAATATCTTACAGCATTGGTAGGAACACTGTATTACTCTCTCAGTTTCAAAATGTAGGTCGTTCTGGCTTGTCTATATACGTAGATTTTTTTTAATTTTAAAAAAGATTAAAGATAAGTAGATTTTTCTATGCATTTAGATATACATCATATCTACATACGTAGCAAATTATATGTATCTAAAAAAGCAAAAACGAACTAAATTAAGATTGGTTTTTCCTGCGAAGGCGTAGAGATGAGGTTTCCCCTTACTCTTAGTGCTGCATGTCGTCATGCAAAATGAAAGGACAAGACAAATACAAAGATGTTTGTATACCTACATTTAATCAATGACATGTATGTACACTGCATGCTAGATATAGACTTACAGCGGCTAGTGAACTGCTATTCTACTCTCATGATGACTTGTGCAGCCGTGGGATACTTTCATTGACACACTAGGATTGATTTAGCTAAGAAAAGAACATTAGAGTTCTAGTTGATATTTAGCATGTTGCAATTATTGAATGCACCTTCGTCTTCCATTCCACTGCATCCTCCGTTCCACTGTACCGCACCTCTCTAGCGACTCCAGGATAGTCATCTCACGAGCGGACCAAGCACTCTGTTGTTCATTGGCTATATGAGGATAGCGTTTTAGAAAGGACAAATCTGCCGATATAAATTTGTAGTCATTCAGAATTCCACGTTTTCTACAGAATGGAGACAGTATCCTCCTCCTAGTGTCATCCGGTCTGATCCATTTCCCTAGAATATCCGAAGGAATGGAATCCCTTTTTGTAAATTCAAGAAGAACTCTCTCTCTCTCTTTTGGAAGCATATCCTTCATCAAACAACAGAGAACTTTTGCAGACCCATAAACCTCGCACCAAATATGCATACTCTGGAAGAACTTCACAGATTTCTTCATCTGAATAGGTTGGAGCAAGGTGCTTCAGAGCATCCAATTTGTTTACTTCTGAAACCTATTTAAAATGGGCAAATGTAAAAACAAAATAGAAAACGACTTCGAATAGAGTTCCAAGCATTCATTGAGAATTTGAGACAGGACCCTATCAATCTAACCTCAGTAAACCATTTTTTCAGTCGTTCTTCCAGTGGTAGCAGAAGCATCTCCCTGTTATAAATGCAGATTAAAATATGTAACTTGTACTTCAAAATGCATTGTTCATTTAGACAGAGTGACACAATCCGAGAAATGGAATAAGAGGCAGCCACAAAAAAGGAAAGGGGTGTCAAGGAAATGCAAAGTATAAACATTTGAAGCAAGACAGCTTTCTTGCAAAATATTGGATGTAGGAAATTAAGTTGTGCTTTTGTATTATGCCCTGTGACAAGTAATACAAAATTCCTACCATAGTGGAAAAATAGCACCACACAATTCAGTGCATAGAACATCTTCATAAATATAAAAAAGCTAACAGAGAAATACAGTTATTCTTCCAACTATTGTGGCTGATGTCAAAATTCAAATAACAGTAAATTCAAAATGTCTGATATCAAGTAGTTAACCTAGTGTTTAATGAACTTATTAATCCCACAAGCACCAATAGTGAGCATAGGAATGTTTGAATGTTTACTATTATCAGATAGAAGATGTGAATAGAGCATACTATGGTGGAGGGTCATGACAATTCAGTGAAAGTTGAGATCGTTTAATAACATCCAAAGTGTCATTCTTTCAAGAGCAGATTGAATTGTTCTGATGCTCCTAACAGTTCTAGTTTTCTTTGGCGACATTATACATACCATACTAAGAGCCTGTTTGGCACAACACCAGCTCTAGCTCTGAGATCCGTGCAGGATTTAGGGTTTGTAGGATTAAATACAAATGTTTTAAACACATACTTAATCCAAAACTATTGTAAAGTCACTTAACAAGTTTCATGCTCCCACACAAGTTGCAAGAATTTCTAGAGCTAGTTTTTCCCCCTTGGACCAGCGTGAATCATTGTATTAAGACTGGAGCTAGGGATGACCATCTCCAAAAATTGTTCCAAATCTATACTATAAGGATCCACCCTTAACATATCTGCTTTTCTCCTACTTGTTTTTCCAACTAACAATATGAAGAATTCTGAGTTTCCTGAAATAATACAATTTTATACCTAACGAATTGATTAAGTGGGACTTGGGAAACCAACTGATATAAAAATTCAGGGATAATCCTTTCATAAAATCATAGTCAAAGAAAAGGCACACTCAAGAAGTTAGATATTACCATTACAATAGTATAGTCATAAAATGGGCTGGTCCACCAAACACGCAATTTCTTATAACCAGAGCAAAAGGTGAATAGGGAAATAATTTGCACTGCACCTTATTGCTTGGCATTTGTTAATACGCTTGCTGCTAGTTGAGGCTCCAGGACACAAGGACATTACATAATCAGAGCTGAACAATAAGACAGGATCAGTTGTGTTGGCAGGGTACATAAAAAGGATACTTGTTTGGTAAAATTTCACATTACACCTGACAACAATAATACTAATCATACAAGGAAAACCAAGATGCCAACACAAAAAAGGTATATACTCAATGTAGATATTGCAGTTCTGGTTAGTTGTTGCATGATATCTCTTTTTGTTATAACCAATATGAAGTACTATGCAGCAAAGAGAGACTCGAAGGATTGTAATGTATAATATCTACAGCGCGTAAAGCTTAGCGATCCACATGCTTAAACCATGAGCTACGATAGTGGCAAACTATTCATAATACTTTCTATTTACTCTCGTATTCTCTGCTTTCTCTTGTTGAGGTTAATGCACATATGACGTATGGTACTATGTGTCCTAGTGTGCACATATATCCATTGAATAAAAGGAAATGGTCAGCAAAGCAAATTGCAGTACAAGTGAACCATTTTAGAAGACAATGATGAAAACCCATGAAGACACTCACTTGCTCATTGCGAAATCAATAGGTCCACCCTCATTTGATACCATCTGATCATGGTACTTGGCTGCAATATTACTCCCTGCTGGTTGGTATGTGAGAGATCCATGGCTGGAATAATAAGAGAGAGTATGTCAGGAACAGAATGACAGAAAGGTACATAATAGAACGAAAAAAGACTGAACTTTTGTCAAGTTATAATGTAATAATTACCAAAAGCAAACCTGATTGACATATGTAACGTCACAAAATTATAAGACCCATTGTTCAGCAGAAATGGTTAAATACCAGAAAATAACAGTACCGAATGTGACTTTGAACTGGCTAATGCAAACAAATTTCTAAGAAAGTAAAATTAAAAATAGTATTATTATTCCTAACCTCAGAATCTTCCGTATGGCCCTTGGAACCTTCTGGGCACTCATCTCCCTGTAAGCACAAGACATATGATGACCATAGCACCAAAAACTACATTCACTCCACTCTTATAAGTTGTTCTCCTTTTAGACAAGTAAGTGTCCAAAATAAACACAACAGAAAGTAGGAAGATTATCAGCGGGAAAAAAATGACAGCTCAACAGGAAAAAAAACTAATGATGACAATAGTAAGGGAGAGCAGTACAAAAAAGTTCATCAGACCTAAGGATCAAACATCCTGGACCTATTCCAAGGCCGTATTAATCTATCCTTAGCATTTTCGATGAAAATAATCGAATGGTGAGTAACTCCTACACCCATGCAAACCGAACATCTGTCTCCTAATTGTAGGCAATTAGATTCCTTCAGATGTTCTATACATAATCAGCATAAGTATTGGACAAAAGATTTTGCATGTATGCAGCACCACTTCAATCAAATGATCATACTGAAAGGGCTAAAACACAGAATAGAACAGCAAACTAGTTGATTTCATGATTTTCAGGGCTGGCAACCTTTAGAGCAACAAAATGGTACTAAATGTCACAGACAGAGAACTTCCGCAACACCTTAAGAGATGAAGCCTTTAAGCCACTAGCACCAACATTCATTTCCCGAGATTGTAAAGCCTGCCTAGTATATGATTGACCAGAAATTGCATGTGACATTGATGGTCGCAATTGCACCAATGCATCAATATGATTCAAATGGACCTGTAAAATAAGGCAAGAAATTTACTCCACAGAAAATCGTACTGAATAAAAATCTAATGCTAGCATAGTCCATGTTGCGTAGCAATCTACCAGTCAACATTTCTCTGGAGGAACAAAAATATATGGAAATGTGTTAAGTTTTGAATAACAATTAATAATTGGTAGACATAAATGACAAGAAGCTATGAAGGCCACAAACTCAGTAACCCCCTGGGGTTGTTGGGGTACCTTTGGAAAAGGGGAGTGTTTAGGGGGAGACAATCAGAAATAGTGTAAGTAACTCTTATCACTGATTGATGTTTACACCAGCTGCGATAGAACATATCGACATGAAATGGGAATACAATATCAATGAAGCAACCAGGGGTTCATTAAGATAGTTAGGCAGCAAAACTTAATACACAAGGAAAACACCTGTCCCTACTAGTACAGCGAAAAATGATCAGTGTTTCACTTGGGACATTTAGGATTCACTTCACTGTTGTTGCCATATGAATGCAACAATTCCATATGCTGTAGCTAGCTACTCATTAGCAATTTGTGTCCACCAAAACAAGAACCAAATAAGCTATCATAGTACTTACCAAGTTGCCTTTAAGAACTCCAACTGCATAATTACAAACGATATCTGCCTTTGATGATGATAGTGTCTGTTAACAACACAAAGGACAAAAACACAATATCAATGAGATATGAACGAAATGCGCGAGAAAATTGTTTGAATGGTAGCAGTCCACTACCCAATTAAGACATCATTACATGTGCTAGTGTGCTACAAAAGAATCTTACATTAGCTAAAATAGCAGAACTGTGGTTTGATATGTTTAATATACTCCCTTTGGTCACAAATACTAGACCATTTTAAAACAGGCACCATCTTGAAAACAGAGCTTCACCGACTTTTTATTTTTTCGACCAAGAACTATGGGGCAAAATCCCCCCGGTGAGATCATTTTTTTTAAATATAGAAGGAAAGAATCAGGATAGAACAATGCCAGATACCCTACAACCAAGTAGGTAAGGAAAAGAAAAAAAGAATCACAAACGAACAGCTAAAGAAAAGAAAAAGACCAAACAAACATCCATCCAACTTTCCTACTTAAATATCATAAAAAGATGTTCATAGTCAAAACTGACAAAATTTGACCACGTGCATGAACAAAGTGTCAAGTCTTTGCAACCACAGATGTACAGAACAAAAGGTGGAACATACCAAAAGAACTTCCACCTTCTAGTTCAGCACTAGTAACCAAAAAGTAATTCAACATTAGAATATTTGTCGCCTTGTGGCACTAGACTTCAAAATACAAAAACAAATATCTCCGCAGCCATCTAACTAAGCGGATCATTGAATCTAATCCGCTTTTGCGTTCAGTGTAATAGGGGCTTTTTTGTAGAACCTTTAGTTCATTAGTGGTTCTCTTTTTGTCCCCTCTTCGCACAAGTGGTTGGTTTTTATGTTGTGAAACATGCAAGCCACTGAACCCATGTGATGTGATGGCGCTGACAACCAGTTGCTGCGCCACAAGGACATTACCATTTGATATTCTTGCTAAGTGGAAACAATGCTGCCACCTCTTTAATAGACTCTGACACTAATACAATCTCAAGATGTGATTCTTCTTATCTAAATTACGTGATGTTGCAGAATACAGCTAATCTTTACCTCTAACTCCAAGCTGCAGCAGGATATAAACCTTGGCATACTTGAAATTATGCCAATCAGAGAATACACAATAATAAGAAGACCTAGCAGTTAGACGTTATTTTTGTGTAAACAATGAGCAGAAAGTTCATAATCAATTGCGGTGACCACAAGGAGCAGGGGATAAACAGCCCAGTAAGAACATAGTCATGAAAGGAAGAACATCAAGTTCTTAGTAAAGAACAAAATTATGGTGCACATGCACACTAAGTAAAGCAGCCATCATGCAACTAAGAACAAATCTAAGGCTCATCAAGAATTGACAATCACGCAATTGCCCAAACTTTATAAACATAAAAATACGCTAATTTTATTGACACTGAACAGACTAAGCCAACAAGTGAACAAAAATTCAACCCTGCTTAAGGGTATCACAGAGCTAAGACGTACATTTAAATAGTGGATCGTGATTTTGGAAGATTAAAAAAGACTCACCTGCTTTGTCAGTCTCAATGGTGCCTCTTGGTCATAATTTTCGCTCTGTGTATCGACACTCAAATCAACTTCAACTTCAGAACTCAATGGCTTCACGCGAACCTGATATATTCATAATCCTTTAGCTAATTAACATAAATATATGTTAAATAATAGAAATTCACAACAGGAAAAGAACATATGCAGTTAACTGGGGATGTACCTCTTCACATATCTCATTTAACTCATATGGGCGCCAACATGGCCTCAGGGGATATTGCATAATGTACAGCTGTAGTGTATATTATACACAAAACATCTATTTAGAGACAAATATTGATAGAAATATAATTCATAGAATAGGAAAGGCAAACAGCTGCTACTGTTGGAGGTTCGGGGCAGATAAAAAAAATAAACCTATCATAGTCAACTTGTAGGTTCTAGGCAGGTCCTAATTGCTCAGCTCATTTCATATATGCATATGTTTAGTATCAATACGTCCTTATTTTACCACAATCAAGGATAAGCAGTAGGAAGAGTTTACAATCAACACATATAATCCTTATTAAAACAAGTTTGTACAATGCCATTGATTCTGAATAACCTAGAGTAAACAACAGGGTCTACCAAAAACAAGATCAAGAACAAATAAGCCTTTGAACTAAATTACACGAATGTACAATGCCTAGCAAAGAACAAAATATAGCTTGCTGCGAACACACAAAATTTGTTGTTCTATTTCTTAAACAGTAGGACTGCTTTTTATCCAAAAGCATCAAAGTGAATCTAGATAGAATTAGAAATTCTCCCTGGGAATCTAATACTACATCCATTCCAAATCTATACTATAAGGATCCAGTAGAATTGAAAACGTTTCTCACCCAAAAAAATCCTACCCACCCCTCACATAGGACCCATGTGTCAGGTCCAACGGTGGAAACGACGTGGAAAGTTTTTAAAAAACGATGTTTCTAGAGAGTTTTTGCCGTTTTGGTCATTACTTTTCTCACCATGGAATTTCTTTACCCACTTCACGTACCCACCAATCAAATAGTTATATCTCTCTATATATATACCCATAATACTAAAGTGCGGAGGAAATCTTCTTGTTTTCGGTCTCTAATGTTTTTTGGTCCGTCAGCCCACGATCGAGTCATCCCTGACGCGGACTCCTCTTTGATTGCTGATTGCAGGGGAAAGAAACTGGCACGTAACCCCTCCTATCACCTTCCCGTGCTTACGCTGCGAGCCAGAGGCCCTGACATTTGATGCGGGTACTACAAGTGCAGCACGGTGCGGGGGTGCCCGGCGCGGAAGCACGTGGCCGGAGCGTGACCCCAGCGAGCCAGCGATGCTCATCATCACCTACTCACCGCCACGATGGCGGACAGATAAACGAGAATTATTAACCAGATCATCGGCATTGTTTAGCTTATCATTTTGCAGTCCTTCGTTGGGGTTCTGTTTCATTGTTGATGGTTAACGCCGGCGCTTCTTCTCTCATCTGGACTGGCATCCATTGCTGCCGCTCCCTACACACGGCGGTGATCCTGCCACCGATGCCCGCCGTGCCAACAGGATTGAGCGCCGCCTTGCCACCGCCCGTTCCCGACGTGGTCATGCCAATGCTGCTGCCGGTGCCGTCGTCCATCCCGAAGGTAGCACCGCCGCCGGTGATGTTGTCCGTCCCGATGTCATTCCTCGTGACGTCTTCCAATCCCTGATCGAAATATCTCGCATATATGCCATGCACATATGCTGTGTGGCAACACGTACACTCTTTTATTCTTGGTGTGTGGGGCCTTGTGTGCCGCATACATCATTATTGAGATGTTTAGCTGAGGCGTACGTATGTACATGTAGCTGAGCCGTACGTATATCCGTATGTATGTATGTATGTATGTATGTATGTATGTATGTATGTATGTATGTATGTATGTATGTATGTATGTATGTATGTATGTATGTATGTATGTATGTATGTATGTATGTATGTATGTATGTATGTATGTATGTATGTATGTATGTATGTATGTATGTATGTATGTATGTATGTATGTATGTATGTATGTATGTATGTATGTATGTATGTATGTATGTATGTATGTATGTATGTATGTATGTATGTATGTATGTATGTATGTATGTATGTATGTATGTATGTATGTATGTATGTATGTATGTATGTATGTATGTATGTATGTATGTATGTATGTATGTATGTATGTATGTATGTATGTATGTCAGGTCCAACGGTGGAAACGACGTGGAAAGTTTTTAAAAAACGATGTTTCTAGAGAGTTTTTGCCGTTTTGGTCATTACTTTTCTCACCATGGAATTTCTTTACCCACTTCACGTACCCACCAATCAAATAGTTATATCTCTCTATATATATACCCATAATACTAAAGTGCGGAGGAAATCTTCTTGTTTTCGGTCTCTAATGTTTTTTGGTCCGTCAGCCCACGATCGAGTCATCCCTGACGCGGACTCCTCTTTGATTGCTGATTGCAGGGGAAAGAAACTGGCACGTAACCCCTCCTATCACCTTCCCGTGCTTACGCTGCGAGCCAGAGGCCCTGACATTTGATGCGGGTACTACAAGTGCAGCACGGTGCGGGGGTGCCCGGCGCGGAAGCACGTGGCCGGAGCGTGACCCCAGCGAGCCAGCGATGCTCATCATCACCTACTCACCGCCACGATGGCGGACAGATAAACGAGAATTATTAACCAGATCATCGGCATTGTTTAGCTTATCATTTTGCAGTCCTTCGTTGGGGTTCTGTTTCATTGTTGATGGTTAACGCCGGCGCTTCTTCTCTCATCTGGACTGGCATCCATTGCTGCCGCTCCCTACACACGGCGGTGATCCTGCCACCGATGCCCGCCGTGCCAACAGGATTGAGCGCCGCCTTGCCACCGCCCGTTCCCGACGTGGTCATGCCAATGCTGCTGCCGGTGCCGTCGTCCATCCCGAAGGTAGCACCGCCGCCGGTGATGTTGTCCGTCCCGATGTCATTCCTCGTGACGTCTTCCAATCCCTGATCGAAATATCTCGCATATATGCCATGCACATATGCTGTGTGGCAACACGTACACTCTTTTATTCTTGGTGTGTGGGGCCTTGTGTGCCGCATACATCATTATTGAGATGTTTAGCTGAGGCGTACGTATGTACATGTAGCTGAGCCGTACGTATATCCGTATGTATGTATGTATGTATGTATGTATGTATGTATGTATGTATATACATCATTATTTGTATAATTGTATCTGTATACTTGTAGCATCAGAGATGATATTTTGAGGCATTGGGAGGCACATCAATTGAAGGAGGCACATCAGTGAATACATGAACCCTTCAAAAGCTATGTGTTTGTATGATTTAGTATATTGACAATAATTTTTGTGTATTCACTGCATTGGTTGCAAATAATTAACTACATCTAGAGGAATAATATTTTTCTATACATATTTTCTAGAGTAATTATTACTTGAAGGAGGCACATCCATAGGAGCAGGTGTGGATGGCAAGGCAATCTGAGTTGGGTATCAAAATTCATTTAGTTTATTAAAGTTGGAAGTGGATAAAAAACAATTATGACTTTTACTGTGTATATTTTCTATAAATACAAAATTATTTTGATAGTTTTTTCATAAATATATAATTTGGTTTACTATATTTCTAAAAATTACTATGTTTGTAAAAACACGCGCGTGTCATGCGTGCATAATTACTAGTTACTATTCATTGTTGACTTTTTCCCACAATGTTTGACCATTTGTCTTATTCAAAAAATTATGTAAATATCTTAAATTTGTTTGAAACTTACTTTATTATTACCAACTGTACTTTAAGCATGACTTATTATTTCGTATGTTCGAAATAAATTTATAAATAAGAAGGATGGTCAAACATTATGAGAAAAAGTCAGTGAATAGTAATTTGGAACGGAGGTAGTAATAACTAACAGTACAATCCTACATAATCTATCAATTATGCTGCGTTCTAAACAAATGAGTTTCAGGATATCCAAATTTAATTAAATTTTACAAAACAATACAAAATGCATAGATGTGTCCTAAGAATTAAAAATGAAAACCGCATGCTCCTTACTGTACCACTTCGGACATATTAGCATGATAACAACAGCAAGAGTGCTCATGAATGCTAAACGACCTTGCTAACTAGCGTTTCCAACAATATGCCACCACAATACTGAAAAACTTAATTAACTCGCCGAAAAACCAACAGGATGATCCAATTCAATCTGCCACTTGGTTCCACACGCTCCAATATAAAATGTACCACGGTTTCAGAGCAGGAATAAATTTATTTTGAAGAATCTGAGGAATCAATCCAGTGCTTGGCCAAATTCATGTACAAACACAATCTATGATTAAGGAAAGCAAAGATATGAGACAAGGGGCATTAATAGAGCATGCCGGTTCCTCTGAATGTCGCAATTACACAGACCGCTGCAGTCGGAGCGATCACATTCCACAAGCGGTCGATAGCCCAATGAAAAAGTAACAGAGAGACGGGTTCCGCTGGACATTACCTTGGCGTCGTCGTCGTCGAAGGGCTTGGGGGTGAAGTACACATCGATCTCGCGCACCACGAAGTCCTCCTCCTCTTCCTCCTCCTCCGCCGCCGCCCCCTCCCCGAGAGCAGCGGCGTCCCCTGCCCCGTCAGCCTCCATAGCGTCCACGCGATCATCCTGCGGCGGCGCCGCGCAGGCGGCCTCGGGCTCCGGCACCGACACTGGCTCTGGCTCCGGTTTGGGCACGGCCACCGGTTTGGGCTTGGGGGGCTCGGGCTTCGGCTTGAGCTTGCCCTTGGCCTTGGGGCGGAAGCGGGGCGCGCCGGCCGCAGGGGCCGATGGGGAGGCCGGGGCGTCGAGGGAGGCGAGGTCAGCCATGTCGACGTCGGCGTCGAGGAGCGGGGGCTTGTCGCCGCCGGTCGCCATCGCCGCCTTTTGGACGCCTAGGGTTTCGTGAGTCTGAACGGGGGTTTTGGGATTCTGGTGGGCCTGAGCGGGGTTTTGGGGCTTTCGTCCTCGCGGATCCGGGCCCGGCCCGTGCGGAGGAGATGGCCGAATTGGTCTCGCTTGTAACTGTCACCTCATTGTGTCTCCCTCATTTTGTAACTGTGACGTTTTTACCCCCTCATTTAACTGTGACCAATTTTTAACGCTTGTAACACTATATTTCACAATTATTTGCATCATTTATTAAGTTTTTATTAATTTTTACCTGAGCTTCCCGTGAGTATATGCTTGCCAACCAGGGATCCAATATGATTTCTCCCAACAATGTTTCTTCCAACTGACACCAGAACGGCAGAACCTGCTGACGAAATTTCTATCCCACAACCCGTTGGCAATCGTTGTAAGAATGGTATAAATCTTGAGCGTTGGAACTCTTTGGAATTTCATACTTTGAATGCAGAGTTATGTGCAATTTTGTCCTAAAGCAAAATATTGTAATATACAGAAAACAAATAATTTGGATAATATTACAAACTAGATGATTCCCCGCGCGTTGCTGCGGGACAAAAAGCACGATCAACGGTGCACCAGGGCACTCTTCCTTCTAGCCACAGCGGCGACGCTCTCGCGTGTCGCGGCTCTAGAGCGGCGGCGAGCCATGCTGCCCGGCGCCGTTGTTGCAGTAGCCTTGAGCATGCCCCCCTCCTCGGGGGTGAACCTGATGACGGACAGCATGGCGTCGGCGGCCCAGCAGCTCTGCTCAATGACGCGGATGGCGCGGCAGCCCCGGACCCCAGGTACGCCTCGCCGTTGAGGAGGTAGAGGATGATCTCACCCGTGCACGACTTGAGCTCCACCAGCTCCTCCCAGTACTGCTGCGACCCCTCGCCCTCCAGGACGCGAGCGTCGTCAACGACGCCGGCCAGTGCGCAGCTGTCACGGCGAGCAGAGCCATGCAGGAGAGGATGCCCAGGAGCATGCCGGAGAAAGCCATGGACGGTGGTGGTGGTGTTCGATGGTGCTGGTTATTCGTGCGATCATTGTGGGCATGGAGACTTGCGACCGTGTTCCATTATATAGGATGAAGGCAGTAGGAACAGAAAGGCTTCAGTTTCAGAAATCAAAAGGTCACATTTATGGGGCATAATCCAGGGCAATCCCATAGGTCGCGACTCGCGAGTGCTCCTCCTCCGTGCCTCATTGCCTCCGTCTGTTCCCCTCCAATTTCTCACCGTTCACGAATGTCTTGATTTGACCTGTGCTAATGTGAATGTGAGTGCTGGGAAAAAACATCGATATTAATTAGTAGATGCTGACATGTCAGTGGGCAGGTGAGGTGGTGGGAATTAAAGGTCTGGGTAGGTGGTGGATGACGTGACACAGCTGAGAGTTCAAAGAATTCCTTAGTGGGGAGCTAAAACTAAGTTTTGTAGTTCACAAATGTCTTGATTTGACCTGTGCTGATGTGAATGTGAGGGCTGGGAAACAACTTCGATATTAATTAGTAGATGCTGACATGTCAGTGGGGGTGATGGGAATTAAAGGTCCGGATAGGTGGAAGATGACGTGGCACAACTGAGAGTTCAAAGAATTCCTTAGTGGGAAGCTAAAACTAGTTTTATATGATGATGATGATTCACATACCGTAATCTCTAGGGTTCCGCATCCACCTTCTGGACAAGTAACACTCAAGGCACATATATTCTCACAATCAATCTCAATATTGCTTTTTAGCCGTTCTTCGAGTATCTCCAAAACCATTAAGTTTATGGACTCAAAAAAGGACTACGATCTCCCGCACGCACCTATCCATTTTTAGATGTTCCATCTTTCGTTTGACACTATTCAACTAGCAGAAGAGAGAACCTCCACATGTAATAAACCATTTCAAGAAACATCATCATAGAGTGCAATAGTTTTTGGCAGTCTCATAGCAAAATTGGTTTGAAAAGATGCTCACAGCAAACAAAACGTGTGGAAGACGGCAACTAATAATATCAAATCTAGTAGCCATGGGCCTCAGCTCTGGGCTTTACTTTCTGAACCGTTTGTGATTAAGAACCGTTTGTGATGGCTCGTACAGTACAAAACCCCCTTCCCCCTCCCACTCTTTTTCTCCAACCCGACGCCCACCATTTCTATCACCATTGTTGCGGCCATTTCTCACCAAATTGCTCAAAAAAGGTCACATTTTTTTAAGAAAGCTCTCCATCAACTTTTTTTGAGGTTGGTAACACTTAACTCTTCCAATTTGTAGCTTGTTTCAACCACTAGAATTTGAAATTTGCCATGAATTTGATGGAGGGGCTCTTTCATCCTCTATAGAGCTCATTTCTCATGAAATTCAATGGAGCAACTCGAATTTAGTAGGTTTTGCAATAGGTCCATGACGAAATGCAGGCTTCACATGATAGGCTGCGTGAAGAGTTTCAACAATCATTGAGCCAGCGTCCGCCTGTTGCAGCAGCAGATGGCGGCCCAACTCTCACTAGCCCAATGGTGCATCGTAGCAGCTGCGGGAGTGACGTGCATCCCAATGCAGGAAGCAAATGATAAGCTGTGTGAAGAGTTTCAATTGAGCCAGCGTGGGCCTGTTGCAGCATTAGATGGCGGCTCAGCTCTCCCTAGCCCAATGATGCATCGGAGCAGCTGCGGGGGTAACGTGCATCCCCATCCCATCGTAGAAGATCCCAACTTGAGATTTCCAGTGGATGATATCACGGAACCAAGAAGTTGCAAGTTATATGTGATGTTAGGGGTAATTAAGACCAAGGTGGCCATTGGTCAAGCTCTGCCTACTAAGGAACGAGACGTGTTGCATTGCCGTGAATTGCTCGCTGGCTTTGCAAGAGTCACACTTGATGCACTAGTAAAAAAGCGGTACGACAAAGTAGAGCTAGAAATTCTGGAGGATGACGTCGTATGGTTGAGAGATAACCTTGGTTGCATTGTCGGGTGGCGCAAACGCTATATATCCTTTGGCGATTCTGATTCGGAGTCAGAGGACGGCGGCGACATCAATGCTCAGGAACCTTCTAGGCAACCAAGTCCGCCTCCTAGGGAACCAAGTGCGCCTCCTAAGGACCCGAGTACCCCTAAGGCGCAGAAGCGGCGACAAACCATTTCAAGCAGTGGCGAAGGCAGAGGGTGGTCCAGTTGGGCCTGGGACCACCCTGAAATTTGGATGGCATAATAGGTCCTTTAGCAAGTAATTAGACGCATGCCTTTAGGCCTGTAGTGTGTGTGAGTCTGATTGCTTTGCTAGTTGATTTTCTTCACGAGTTCGCTAATCTCCCGTTCCCTAGACTTCCCCTGCATCGCATCCCCTCAAGAAACACGACGGCAGACGGCGGCAGGCAACGCTGGTGTGATAAATTTGAAGTTGGATCACCTTGCCCTGGCGTCCTAGCTCCGCCATTGGTTTCAAGCCCGCCTCAGAGAAAGCTGAAGAAAAAACCAGTGAGTGGAAGCATAACATCCCTGCTCCCTGATAAGGAAGATTTATGATATCCAAAGCTGCAATTGATAATTTTACCAAGCTGGCATTGGTAAAACAGACAGGGAATAACCAACGGAGCAAGTCAGAGTTTGAGCATATGGTGTCCAAAAAGGCGATACGTAGCTTCAACAAGGATATGCTCAAACTACAAGCTGTGGCCTCAGAGGAAGCACTTAAGAAGCAATTCTGCGAAGAAACCGGTCTCTCAGAGGAACAACTCCGTAGGTTGCAAGCAGACACCATCGAGTGGATCATCCATTCGCACCTCTCGCGCCACCCAAATGGCCGTTTGTGTTGGGGAATGACCTGGTTTGCCCAGATGATATCCCTCGTCTACCAACGAGGATGAGGAACTTGCATCAATGGTACAAAACTCAAGGGGATTCAACACAGTTTGGGGTCAGATACCCAATCGAATGGTTCGGCAAGCAAGACGAGAAAAACTCTCATACCATATTGTGGATTGAGTTCCGTATTCTATATCAGTTCTACAAACGAGAATGGCTCGATGTCAGCCTCGTGTTCCTTTGGTGCTTGTAAGTATCGTAACTAAATCTCTTCCGTTCTTTTGATGACGACATAAAATCTCATAGCTTTATCTTTATGTAGGATGGAGGTTCAACATTTTAGGCAAAGAGGGATATACAAAGATATAGCCTTCTTGGACCCGGTCGTCGCGATAAATGAAAAGACAGTGCATAACCCCGACACCGCCCGTTATCTCTACACCGCTTTCTGCGCGCTGAGAGAGAAGGATCGCATACTTCTGTCGTACAACTGCTCGTAAGTGTGTTACTAGTTACATGCATCTATACAATAACACGAATCATTTTTCTATTTTCTAACATGTGTGAAATGTTTACGGGCATCATTTTGTTATCTTGAAAATCTCCCTTCTAAATAGCCACATAAGAGTTCTCGACTCATTAAGGAGGCCTCGATCACTCATCGAGCCACTGCTTTAGGTGCTAGACAAGTAAGTATTTAATGTTGTGTTGATTCGTTCAATCGAGTCGTATTATGTTTTATTTCATCAACCCTATATTAATTACTATTTAATGTTGTATAGCATATTCGGAATGTACTGTAAAAAATACCCGAGGCAGCATATACCTTATTGGAAGAAGTTCACCGTAGAGGATGCCAAGTGGATTAAAAGACAGCCGCCGGGTACCGTCGATTGCGGGTTCTATGTGATGCACTACATCCACTGCTACAGTGACGATGACTTTACCGCATTAGAACAAGCGGCTCGTACTAATCTTACAATCTAATCATGTCTTTCGCTTTTCCTAACATTTTTTTGAAACAATATATATGCTAATGCATTGGCTTGTTTGTCATGCCGTTTGTGCAGGAACATGATCTAGGTGCCTCGGAGATGCTTGCAGGAGAGGTAGTGGCACTCCAAGAACAACTAGCTGGGTTCATTATGGATGAAATTGTGAGCGAGGACGGCGAGTTTAACATTATGAAGGTGTAAGACATGTCATATACGTAGAACTTTTAGATTCGTTCGACTTGTAATAAGTTTTAAAGTTGGTTTAAGTTTGTACTTGTCAAATATTGTTGAATTGTGCTTGTGATGTGAATATGTGGTATCTTTAAGATTTATATATGCTTGTGATGTGTATATGTGCTGTATATGTGATTGATATGTGTATACAGGCTGTATATAAAAAAACGAAAAAACAAAATCACAAACAGTTTGTGATGCTCCAGACATATCACAAACAATCCCCAAAACCGTTTGTGATGGGCCTTACGAATCGTTTGTGATGTTGAATGCTGGAGTAGTGATGTGGACATAGATGGACTTGGCTGCAGCGTTCAGTGAGTGGCATCGCAAACTAATGCTCCATGGCGCTCGCCAGTCTTAGATATGCAAGCCATCACACATGTGGGTACTGTTCATGGTGAAAGAATTGTCCACGCCAGTTGACATGGGACACTGTGAACCAGTCATGGCTGGATCTGATGCAGCAGGGCTATGAAAAATACTAGATCGAGGGTCAATTGCTTTATGAGTACATATATGATCCCATTGATGGATCATGACAATGTAACCATACATTCTAGTCCAGAAGTCAATTGATTGGCCTTGTCGTAAAGCCCCGATGTAACCATACACTTTGGCTCATGGACACAAAAATGATTACGACCTCCCGAGTAAGGTATGATATTGTGATAGTTCGGGCACATACATGGTGAATGCTGTTGTTTATGAATGATCAGCGGAAAGCAGCCTTCTCGATGAAAATTACTGTAGAATTGTCTTCGACGTTGGATTGAAACTCTAATCCGGACCGGTTATCTTGGGGGCAGTGTAGTGTCGGTGTCGGTGTCGAGGTCGCTGAGGAGAACACCGCCACCGGGGTTGGGGTCAGGATAGGGGGGAGGAGGGCAGGACGAGGTTAGGGTTGGGGAGGAGGATGCCGCAGCGCCTCTGTGTTCAAGGCTGGGGAGGAGGATACCGTAGAAGAGGAGGCGATGCCGGCCGGAGTGGATCCGGCCAGCCCGTGAGACGTCGTCTCCAGTGTGGTGATAGTGTAGCGGCTATGGTTGCAGAAGCACTAGGGTTAGGGTCTGGATTTGTCGATTTGGAAAGGGAGACGTTATCGAAGTCCGTTACCAATCACATTGGTAACAGGCTTTGTTGATCTCCGTTTCCATTTTCCTGCCATTGGTAAGGATATCATTATTAGTTGCAGCCCATGTTGGACTGCTAGTATGTGGAGTCCTAATTAGTAATGGGCTTCATTGAAGACGGTTACTTTTAAGGTTAATTGTAACGTGTGTCATATGCCTGTTTACTAATGTCGCGTTACCAAATTAAGACCCGTTCTCACAGTGTCTATATATAGCACAACGCTAATTGCGTCAGCAAATAAACAGTTGCTTATAGATTACATACGAGACCAGCATTGTCCTCTCATGAGGACATATATATGCTCGACTTCTCTACCAAGGATGTCACTATATCTAGATATCATTTGCAAAAAAAATTACAATAATGTAGCCATCTCGCTAGAATCCACATGTCAGAAAATTTACACAAGGTACACATAAGTCAATGTAAAATCCTACATGCACGAATCAAATTTTAACCATAGAAATGGGAGGGACTACATGCTGACATAGTCAATTTATTTGTCTCGTGCAATGTGCGAATGCCATTTGTGATGGTGCCAATGCTCTCCTCTTAGCTTGATGTGTTTGTCAAGCTTCTTTGACTACACGAGCTGAAAAAAAAATCTTTGGATTCGGTGCTAACTTATGGACCCCCTAATAGACAACACTAGCAAGAGTTGTGAAGTAGACTACACTGGTACTGTTTGTTAGAACATCTTCTTAATTTTTTCATATAACATATAAACTTGTCACGTCATACACTACTACAAAAACGATTTCTAAGTACGCCTCGGTTTTTTTAACAGCGGATGAGAAGCTCAGCCCACCTGAAAATAGTGATGACTACTGTAGCAACCGGCCCGCTCCTACAGATGGTTTTGTTGGGACGGACAGGATGACTAGCCGCACTTGGAAATAGGGTTCATTTACTGGAGCGGGTTGTCACATCACCGGCGCTTAGAAATTACCATTTCCAGGATCGGACCGTTGCATCAGCCGCCCCCACATATACACACCATTTGTAGGAGCGGTGGATGGTGTAAGCCGTTCTCAAAAATAATTTCCAGGGGCGGGTGGGAGCGTTGCCCGCCCCTAGATATGGTTGCATACAAATAAATTTATATCTTTTTCATATGATCTCTGATGAAGATAAACTTTATATCAAAATTGTAGAGTTTGACGAGACCTAAAACTTTGTAGTTGATAACTTTTTCATTTGAGATCGTTTAGTAGTCCAAAAATTTATTATAAGTTCTCATATTTACCAATCTAGCCATTTGTTTTCAAATGACTTTGGATGCACACAAGCTCTATAATTCTGAAAGTATACATGGTGGTTTTCAAATCGATGTAACCTTGATATCATCTATCATAAAGGATGCAAAAATCTACAAAGAAATATTGGATATACCGTACAAGACTAAAGATGGTGCATTCATATATATACACTAGATTATGTAGAAAGATTTTTTTAGAATTAACATTATCGAAATAAATTATACTTGGCACCAAGTTAGACATACTTATCCACATATCCACGATTGAAATTAGACTATTTAGTATGTGTGTTGAACTCTATAGTATAAATGTATGAGCATATGTGAATATGAATACAATTTAGATATATATATTGAGGTTGTGATGTTTTGATCATTTAAAAATACTAAAGTATGTGAATTATATTATCCAAAAAATTATAAGTATTAATTATACGTTCTGTGTGTATATATTTATCCTATTTTGAAAGAAAAAAGGAAACAAAATATAAAAAAATATTTTTAAGGGCAGGTGACATCATCACCCACACTTGGCAATGATTTCCAGGGGCGGGTGAAATCATCAGCCGCACCTACAAAATGATTTCTAGGTACGGGTGATGATGTCACCCGCACCTAGAAATAGTCTTGTGGAAAAAAATCATAACTTTCTCATATGATTTCGTATGGAAATGAATTCTATATGAAAGTTGTAGAGGTCGACGAGATCTAAAACTTTATTGTTCACAAGATTTTCATTTGGGATTGTTTAGTGGTTCAAAAATGCGATATAAGTTCATAAAAGAAGCACATGCAGCCACGTCACCGATCCTCGCCGCCTAAACCGAGCTCTCCCATTGGTCCAACGCTTTTCTCTTGTCTCTCCTTTATATATATCGCATTCGGCTGTCTCCATTGCCTATCAGTCTTCTCTCCTATCTCTCTCCCTCACTTTCTCCTGAGCGGGCGTAGGCGACTCCGGGCTTGGCGTGGTCCTGGCATGGGCGTGGCTCCGCGAGGGCTCAGCGACAACAGGACGGCACAACTCCGCGGGGGCTCGGCCACGACGGGGCGGCACAGCTCCACGGGAGCTCAGCAACGAGGGGCCCGCGCGACCCTATAGGAAGGTGTGGAGGCGCGGCTTTGCGAGGCTCCGCGACGACGAGTCAGCGCCGCTCCACGGGGACCACAGGGCCACGCGGCCCAATAGCAAGGCGCGGCGGCGCTGCCTGTCGTGGCGAGGCGCGGCGTCGCCGCCCTGTGTGAGCTGGGCAGGGGAGCGTCCGGGGTGAGCGCAGCGGTGGCGCGACCTACGGTCAAGGTGGCAGCGGCGAGGGCAGGGCCCGTATGACGGTGGCTTGGCCGGTGGCCGAGGGTGCAGCGGCGCCGGGCGCCGTGAAGCACTGGACCCCTCGCATGGCCGGGTTGCACAGCCGGCCGGACGCCATGGATTTTTTTTTATTTTTTAATCAATTGCGGCGAGGGCGTGGTCCGATCCTGAAAAAAAGATTTGCAGGCACGGGTGATGGTAGAACTGACGGGTGGGGCCATGTGTAGGGAGGGGCAAAATTATCTTTTCACATGAGACTTAACAACATATGGATGTAAGTATGAACGGAATGGCACTGATGGGATAAACCAAAAGTTTTGTGGCACCGAAGGAACTTTCTAAAATTTTGTGGCACCGAGGAAACCCATAAAATTTTCCGTGGCAATGATAGAATTGGCTCAATATATATCTACTATGCCTCGTGTCTAAGTTGCTTTGCTCATACGCCCTACCTAGCTTGCAAATAAATAGTGAGTAGTTTGGTTCATGGCTAGCACAAAATCTTGCAACGTACGTTCTAGCATTGAATACAAGATGATTACATGCGGATAAGAAGCTTTTCATGGCGTGGCACTCGCATGGAAAATCCTATTGCTTGCGAATGGGATGCACGGGGGAAGAAATCTGAACGTTACAGTGTTGTCCTGCTATGTTTGATGCACGGGCGAGCACTGCCCAGTTTGTTCTATGCTAGTCACTCGTGACAAGTAGCAGCGCTAGCTTATTTCAGGGCATGTAGCGGTTCTACCACGACAATTTGCCCCTTCTAGTTGTCTTACTATGAGTGACTGTTACGTACTTATCATCTTCAGCGGGCAGGAGGTTTCATCTGACGACTAAGTTCTTGAAAAGGAGCTCCGGATCCATGTCACAGAGCGCCTAGTGTCCTGGCAGTGGCTGTAAACAACGCGTGGCTGCAGCCTGCCAGTATGATTCCTTCTGCATCCTGAACTCCTGATGTTGCTTTGAGGCTGGTGTTCCATTAGATGTGGAAAGGGTATACATTTGTGTGAATTTTATCAGTTTTACTGTACTGGTCTTGCTGATTATTCGAAGTCTTTCTGGACAGCTGCTAACTTTATATATGTTTAATCTTCGTTCTACTCTCAATTTTATTGAATGGATTACACTACCCTGTCGTGACTTGTGGTAGGTGACATGCATGGGACTGACGATGATGATTCATGTCTATCATTCTAGCCTTGGACAACTAGAGTGAATGCTTTCAGCGGCATATGCGCACAAAATCAAGCCTGCAGCACACAGAAGGCTAGAATCAATATTTGCTGTACCAAATACAAATAGCATTATCAATTTATTACTGGTTTCACTATAAATGATCTTTTGTTTGAACATTACGGAGTAGTTTTTTAAGCATAAACAGGACCGAGTCCCCGACTATACCTGATTAAAGTCCAATGGACTTTCTATGCCATCCAGCCCGGCTTATATAATTTAAATACGTCTACCCATGACTATTGGGATCTCGTACGTAGTTAGAGGCCATTCTTTTTTCCTCTGGTACTCTCGAGGGAGCAATGTTAATGCCTTTTAGCTTGAAATGTACTAAAAGATTAATATCTCAATTATTCTTCCCAACACAAATTTAAGTCAATCGGCCGGTACGCTAAACCTAAGTGAATCTCTATTATGTTTGATCATTAATATTCAAAAATTTTATATGGATTCAAACACTATCGAAGGGATACTCATCTATGCCAGTCAATGAGCCAACATAACGACATTGACGTGGATACGACTAGGGGTGGATGTCGAGCTAGCTCGGCTCGTTCGAGCTCGTTAGCCAAACGAGCCAGCTCGGCTCGGCTCGTTAAGGAAACGAGCAAAAATCCTGGCTCGGCTCGGCTCATTAAGCTCGCGAGCTGGCTCGTTAAGCTCGCTGAGCCAGAGTTAAATTTAAAATTGCCATAATAATATATATAATATAAAAAATTATAGTATTTATATGGTCTTAATATCTCTAAAATCTACTATATCATACTATAATAATAGAATATAACCATAATATCATCTGTAACTACGCATATAGTATACATATATTATTATTGATTAATAATTTACTCATTAGTTTATTAAACCTTTTAACTCGTTTGGCTCGCGAGCCGGCTCGAACTCGCTCGTTATACTAACGAGCAAAAACTCTTGCTCGGCTCGTTAGAAATATACATCGAGCCGAGCCAAGTCGAACCAAGTTGGCTGCGATCCGAGCGAGCTAACGAGCTTCGAACATTTTGTCCAGCCCTAGATACGACTCGCTTATCCATATCATATATGCTTTGCTGCCAACCGACAGGCCGGGATGGGAAGTAATCCCGCCGATCCTATACTGGCAGCATGAATATATAGTTAGCTGGAACATGAAGAAGTTACATACGTAATTGCAAAAAAAACATTCTCTAATGAAAACTCGTCCAAATTAGATCCGGTACTACCAAGCATTCAAAGTGACCTCTTAATACCGACTGTTAGCACAACCCGGTATTAAGGAACCTATAGAGACAGTGGCGGAGCCACCAGTGTGGCGAGCCCTAGCGGCCGCCACACTTGCCGCCGGCGAGCACCTTTTTCTTCCCCTCTTCAGTCTCCATGGATCCGTTATCTACGTAGAGCTGAGCTATCATAGTAGAGATTCGTCATAGGTGGATTCTGGTTCTGACTCCGCTACTGTATAGGGATGATCTCAAATGAATGCATCCCTTAACTAAGTTTCCAACGTTGAGGTGGGATAGTATGGAAGCTATGAGCAACATAAGTTATTGAAATCCTTGAGGCCATGTGACGTGGCTTTCTAGAAATTTAAAATATGTTTTTGGCCATTTATTTTTACTATGCACTGGTGTCACCAAATGGTATATTAATAACTGATTTTAATACGCGGTAGATGAACCGGTATCGAAAGTCATGGCTATTAATCTCGAATCCGCAATAGTGGGTACTCCGTAAATAACTGCCATGAATAGAGTTTTGGAAACGGTATTAACGACACATATTTACAGTTGTAATTTTTGTTTAAGCCTGGAGGACTATCCACGAGCTTCCTTAGGGCACGTACAACGCAGCTGCGAGCCGTCGCCATGCAGTAATTTTTTTGCAAAAAGCCCCTCCGAGAGCTGCAGCCGGCGAGGGTCGTCGCCTCGTTCGTCTACGGCATGGCTGCGTGCTCCAATGCAAATCGCCGACGTCAGGCACGCGTTGTACGATTCCGGTCGATGGCAGCAGGATCCCTTGCGCACACGCAGCCGCGCAGGTGCAGATTCTTTCGGCGGCAGCAGCTTGCATGTGCCTTGTAGCCGCGCAGGCCCAGCTTCCTTTTGCAGCAGCAGCGCGCCTGCAAGCAGCAGCAGCTTTTGCATGTGCTTTTTTCTCTCATGGCTCTTTTTCTCTCATGGGATGTGTTGTTCCAAAAAAAAAGTTGACAAAATTTAGCAAAAATATCCCATCGGACATTGCAGCAGACTGTAACATTTTTTGTTTGTTTGTGGTAATCGTTGTCCTACCAGGATCAAACTAGGCTCAAAAGATTCGTCTCGTCGTGTACATCAAAACTATGTACTTAGTTTTTTTATTTACCCACGTTTAGTGTTTCATGCATGAGGAGAGAGATTAAATGTGATAGGTGAATACTGAAGTTTGGAGAGAGTATTTTGAGAAGTTTGGTAAAAGTGAAGACAACCATGGCTACAAAGATCAATTGAGCACTAGATCAACATGAGTTTATGTGTCACATGATGAATTAATTACCATACAGACAGCCAAACAGACAGCCCATTGTACAAGCTGTCTGTTCAGTTGTCTATTTGTATCAAAAGGACAGCAGCTGTCTCTATCGTTGTACTTGCCCTTATAGCTTTTATGTGACGTTTAGGACATGATTGTGGATACCAAGAAGTAGTTAATTAGAGGTAAGTTTTCCTTGTCTGCCCCTGTTAAATATGCGTGGCGGATGCATCAGGCAGCTGTATGTTGTAACTTCGATTGGTTAGTCTAGCAAACCTAAGAGGAAGAGGTCGTGGGATTGACTACCCTCCCGGCCTCCTTTTTTTTTGCTGTTGGCGTCTGTTTTTTTATATGGTACTGTGTGCTGACTGCTGCGACTCGGACGCGACGAGCACCTGTGAATCCGACGTCACGACCTCCGTCGTCTCCTGAGACTCTGCCACGACGACGAGCACCTGCGACTCCGGCGCGTCGACCTCCTTAGATTCCGGCGTGAACTCCATGGTGGTCAAGTGGCAGCAGTACGTACGTGGGAGGCAAAGGAGGAGGCGGCTGTAGTGGAAGGCAAAGGAGCAGGCGTGCAAGGAGAGAGGCGTGCGTGGCAGCAATGAGATTAGAGAGGAGTGCGAGGAGTCCCGAGAAGCAATTAACGCACGCGCAAAGTCCCAAAGCAAGGGCAATGGCGTCCAAAAACTCCCCCCGCGCTCAAACGACATACGGAGAGAGTACAGTGGATGACAGTCTCTTCTTTCTCCCGGCCTGTCCATATATCTGGCTCTGTTGTGTAAAAAATCATGCATGCACTCCAGCATTTTTCAAGGTATCCTTGTCAATGATGAAATTAAACACGAGCCTTTTATGCACCACTTATGGAGCCTTTAGCCCGTAGCATGCATATATATAGTGCAACCATGCAATAATGTTTGAAGAAACAACTCTATAGATGGTGGATAGTACTGTAGTAATGTTGCGAGTAAATATGTTCTGCTTGGTGGCCGGTGGATCACTTATATATAGATTCTGTCCCGGATGTTAGATCTGATCGGCCCTAGCAAGCACCACACAAATAGAGTGAGTAGTTTGTCTCATGGTTAGCCCGTGAACTTGTAGAAACCGTGCATGAAACCCAAGATGACAAGGAGTGGATAAGAAAACTAAAATAGTGGCACCGTCATGGAATACACTTTTGCTTGGGAATGGGATGCATAGGGAAAGCAAGCTGAACCACATGGTATAATACCATATGGCTTAGTGGTGTTGTGTTGACTTGGATAGTTCAGGGAACAGCCTTGGGGTAAACACTAGTCGCAACCGTCCAGTAGGAGACGTTGGTTGAAGAAGATGTACAGCTGATGTTCCCTAATGACATCGCCGGACAGTGCATGCAGATTAACCGTGTATATATCTTGACGCCCATGCGAGGCATGTATACCAACACCAGCATCTTTGGTGGTGCCGCGTCCATCAAATTAATTGTCAGTACAATACTATTATACTGGAACATTGGGCCCTAGCCTAGAGTTGTAACGTGAATGACATCTAAGATAGAAATGTATGAAACATGTGTATATTGGAATGTGTTTTTTCTATTTTTGACACAAATGAATACATTTATGTCTAATGATAACCCCAATTTTTACTCCCAACCAAAGATTGTGTTTGATGGGATTTGAGAATGATATGGCAGTGGGTTTTCCAACATATTATTGTTGTTTATTAGACCTAAACCATGATGTAAATTGAACCCCAACTGTTAGTCTATTTTCTCATGGTCTATTTGTAAACGAAATGCCATCTTCGAGGGACATCCACTACCACGTAACGTTAATGAGCCTAGCCGAGCTAGCTCGTTAAGATAACGAGCACCACCAAGCCAGCTTGGCTCATTATCCACCCCTATTGGTAGGTGGGAAGCAGTCCTATGTTCGGAAGGTTTATAGAGTTGATGAGCACCAAACTGGACAAATATAATAGCTGTGTTGGAAGGCATATTTGTCAAATATGAAAGGAGAAAGTGAGTGCATGTGGGGCAAGCCTTTTTTCCAACCATTTGCCATAGTTGTTTGTTCTCCACTAACATGCATCTTGCAAAATCTAGCTCTGGTGGCAGATAGGGATTTTAATTTCTATCGTACAATACTGATAGTAGCTTATATACGTAATGCAGCAACTTCGTTACTGGGTTCCCAAATGATATAAAAAAGACCAGGAGGTAGCAGCTTGTTTGTACCGGAAGATATGGCAAATTGGAATGGGATGCATAGGGAAGATGTGCAAAACAACTATGTCCGTTGCTACCTGCTGGTTCAGTGCCTTTGGCCAGCTGGTGTGGTATCACAGCATGAAATCCAACCCTGTTGTACCAGAAGCTTACAAGGAATGCAGCATCCAACATCATCTGTGATGCTTCTTCATTCTGTAATCTATCTGCCGAGTATTTATAGCACCACAATCAAAGAGTGTAAACCTATTCATCACGAGCTCTGTTCCATTCATCCAAAGCTTGCTCCCTGCAACGGTGTTTTATTCAAAATAAGGATTTTTTTTCATCTTCTAACACACATGGAGGACCACACTTTTAGATTAGAATGCAACCATCTTTGTCATAGCTACCAGTTCACCACTCGCGACATATAGTACTCCCTCCGTCCCGTGAAGAGTGCAATTCTAGCTTTTTTCAGACAGATTAATAACGTTGGTAAATGACCATGCTACCCTCGGTAACCATCCCAATCTCACTAATTTTGGCATAGAGATGGTTACTGCATGCAAATAATTATCTATTTTTAGTATAAACCAGGTGGTTACAGCTAGAATTGCATTCTTTTGTGGGATTTTTTTTGAATCTCAGGATTGCACTCTTCAAGGGACGGAGGGAGTATGTCGCAGGAGCAATTGTAATAATTAGAAGCCTAGCTACTGGCTTCGTAGTAGAATATATAAGAATTTAAAGTGATGACCAAATTTTTTGTGTCATGTGCCAATGTGCCCGAGAAGGGTAATGAGATCATATTGCATTTTAGCTGGAGAGCTATTTTAAACGGGTTTTGCTAAGGTACTCTAGAATGAATATGGACCCTTGATCTTATAATGTATTACCTCCTAAGAGGTAATATATTAATTAATAAAAAATAAAAAACACTGGACGTGGGCGTGATGTTCCGCCCTTACGTGCGTGCGTGCGTGCAGTGCTGTGACGGTTCCTACGTGAATGGGGTGATGTTCCTCCTAAGAGGTAATGTTCATCGGTCATGACTAATCCATTAGTTCATCCGTGATCATTGTTAAATCGTGGGACCAAAGGCCATTTTTTACTCAATGTTGAATGAGCTGAGAAAAAAGAAGCATGCGTAAAAAAACAAATCAACCCTGGACCTCTGTACCTCAGGAGTCATGACCCGTTCCGAACATTCTTGGTTTATATTTTTGTGATAAATATGAATGTTTGGTGTGTGCCGCATGGTCGTGTGTAGTTTTGTACAATGTATTCTTTATGCGTTTTAGTAGTACTTGACCACGTTGGCCTATTTTATACATAAAAGGTTAATGCATGGGAAGGGATGAAAGCGGATAATACCTTTTCCATATTTTTATTCACGTTTTTTTGTCGGATGCGAAGAGGAGCGTGGATATTAATGGATTTGGTTATGAAGAAGGATTTTTTTGGATGCCAGAAATGTTGCGGACTCGGATCGGAGTCGGTGCGAAAGAGGATTAAAACAGACGTATAATACATTCTTATATGTAGCTTTTTATGGTAGTGAAATATTTTTCAAACTAGAGTCACAAAGCAACAATATGACATGAAAAACACTACCAATGAGTCATGTTGTCCGTCGGGGCCAAAAGGGTAGAGTAGATGTCTCGTGTTCGGGATTCAAACAAAGACTACCGATCAACCGCTAGGTATTTTGGGGTTTACCAATGTAGGTGTACACAATATATATAGCCAAGGACTCGTGGGTTACAAATTATTATATATTTATTTGGGTTTGGTGACATGAGAAATGTGGATAGTGAAAAAAACATATACATGACACTAAATTCTTTCAAAAATTGGAAATAAAAGTATGTCTTGTGTACATTATCGTATATTATTGATATGTAAAAAATGGTTTGTCTTGTGTAAATCTAAAAAACAGCACGAAGATAGTAGTTTAGGGTAAATTTGATCTATATTAATTTTCTAACACTAACGTAATTGAAATGGCCCATATTATATGGGCCTAATAAGGCCCCATTTGGAATGCTCTTTCCTTCTTCAACTGTTCCGATCGTAATTCTCCAAAAAAAAACTGTTCCGACCGTACAACTGCCGTCGCTGCAACTTTGCGAGGATAGACCGGATCAAAAAAAAAAAAGAAAAGAAAAAAAAGACCTGCCATGGTCGCGAGTTAGACACAGGTGCAAGGTGCAGCGGCGTCTGTCGCCGTCGCCTACGGCCGCCGCTAGCTTCCGCCCTACGCCAGCCGGAAGAGTGACCGCAATGCCAGCTGCGTCATCGATTCCGGGGTTCTATAATCCCGACAAGGCACCACCGTGAGGGTGATGGCGACGGCGACGGTTGCGCGTCGTCACGATAAGTGGGTCGGGGGACGGGGAGAGTAGAAGCGATGGTTATTTTTTTTGTTCTGTTTTTTGTTTTATAGAAAAAATAGATGGCTGTGATTTGATTGGAAGTCTTACCTCCTAGGAGGTAACTAGAATACCTTAGCACAGCCCATTTTAAACACAGTCGAAATGAACTTCTTGTACTCAAATTAGGGCAATGCACAATTTCACTATACGGTTAACCTAGATCAGAAACTAGATAACTGTGCCAAAGAAGTTTCCTGGTGATGAAATTCCCTTCATATTCCATGAAACTCTTCCTTCTCTCTCATATGTCACGTCAACACATTTAATCTCATGAAACTCCCCATAAAACCTAACTAAGACTGACCTTATAGAGGACAGAGCCTTGCTTGAAAAGTCGTGAAGTGGTTCTGGGAGACAAATTAAAGGGCCGGATACTATCGACGAATTATGTCGAGCACGTCTAACTGGGAATACCCCAGGGAGTAGATTTGTGTGGGTCTCGCCGAGTTCTTAGAAACGATGGTGCACGGATCTTCTCTGACGAGTAGTTTTATTGGTGTGCATCTGATGATGCACCCAATGGGTGTAGCCCCCGAGCCTCCGAGTACTTTTAAGTAGTCGAAGGTTCAAAAGCAGTCTTCATCTTGAGTAGCCCCCGAGCTTCGAGTAGTTTCATGAAAACTAGTCGAAGGTCTTGAATTGATCAACAATAGGCACAAAAAAATATGTACCCCTTGAGTGTAGCCCCCGAGCCTCGTAGCGAATGGTTTACATTCGGTCCGAGGGTCAAAAACATAATCTTCAAAAGTACCGACTTGTTTAAAGTATTCGGCTGGCACTGTAGCGCCTCGCCGTATGAGTACCGACTGCTGCCAGTACTCGTCTCTATGTCTTAGCTTGCGATGTGTAGCCCCCGAGCTTCAAGTGACTAGTTAAAGTACTTGGCATGCGAGCACCAACTAGTATAAGTACTCAGTCAGCTCCGCAGCGTCATGAAGAGGTGAAGTGGTGCCAAGTCTCACTGGTGTGAATACTCAACTGTGAACCCTGCAATTTAAATATGTAGGATTAGTAGTATCCGATCAAGAAAGAGTGAATAATAGTATTTGTAATGCTTGCAAAGCAAATAATAGCACTTGTAATGCATGTAAAGGTTTTCGCTCGCGCTCTTGTTAGACTTTCAACCACTCAAGTAGTAGCCCTGTTACGTTTAAACACTTGGTCCCGCTTAACCATAGCCCGTAACGCGAGACTGGTGTCTTCTTTGACGTGTAGGTGCGTATGTGTTGCAAAGGAGCCGAAGCTTCACGAATTAAGGGTACATGCTACCGAGTGGGTTTGGTCATTAAGAGATGACAACAAGCATAAAGTAGTCGACATGCGACAAAAATAGGCGCAGTGCGCAAAAAAGTAGTCGGTTAGGACTGTCTCCTGTAGGAGAGGTCGCGCGAGGAATTGTAACCCATCGGCGAAAATTATTATTGTTGAGGGATGTACTCTTTTAGAGTAGTCAGCTCATGGCCAAGTATGTTTTTAAACAAACTGATAAAATTAATATGAAGAAAATAAAATAATTATTAAATAAGACTTAGCTTTGTTTGAGGACGATTGTCGACGAAGCCGTGTCGGTTGGTGATGAAGCCGACTGGTCGGAGTCGAATCCGACTAGTTGTTGATGAAGCCGTAGCCGCTCTCGACAAGTTTTAACTAGTCGAGAGTAGTCGAAGTAGTCGTATGCCGAGTCGATGCAGCCGATCGTCGATGTAGTCGTACTCACGTGCACCTCTTGTGTGCGGCAAGCAATGATCTTGGAGCTTTGCTGGTGCATCTTCCCTGTGCTTGGAGTAATTTGCCATGGCCTAGGATTGCTGCAGACGTTGGTTCTCCATATGCATGCGACAATTTAAGAATCTGCTCTCGGACTACGTGCCCGAGTCCTTTTTGTCTCGATGCTTCTCTCTGTTCTGACTCGTATAGAGGGGTTCTGACTCGTATAGAGTAGATAGGATTTCTTGCATGCTGACCGGGACTTGGACTCCGATCCGCCTGATGCTCCGATAGGACTGATTTGAATAGGAAGCCGATTCGATGCTTTGCAGCTCTTCTTTCGACTCCGTCTCCGGTCCGTCTTCAAAGCAAGCAACGTGCAGCCCCTGTTCCTGGCACGGCAGGCTTTTGGAAATCGACCGTACGTCAGGTGCTCCCGGATCCGACTCGACGACTCGTCGAGTACTTCCAGTATGCAAACAGGGCTTGTAATTTGACTGTCTTGATAGAACACGACGACTTGCTTTGAATGGAATCTTGGCGACCTATCGATCTCGGAGTAGATTGATCTTGTTGTTGATTGATGTTGAAGTTGATCCCATCACGCCTAATGTTGAACTTCGGCGAGAGAGCCCCACGGTGGGCGCCAAGTGTCGACGAATTATGTCGAGCATGTCTAACTGGGAATACCCCAAGGAGTAGATTTATGTGGGTCTCGCCGAATTCTTAGAAACGATGGTGCACGAACAACACGATTTAGACAGGTTCGGGTCGCGAGTAGCGTAATACCCTACGTCCTGTATGGCTGATTGTATTATTCGTGAGGTTGTCTGATGTTTTGTCCCTTGTCTAATCTACCGAACTAGGACCCCTGCCCTCCTTTATATATCCAGGGGGCAAGGTTTACATGGTAAGTATCTTAGTCGGTTTACAATTGGGAGTCCTAGTCCTAGTAGGAGTACACGAGTAGTTGTCTGAGTAGTTTTACTAGGACTCGGTCTTCTATCTTGAGGGTACCCGGGGATGCATATCCCACGTATACCACGTGTGCCATTCCACACGCCAGGCATGCCGCGCTCCGTGGCCTCGACGAGAACGTGCACGCCTCAGACCCGTACGACGCGCTCAGCCTGCGGTTAATCCAAACTGCTCAGCTCAATCTAATGATGAAAATGCACAAACGTGGTAACCTATGCTTAAACGACCACATCACAGGTTTGCAGAGTTTACAGACTCACAGGCACAGCGTTTACGATTTGGGAGACTCATCCACATGCTCTAGTTCGTCGAACAAACACGTCCTATCTGCTAGGGAAGAGGCGGCACAACGTTCCAATAGATCGCCCACAAACATAACCAATTGGACCTCTGATCATTTTCTGGGACAGGAACTACGCAAGCAGTCATTCTTCTCTGTCCCGGTCCATATATCTGGCTCTGTTGTGTAAAAAATCATGCACTCCAGCATTTTTCATGCTCTCCGTGTTACTGATGAAACATTAATGGGCCTTATATGCACTCACTCATGAGCCTTTAGCCCCTAGGATGCATGTACTATATATATGCTGCAACCATGCAACAATGTTTGAAGAAACAACTCAATAGATGGTAGATATAGTACTGTAGTGATGTTGCGAGTAAATATGTTCTGCTTCGTGGCCTGTGGATAACTTATATAAAGATTCTATCCCAGACGTCAGAGGCTCAGAGCCACATTGCTCATCGGTCCTAGCAAGCTTGCACACAAATAGTTTGTCTCATGATTAACCCGTGAACTTGTGGAAATCGTGCAGGGAACCCAAGATGACAAGGAGTGGGTAAGAAGGCTAAAGTGAGACGGTCATGACAAACACTTTTGCCTGGGAATGGGATGCATAGGGAAATCAAGCTGAACCGCACGGTCTAATACTACTCGGCTTAGTGCTGTTGTGTTGGCTTGGATAATTCACGGAACAGCCTTGGGGTATCGCAAGTGTCCATCAGGTGACGTCCAAGAAGGCAGTTGGTTTAGGATAATGACAGCTGCATGATATGCACCATTCAAACAAAAAGGATTACTCCTTCCATGGCCATAACTAGTGAATTTTTGATATTCAAAATAATAACCCTTCAAAAAAAAAATAATTCTAGCCCAGCCGTCCCTCTTAACCTTCTTACAGAAGTTACTGGGAAGTTTAGGATAAGACAGTTATTAGGGTAAGTACATTGATACTGTCTAATAGACCGCGTAATCTTAAGATGATTTATTGGAGATGAGAAACGATACAACAAGTTGTTGTTTTGATTGTCTCGTATTAATACAATATCCTTTATTTATAGAGAAATAAAGATATATTATTTGTTGCATATGGCAACAAAATGCATATAATGGTGGAGAAGTTGTCCCATAGTCCTAAAATTTAGCTCATGAGTTAGTTGTTTCGCGAAATAACGACCTCCTTCTCTCGCCTTCCTCTATTAGACCACCTACCAGACTACTGATGTATAGCAATATACCTACCCCTAACAGTAACATACTCTTTGGCTAAGGACAAATATATGTCTTAAAAAATGTATAATTCAGTGGATGATAAGTGTTCTGGCAGTAATGTCGCAGTAGTTAAGATAATATTTAGGTGGTGATCGAGACTGCAGCGCTTATGGTAGCAGCTAGGGTATGTATATATGGTCGGAGCCACGTTGCGAGGTAATATATGATCGGAGCCACGTTGCCAGGTAATATCAGTCTACGGATGTTTCAGCTTGCATCCCGCGCCGGGTCTCGGTTTTGCATGCCACCTCTAAAGTGAAGGTCGCCTCTCACTCTGTACGTTGCGTCTGGAGATGTTGCAGTTGGCCATATGGATGTATTTGCACTGGTGAATGACGAAACTACTACCTCTTATTTCCATCCACTCTTTTTGTTTGTATATATATGCTAGCAAGTACTACTATATATATTATAGCTTACGAGCAATGCTGGCTCATAGCATTCAAATAAAAATGATTGCATGTCTAATGTCAGAGAAATAATGTTGTGAGTAATTAAGATAATATCTGGTTGGTCGACAGTGAAGTGCTAACTATCACTTGGTTATAAACTGATTGCATGTAGGGGTGGTAAAGGGCCCTCCATTTTGTACTAGAAATTTTAAGGGCCGGGCCCTATTAGGGTCGGGCCAAAAAAGTACTAGTTTTTGATCTAAATTTGACTAGGGCCAAATTGAATTGTGAAGAAACAAACGGGCCACGATCCATTACCACCCCTAATTGCATGTAGTATATGGCTAGAGCGCACATTATTTCTTGGAACACAAGATTATGTGAGGTGAGGAACGAATGGGGAGGTTGAACTGGTGTCACTCGTGGGTACTCCTGCTGCATGGGAGTGAGAAGCATATACAGGAAATAAATCTGCTTGTTGTAGTTGGGCTGGTGCCAAGCGATGGCACTGCGTGCTGTCCGTCAGCACGCATGATACGGGTGATGCTGAGCAGTCTGTACTCTACAGGCCATCAAATTTGACAACATCACATGTTTAATTTGAAGCAGGCGTACCCGTGATGCCATCAAATTTGACATCGAAATAATCAGGTCCACCTAAGGCCCAGGCAGCCTAATAATCCTCTGACACCATCACAGGACTTGAAGCAGACGTACCCGTGATGCTTGCTAACGATGTCGCAAGACAGAGGCTTAATATATTACAAGCCCAGTACATATATGTAGAGTGTATCTTGACTCCCGTGCATGCGAGGCAGGTATACCAATACCAGCTGTCCAGCACCTTTGGTGGTGCTGCATCCATCATATGGAGGTACCATACTATTATACTGATTGGGCCCTTGGCCATCTCGAAAGGATTGGAATGTGATTGACATCTATGATAGAAATGTATGAATGCATTACGTATTTTTTCCCTTGTATTTACAGTGAAACGTACATGTGTATATTGGAATGCGTTTTTTTTCTATTTTCCCCTTGTTATGTCTAATGTTAACCGAAAATTTTTCTCCCAACGCAAGATTGTGTTTGATGGGAATTTAGAATGATGTGACTGCGGGTTTTCCAACATATTGTTGTTTTTTCCACCTAACCCATGATATAGCTTGAGCCCAGCTGTTAGTCTATTTTGTAATGGCCTATTCGTTAAAAAAATGCTATCTTGCACGCAAATCTACTGCCATACACATCAAAACCAGTGACAATGGGCTCAGGGTCAAAATCGATCAATATTTGTAGGTTTATAGAGTTGAGCGTCAAAATTGATGGATGTAGGTTTATAGAGTTCAGCGTCAAAATCGAAAGCTAATGATAAGTCGATTGTGGTGATCTTGAGGTTGTGATCTGGGCTTCTAATCACTCGGATTACCATTGGTTATCAATCATGCACACGCAATTGACCTCGCGACGAAGGCTTTCCGTGTATGAGAATCGAGAAACAAGAAAGAACGATAAAGAACACAATCTGAAATTGCAAATACGAATGAAATGAAATCAAGTATAGAGTTTAAGCTCTTATCGCGTGATGAGGACATCTCAGCACCATTTCATGTATTTCAAGGGAGTGGCCATGTAACACTTGACATCACTACAGATTCTCGCAAAGATTGCGTGAACCAAGTACCAATTACACAAAGTTGTGCAAAGAAGCTACAACTAGAGGTGAACTCATTCCTAGCTGAAATTAACTTCTACAAATATGAGAATGTTATACTACCTAAATGTCCTGGTTGTCCTTAGATTCACATATGAAGATGATTCTACTTTACAAAGAGATGTCCGATTATTTTCTAATTTTTCCCGTGACCCAGCCGACTCCACTCCCACTGCACGTTGCCTCACAAACAGATCTCTACCCTCCCACGTTGGTGGCAAGACGTTCCAATAGATGACCCGTCCACAAAACATATAACCCGTTGGACCTCTGATCATTTTCTGGAACTTGCACTGCGCATGCAAGAAGTCATTCTTCTTTGTCCTGGTCCACAAATCTGGCTATATGTCTTGTAATAAATCATGTACTCCAGCATATTTCATGGTCTGCTTGCTGATGATGTAACATGCACCTTTTATGCACCACTCATGGAGCCTTTGGCCTGTAGTATGTATATATATACTGCAACCATGCAACAATGTTTGAAGAAACAACTCTATAGATTGTGAATAGTACTGTAGTAATGTTGCGAGTAAATATATTCTGCTTCGTGGCCGGTGGATCACTTACATATAGATTCTGTACGTCCCGGATGTCAGAGCTCATCGGCCCTAGCAAGCTTGCATACAAATAGAGTGAGTAGTTTGTCTCATGGTTAGCCCGTGAACTTGTAGAAATCGTGCATATGGAACCCGGCCAAGATGACAAGGAGTGGATAAGAAGACTAAAATTGTGGCACGGTCATGGAATACACTTTTGCCTGGGAATGGGATGCATAGGGAAAGCAAGCTGAATAGCACAGTCTAATACTACTCGGCTTATTGCTGTAGTGTTGCCATGGGGTAAACACTAGTCGCAGTTGTCCAGCAGGAGACGTCTAACCAGGCAGTACGTTGGTTCAAGCAGATGTGTACCGGTGATGTTCCCTAACGACGTCGCCGGATGGAGCCTTACACGCCCAGTAATACATGCCGATTAACAGTGTATCTTGACGCCCGTGCATCCGAGGCACGTATACCAACACCAGTACCTTCGTCCAGTGGCGGAGCCACCAATCTGGCGAGGCATGGCGGCCGCCATGCCTGCTGCCAGCGAGTTTCTCCATCAACACATGATGACAACGGCTGAAGAGCAGTGCCGGCGAGGCCTCAACTACAGGGTTCGCCATAGGTAAAACTTTGTCCTAGCTCCGCTACTGCCTTCGTCCTTTGGTGGTGCGCCGCGTCCATCACACTATATGTACAATACTATCATACTGAAACATTGGGCCCTACTCTTGGAAGGATTGGAATGCGAATGACATCTAAGATAGAAATGTATGAAACATGTGTATATTGGATTGTGTTTTTTCTATTTTTAACAAAAAAAAAGGAATAGGGTTATGTCTAATGTTAACCCCAAAATTTACTACCAACCAAAGATTTTGTTTGATGGGATTTGAGAATGACGTGGCTGCAGGTTTTCCAACCAACATATTATTGTTTTTTCTCCACCTAACCCATGATGTAGTCTCTTTTCTCATGGCCTATTAGGCCAGCTACAGTGTATCTCAAAATCGAAGAGTTCGACATGTGAAGAGAGCCGAACTCACAGGACTAAAATATTAGTCTCTCTTATCTTTTACTGGTCAACTAGACACACGACCACGGTGATGTACCATGGGATATGCCAGCCGATTGAATTCTTTTATTCTATTAATGGGTCCCACAAATCGATCTCTGCACTGCACATCTGAAATTGCAAATACGAATGAAATGAAATCAAGTATAGAGTTTAAGCTCTTATCGCGTGATGAGGACATCTCAGCACCATTTCATGTATTTCAAGGGAGTGGCCATGTAACACTTGACATCACTACAGATTCTCGCAAAGATTGCGTGAACCAAGTACCAATTACACAAAGTTGTGCAAAGAAGCTACAACTAGAGGTGAACTCATTCCTAGCTGAAATTAACTTCTACAAATATGAGAATGTTATACTACCTAAATGTCCTGGTTGTCCTTAGATTCACATATGAAGATGATTCTACTTTACAAAGAGATGTCCGATTATTTTCTAATTTTTCCCGTGACCCAGCCGACTCCACTCCCACTGCACGTTGCCTCACAAACAGATCTCTACCCTCCCACGTTGGTGGCAAGACGTTCCAATAGATGACCCGTCCACAAAACATATAACCCGTTGGACCTCTGATCATTTTCTGGAACTTGCACTGCGCATGCAAGAAGTCATTCTTCTTTGTCCTGGTCCACAAATCTGGCTATATGTCTTGTAATAAATCATGTACTCCAGCATATTTCATGGTCTGCTTGCTGATGATGTAACATGCACCTTTTATGCACCACTCATGGAGCCTTTGGCCTGTAGTATGTATATATATACTGCAACCATGCAACAATGTTTGAAGAAACAACTCTATAGATTGTGAATAGTACTGTAGTAATGTTGCGAGTAAATATATTCTGCTTCGTGGCCGGTGGATCACTTACATATAGATTCTGTACGTCCCGGATGTCAGAGCTCATCGGCCCTAGCAAGCTTGCATACAAATAGAGTGAGTAGTTTGTCTCATGGTTAGCCCGTGAACTTGTAGAAATCGTGCATATGGAACCCGGCCAAGATGACAAGGAGTGGATAAGAAGACTAAAATTGTGGCACGGTCATGGAATACACTTTTGCCTGGGAATGGGATGCATAGGGAAAGCAAGCTGAATAGCACAGTCTAATACTACTCGGCTTATTGCTGTAGTGTTGCCATGGGGTAAACACTAGTCGCAGTTGTCCAGCAGGAGACGTCTAACCAGGCAGTACGTTGGTTCAAGCAGATGTGTACCGGTGATGTTCCCTAACGACGTCGCCGGATGGAGCCTTACACGCCCAGTAATACATGCCGATTAACAGTGTATCTTGACGCCCGTGCATCCGAGGCACGTATACCAACACCAGTACCTTCGTCCAGTGGCGGAGCCACCAATCTGGCGAGGCATGGCGGCCGCCATGCCTGCTGCCAGCGAGTTTCTCCATCAACACATGATGACAACGGCTGAAGAGCAGTGCCGGCGAGGCCTCAACTACAGGGTTCGCCATAGGTAAAACTTTGTCCTAGCTCCGCTACTGCCTTCGTCCTTTGGTGGTGCGCCGCGTCCATCACACTATATGTACAATACTATCATACTGAAACATTGGGCCCTACTCTTGGAAGGATTGGAATGCGAATGACATCTAAGATAGAAATGTATGAAACATGTGTATATTGGATTGTGTTTTTTCTATTTTTAACAAAAAAAAAGGAATAGGGTTATGTCTAATGTTAACCCCAAAATTTACTACCAACCAAAGATTTTGTTTGATGGGATTTGAGAATGACGTGGCTGCAGGTTTTCCAACCAACATATTATTGTTTTTTCTCCACCTAACCCATGATGTAGTCTCTTTTCTCATGGCCTATTAGGCCAGCTACAGTGTATCTCAAAATCGAAGAGTTCGACATGTGAAGAGAGCCGAACTCACAGGACTAAAATATTAGTCTCTCTTATCTTTTACTGGTCAACTAGACACACGACCACGGTGATGTACCATGGGATATGCCAGCCGATTGAATTCTTTTATTCTATTAATGGGTCCCACAAATCGATCTCTGCACTGCACGAAATGAATCATAGTTTCGTTCGGCTTCGTTGGCTGCAGAAATCGATCTCAGCACTGGAGCTGCCCTTAAACGAAATGCTATCTTCGAGGGAATTCCACTGCCACATCACCTCAAAGCCAATGAAAATTGGCTCAGGGTCAAAGTCGATAAATATTGGTAGGTGGGGAGCATCAGTATCCTTGATTCGGAAGGTTTATAGTTATAGAGTTGAGCATCAAATTGGACAAATATAAATATAATGGATGTGTTGGAAGGCATATTTGTCAAATATGAAGGAAGGGGGTAAGTGCATGTGTGGAGCAAGCCTTTTTCCATCAACCATGTGCCATCGTTTGTTCTCCACTAACATGGTGGAGCTAGGGATTTTAATTCCTATTGTACAATATTGATAGTAGCTTATATACGTAATGCAGCAACTTCGTTACTTGGGGTACCGGCCGGAAGATATGGCATATTGGAATGGGATGCATCGGGAACATGTGCAAAACAACAAATATTTCTTTTGTTGCTATACTTGATGCTTCTGTGTGATTGTGTTAACCAACTGGCCGTGTGGTATCACAGCATGAAATCCAACCCTGTTGTACTAGAAGCTTGCGAGGAAAGCAGTATCCAGCATCATCCGTGATGCTTCTTCACTATGTAATCTATCTGCGGATTCTTTATTGTTCCACAGTCAAAGAGTACGTGTAAACTGTTGACACAAAGATGCGACAACACACTCGAGATCGCAGCACGGCTGTCACCACGGCCAACACCCGGCCTCCCTCGGGCAAACCGGTCTGACCGCTTTTTGACAGGAGGTCGTGAAGACCTAGAAACTCAAGCTCGGGAGAGACCCCGTCGGAGCTCAAGCAATCTAGGGTTGCTCTAGGATCGGCAGGCCACCTAGAATGCCTTAGTACGTCGCGGAGACGAGCAAATGACAACAATTAGGGTTGGAAAAGTGTTTAGGGTTTGAAGATAAAAAGTAAGGAATAATTGTCTTTGATTCGATTGGAATAACTCTCAATCGGCCTTAGCCTTCATATATATAGGCCGGGGAAGTCGTACCCCTTCCAATTCGGTTACAATACGGGATAAAACTTGGAATCCTAATCCTACCCGAATTACAACTCCAAACCGGTCTGACCGGTTCGGCAAACCAGTCTGACCAGTTTCCCTCGGCTGCTGCCAACTTTGATTATCAACAACAAGCTTTCCAGATTGTACTAAAACTCTTGAATCGGACATCAGATACAAAATATAGGACTGTTTTCTTCTTGTGCTTAATTTAGGGATTCGTGGAGGAAAAATGACAGCGGAAAAATGAAAGGTTCTGATGGATTTCGTGGTGACTAAAAACGTGACCAGAACTCAAAACTCTAATGATGTAACCACTAAGAACCAGCAACTAGTCCAAACAATGTAATTAAAAACTCAACATTCCCAAATATGACTTTGACAACTCTATACGGCCCCTCCCAACTTGGCGACCATTTACCGAACTTGTTGCTCTTCATTCCAATAGGCAAAATTGTCTTCCAAACAAGCTCTCCAATCTGAAAATATTTCCCTCGCACCTTCTTGTTGTAAGCTTTAGCAACCCAAAGTTTATCTTTTTCAATCTCCTTTAAAGCCTTCAACCTCTTGTCAGTGACTTCATCAATATTATCCATCATCAAATCATGATAATCAACAGCATCAAGGTCATTTTGTTTAGCTAATCTATAAGCATCCAGATTAACCTCAACAGGTAAAACGGCCTCTTGACCATACACAAGCTCAAAAGGAGTAACTTTAGTAGCACCATGTCTAGATATACGATGAGCCCGTAATGCTTCGGATAACACTTCATGCCATCTCTTAGGATTTTCTTCTAATTTTTTCTTGATTAATCTAATCAAAGTCTTATTACTTGACTCGGCTTGTCCATTAGCCTGAGCATAGTATGGAGATGAATTGAGCAACTTTATTCTATAGGATTCGGCAAATTCACGTACCTCTTTAGACATAGACGAAGTACCTTGATCCGTAGTCAAAGTTTGAGGGATACCGAATCTATGAATAATGTTTTGTGTAATAAACTCAATTGCCTCTCTATGTGTCATATTCTTCAATGGAATCGCTTCGGTCCACTTGGTAAAATAATCCGTAGCAACCAACACAAAACGATGTCCTTTTGATGATGGAGGATTAATTTGCCCAATAAAATCCAACCTCCAACCTCGAAACGGCCATGGCTTGATAATAGGGTGCATCAATGCAGCAGGTACCAATTGTAAATCTTGAAATTTCTAACACTGCTCACACCCTTTATAGTATTTGAAACAATCTGCCATCATAGTAGGCCAATAAAAACCGGCTCGTCTAAGTAACCACTTCATCTTGGGCGCCGATTGATGTGTACCACAAATACCTTCATGAACCTCTCCCATGGCGACTTTGGCCTGATCCGAGTCTAAACACTTCAAAAGCAAATCTTCGGCGGTTCGACGATAAAGTTCATCATCAAGCAATATGTATTTAAATGATAATCGCCGAATATTTCTTTCTGCACCACGACCAGGGTCTTTCAAATAAGTAATAATAGGCACTCTCCAGTCCTGATCTTTAAACTTGGAGTCATTAACATCATCCAAGACCTTTCTACCACTGTCAGGAGACAAAGCGGTCAGACCGGTTCTGGCGGTCAGACCGATTCTGGCGGTCAGACCGGTTTGTGAAACTGGTTGGACCAGTTCGTCCAGAACCTGAATCTCGGCTTTTGATTGCATCGGTTTTTGAAGAATGCTGGCGCAACTTATCAAAGGGCTATGAATTTAATCTTTCATGATTTACTCGGCGTTATTGTGGAAGTGTATATTGTTGATATTGTAGTTAAATCGGATGGCTTGGATTCTCATCTAGTCGATTTAAAACTTGCTCTTGAGAGGATGCGACGGTATGGTTTGAAGATGAATCCACTCAAATGTGCTTTTGGTGTTTCATCTAGGAAGTTTTTGGGATTTATTATTCATGAGAATGGCATAGAAGTTGATCCCAAGAGGATTGAAGCTATGAAGAACGTTGAAGCTCCGACTTGCAAAAAGGATTTGCAAAAGTTTCTAGCAAAGTGAATTTCTTGAGAAGGTTTATAATAACTTGTCTGGAAAGGTAGATGCTTTTACTCCTTTCTTCGGTTGAAAGATGAAGCCGATTTTACCTGGGGGGCAAAACAGCAAGAAGCTTTTGAGAAGATCAAAGAGTACTTATCTTCACCACCGGTGCTTAGGGCGCCTAAGAGAGGGTTCCGTTCAGATTTTGTAGCAGCTGAAGATAGAGTTATTGGAGCTGTTTTGACCCAAGAAATTGATGCTAAAGAATATGTGATTGCTTATATAAGCCGACGGTTAATTGATGCAGAAACGAGGTATAGTTGTACAAGCAACATAGCCGACGTTGAATTCACAAGTATCATTTATCCGATGTTCAACAATAAAATCAGCTACAATTTGGCCTTTTATTGATTTTAAAGGTTCACAAGCCAAATCATACTCAACTAAAGCATAAGCCCATTTACCGACTCTTCCACTAGAAATCGGCTTTTGCAACATATGTTTAATTACATCGGTTTGACACAACACGATGCAAGTGCTAGATAGTAAATAATGCCTCAATTGAGTACAAGCATTATATAATGACAAGCATAACTTCTCAATGAAAGTATACCTCGTTTCTGCATCAATTAGCCGTCGGCTTATATAAGCAATCACATACTCCTTAGCATCAATCTCTTGGGTCAAAACAGTTCCAATAACTCTATCTTTAGCTGCCACATAAAGTCTGAAAGGAACCTCTCTCTTAGGTGCCCTAAGCACCGGTGGTGAAGACAAGTACTCTTTGATTTTCTCAAAAGCTTCTTGCTGTTTTGCCCCCCAGGTAAAATCGGCTTCATCTTTCAACCGAAGTAAAGGAGTAAAAGCATCAACCTTTCCAGACAAGTTAATTATAAATCTTCTCAAGAAATTCACCTTGCCTAGAAACTTTTGCAAATCCTTTTTGCAAGTAGGAGCTTCGACGTTCTTCATAGCTTCAATTCCGGGATCAACCTCTATACCATTCTCATGAATAATAAATCCCAAAAACTTCCCAGACGAAACACCAAAAACACATTTGAGTGGATTCATCTTCAAACAATACCGTCGCATCCTCTCGAGAGCAAGTTTTAAATCGGCTAAATGAGAATCCAAGCCATCCGATTTAACTACAATATCATCAATATACACTTCCACAATTACACCAAGTAAATCATGGAAGATTAAATTCGGCCCTTCCCAACTCGGCGACCATTTACCAAACTTGTTGCTTCTTCTCCTCCAAAGGTCATAACCACCCACTCAAATAAACCAATAAATCCCGGACATTGAAAGGCCGTTTTGTGCATATCTTCTTCGGCCATGAATATTTGATTATATCCGGCATTTCCATCAAGAAAACTAACAACACGATGTCCAGAAGCTTCATTGATTAAGACATCGGCTATAGGCATAGGATATGAATCTTTCGGAGTAGTTTTATTAAGATCTCTAAAATCAATGCAAACTCTAAGCTTTCCCGAATCTTTCTTTTCAACGGGAACAATATTAGAAATCGACTCCGCATAACAACAAGTCCGAATAAAACCAGCATCTAGCAAACGATTAACTTCTTCTTTTATTCGGTCATAAATAGCGGGATTAAAACGTCTAGCCGATTGTTTAAAAGGTCTAAAACCGGCTTTTATCGGTAAACGATGCTCAACTAAATCACGACTCAAACCCGGCATCTCACGGTACAAACATTCTGCTAAATCTTTTTCAGAAACAGTTATGTTAAAACTATTAACTCGGCTTTAAACTCAGCCGATAAATTTTTGTTTACAAAAGTTGGCCTAGGAATAGTACCATCACCAATATCTATTTTTTCTAAAGGGTCGGCTGATGTAAAACCTTGACCCAACTTATCCATATCACCCAGATCTTCAATGGCTTCAAATGTACCCTCTGTTTTTTCTCCAAAATGATCAATTCGCTCTTGAAGCCACTATCCCGACGTAAACCGGTCTGACCGGTTCCCAGAAGCGGTCTGACCGGTTTGGCTTGATTGGCGCTATTCAGGTCTAAACCGGTCTGACCGGTTTCCAGAAGCGGTCTGACCGGTTTGTCTCTGTTGATTTGTTTGCTCCATCAATTACAGCAAGTAATTCAACCGATTCTCCATCGGCTTTAATGTAGCAGGAACGAAACCATCCTTAGTGCAACTGATCAGCTCATAATCGTTCAAATCTAAGCCCGACAAACACTTAATATTATCATTTACACTAATAGAATCAGAATCGGCCATTGCAACGAAGGAAGAAGTATCACCATGTACAACTTCAACCTCATCGCCGATCCACCGAATGAGATATTGATGCAAGGTAGAAGGTACGCATTGATTTGCATGAATCCAATCATGCCCAAGTATTAAACTGAAATTACCTTGCACTTCTGTGACGAAGAAAGCTGTAGCAACGGTCTTGCTTCCAATGGTCAACTCCATAGAAGCCACACCCTTGGCGCCAATAGGATCACCGCCACCAACTCCACTGACCGTCATGTTTGTCTTGATCAATTCTTCATCTTTTCCACCAATCTTCTTGTAAAGAGAATAGGGCATAAGATTCACGATCACCCCACCATGAACCAATATTCGTGAGATTGGTTTTCCATTGATATGACCTCTCATGTATAAAGCCTTCAAGTGATTGTTTGATTCTTGCGGCTTCTGAAATATAGCATCACGAGGTCCAAGCTGAAGATGAGATATTTCCTCCTCCGGCACCACAAAGTAATCAGATGACAAATAAACAACATTAACTTCCATGTTGCCATGCTCTGGAGAAGCTTCAAAATCAACCATCTCCTCATCTTCAACCACTGAAGGATTTTTGGCGTAGTACTTTCATTTATAATGAGAACAGATGTGCTTTCTGCCTCTGGTTCCAAACTGGTCTGACCAGTTCCAAAAACCGGTTGGACCGCTTTTGTCGCAAACAAACCGGTCGGACCGGATTCTGAAACCGGTCTGACCGGTTGTGCTACTGGTTGCACAACTGACTTGGCTTGCCAAATTTTCTTCTGAGGAATCATTGGCCTATATCTATTGAAATGTTCATCTCTTAACTTCTCAGCTTCCTGTTCCCTTTTCTCTTTATTTCGCAAGCGCTGCAATTTTCTCTTTTGTGTATGAGTCAAACCAGAAGGACACCACCTTGGATATACACTTCCACAATGACACCAAGTAAATCATGAAAGATTAAATTCATAGCCCTTTGATAAGTTGCACCAGTATTCTTCAATTCAAAAGTCATAACCACCCTCTCAAATAAACCAATAAATCCCGGACATTGAAAGGCCGTTTTATGCATATCCTCTTCAGCCATGAATATTTGATTATATCCGGCATTACCATCAAGAAAACTAACAACACGATGTCCAGATGCTTCATTAATCAAGACATCGGCTATAGGCATAGGATATGAATCTTTTGGAGTGGCTTTATTAAGATCTCTAAAATCAATGCAAACTCTAAGTTTTCCCGAATCTTTCTTCTCAACGGGAACAATATTAGAAATCCACACCGCATAACGACAAGTCCGAATAAAACCAGCATCTAGCAAACGATTAACTTCTTTTATT
>OAMR01000367.1:1120019-1132718 GCA_900205405.1 Echinochloa crus-galli
CATTGGTGATCTTGGTCTCTTTTTTACCGGCCGATCAACTTGAGCGGCCTTTGTGTACTTGTTCAGGAGCTGATTAAAGGTAGGTCCTTGCTTCAGAACTGTACCTCTGACTTTAGGCTCATTAACTTTCCAAGTACCCACTTCCGGGCGCATAGGCTTGAAAGTTCTAGGTCGGCCCTGGGGCAAACCGGTCTGACCGGTTTGGGAAACCGGTCTGACCAGTTTTGCCTGATTAGCGGACCGATTCTCTGTTGATGAACTTTCTTGCCCCCCGGGCCTTGATGTGTTAATTGTAATCTTCAGAGACTCTTTACCATCTAGAGTCTTTCCAAGCATCACTTTTCTGACCGGAATTTGATCATCAACTTTTTCCGGCCTTGGCTCCCCAACTATCACATTCTTTCCCTTAGTTCCTTCGGCTTGTTCCGGCCGAATCAGCACTTTAGTATTCAAATCAAGTGTATGGACAGGAAAGGGAGCCTTGTCAACTTGCATCTCAGCTAGTACCAATTGACCTTCATTAATAGCCGATTGTACCTATCGTGGAAAAGCATTGCAATCATTAGTAGCATGCGAAAAAGAATTATGCCACTTACAATATGCATGATTTTTCAATTGATCGGCTGGTGGAATTGCATGAGAAAGTTTAATGAAACCATTCTTAAGCAATTCATCAAAAACACGATCACACTTGGCAACATCAAAAGTAAATTTAATCTCTTCTCGCCGATTTTTCTGAACTGGCTTTAACGAAGGACAAGAACAAGGTTTAGCTTTTGATGGCCAAACAAATTCAGCAGCATAAACTTCATTATCCTCGTCATCCGAACTATCAGAATCATTATCAAGCATATGAACATTAAAACGATGAGGTTTAGCATTTTCCTTAACATGTTTTAACTTTAATTCGAGACTCATGACCTTCATTTGCAAGTGATTAATAGAAAGAAAATCAAAACCTTCTAATTTCTCTTTCAAATAAGATCGCAAGCCCGCAAAAGCTAAATCTGCTAAATCTTTTTCAAAAATTGACAAATTAAAACATATATTCTTTGTATCCCTAAATCTTCTAAAATAATCTATAACCGATTCGCTTTTGCGGGCTTGCGATCTTATTTGAAAGAGAAATTAGAAGGTTTTGATTTTCTTAATATTAATCACTTGCAAATGAAGGTCATGAGTCTCGAATTAAAGTTAAAACATGTTAAACTTCATTATCCTCATCATCCGAACTATCAGAATCATTATCAAGCATATGAACATTGGAACGATGAGGTTTAGCATATTCTCTCGAATTTTTTAACTTAAGTTCTAAGCTCATGACCTTCATTTGCAAGTGATTAATAGAAAGAAAATCAAACCCTTCTAATTTTTCCTTCAAATGAGATCGCAAGCCGCCAAAAGCTAAATCCACTAAATCTTTTTCAGAGATTGACAAATTAAAACATCTATTCTTTGTATCCCTAAATCTTTTGAAATAATCTATAACTGATTCTTCTCGACTTTGCCCAATAGATGTTAAATCAGTTAATTTAGTTTCATTTTCTCCGCTAAAGAAGTGCTCATGAAATTTACGCTCCAATTGAGTCCAAGTTTGAATAGAATTAGGAGCAAGCGAAGAAAACCAAGAGAAAGCAGTTCCAGTCAAAGTTAATGAAAACAAGCGAACACGTAATGGCTCATAGAAGGCTGCTTCTCCTAGTTGCAAGATGTATTGACTAACATGCTCCCAAGTAGTACGATTATCTTCACCATTGAATTTAACAAACTCAGGAACACGCCAACCATTAGGATATGTAACTAGATCAAATTCAGGAGGATATGGTTTCTGATATAAATATGAGCTACTCATATGTATCCCAAGCTTTGTTCTAATTGTATTAGCCAGATCCTCTTTGAACTTAGAGAAATCGGCTTGATAATTTGCACTAGTTGTATTCTGAAAACGAGGAGCACCATACACAGTATTATGAGTAGTATTTGGAATCGGTCCAAAAGAGACACTAGATCCCATAGGTGCACCTCCTACAACAGTAGTACGAGGGGGTGTAAAAACAGGACCAGAAGTAACTGTATTGGGTAAAACCATCGCATTTGTTGCACCTACACCCATAGAACCGGTTTGTCCAACTGAATTGGGCAAACCGGTCTGACCGGTTGGGAAAACCGGTCTGACCGGTTCTTGGACCGAACTAGGATGATGTGGCTGCCATGGATAAAAATTCGCCGGCATGCCCAAATTAGGATCTATAATGTTTCGGGTATGCCTGACGCGCTAGGATCCGTTTTAGGTGACAGTGTCGCTGCAGCTCGCGGCGCGCGGGCTCCCCGTGCACTTCGCGGCGCCCGCGGAGCACTAGCCATGTTAACAATTAACTCACTAGTAACAGTTTGTGCAGCATGCAACTTTTCATCCATCATGCGAGTTATTTGTTGCATTAAATCAGAGGGTTCACCGGTTACCTTATTAGGAAGCACCTCAACTTGATCGTTAGCCAACTTAAAAGCTGGCATGACGAACTCTTCAACTCTCTTAACGAAGCCTCCACGATCCTTCTTGAAACCCTTCAAGAATTGCGACTTGAAGTGTTCCTCACCAATCAGGTACCGCTTCCGCTCCTCGTCCGTGAGTTCTTCCATCGTAGCGGTGATGATGTTGTTCTTGTCGAGCTCACTGGTTGCACCCGACATCTTCGAGGTAGATTAGATCGGTCTTGGAACCAGAGCTGTTTTCTTGTAGATGTTTGTTGACACAAAGAGGCGACAACACACTCGAGATCGCAGCACGTTCGTCACCACGGCCAACACCCGGCCTCCCTCGGGCAAACCGGTCTGACCGGTTCCTAGAACCGGTCTGACCGCTTTCTGACAGGAGGTCGTGAAGATCTAGAAACTCAAGCTCGGGAGGGACCCCATCGGAGCTCAAGCAATATAGGGTTGCTCTAGGATCGGCAGGCCACCTAGAACGCCTTAGTACGTCGCGGAGACGAGCAAAGGACATCAATTAGGGTTGGAAAAGTGTTTAGGGTTTGGAGATAAAAAGTAAGGAACGAGGACAAATAATGATTGATTCGATTGGAATAACTCTCGATCGGCCTTAGCCTTCATATATATAGGCCGGGGAAGTCGTACCCCTTCCAATTCGGTTACAATATGGGATAAAACTCGGAATCCTAATCCTACCCGAATTACAACACCAAATCGGTCTGACCGGTTCGGCAAACCGGTCAGACCGGTTTTCCTCGGCTGCTGCCAATTTTGACTATCAACACATGCCCCCCTGTCTTTTTAGTGAGCTTGCAAACTAAAAAGCATGTATATAGACAATTACAACTCAGTAACCAAAATTTATACTAAGGGCGATATCAAAAAATCTATCAGCCATTTAATCTTCATGCATCTTGCCATACGCTTGGGTAATATTTCTTTAAAAAACTATTTTTTTCCTTTCATTTCTACTTCCATCTAATAAATTTCTCCAAACTAGCACAAACCAGGAAAAAAAAACAAATATATTAGATGGAAGTAGAAATGAAAGGAAAAAAAATAGTTTTTTAAAATTGTATTGTGCATATACACAAATAATATCAAATTATTCTTAGTATAAACATCTAAAGCTAAGTGAAATTGGAGAAATGTTGAGATCAATCTTAGCATCATTATCACAACTAAAGCTAGGTATTTATGTAGCAACAACTCAGTGGAGTGGTGGACAAAAAACAGACTAGTACTATTAATGACGACTTCAAGTTAAACAAATATATGGGATTGGGCTATAAGGCCAGTCTCAATGGTCATTTCACATGTGTGTCATGCACATTTAATGAGGTGATACATCAGCCAAAAGAGAACTTTTGCATGAAATAGTGAACTTTATGTTAGCAAGTAAGCCACGCCATGGTGTGTGCCTGGCGTGCATCGCGTGCGCGCGCGTGTGTCTGTTAGTTGAACGTGTGTGTGTGTGTGTGCGTTCAGTTAGCTTGTTAGGATTTGATCGAGTCTGTAGGGTGTTCATTGGTGCACGAGTTCGTGCTTGTGTCCGGGTCCAGCGACAGGAAGAACGGCGCACCAGGTTGGATGCCGGTGCGGCCGCGGTTCAGGGCGTGGCGAGCACGTCGTGCGGCGCGTGCTGTCTCGCCTGTTTGGAAGCAAGGAAGACCGAGTCGAGGAGGGTCGCAGCGGAAGCGTGATGGGCTGGGCAGCGGATGAGGATGGAGACCGGTTCTTGCGTGGAGTTGGTTGCTCACGTACGAGAAGAAGCCGGAGTCTCCAGGGACGTGCGTGCATCGGTGCCGAGCTTGCCGGAGATGGTGGCGTGGGCGCTATGCTGTCTAGGCCCATAAATAATCTTGTAATCCTTGTGTTCTGAGTCGAGCCGAGTCCATTTGGTTGAATAGAAAGCCAACATACAGGCCGTGTGGCGGCCGGGGCGTTCGTCGCCCTTGTTGCATTTTACTGTTCATCTTCTTCTTCCTCCGTCCGTCGCAACATGTGAGAGCTAGAGAGAGCGAGGCGAGGGGGGAGCTGCGGGAACGCGCGTTCCTGGGCGGTTCCAACAATTGGTATCAGAGCTGGGGTGCCGGTGGTGGCCGGCACGAGGCGGCATTCATGGCGGCATCGGGTACAAGCTGGAGTTCGCCGACGACTGTGATGCAATGAAGCTCCGGGCCGTGTGTCGGCCTGTGGAGGTGTGCGGTGCTGTGGCTGTCTTCGGAGGCGGCCGAAGGAGCCACGAGCGTGAAGGGCCCGACGGCGTGTGTCGCCGGAGCCGGAGAAGAAGGCGTTCGGCGCCTGAAGTTCGCAAGTGTGCCGGCAGTGGGGGATCGTGTGGCAATTATTGCGGTGATGGAGGAGACGTCAGCCAGTTCGCGTTCGTGCGCGACGGCATTGTCGGCGTGTGGCGCCGGCGGCGAAGGAGCTCAGCGTGTGACGCTGAGCAAGAAGGCTACGAGGTTCGACGGCGCGTGAGTTCGTGCTCGCGTTCGAGTCCGTCGTGTCAATGCTTGAGTATGAGCTCGAGCTGGCGCCGTGGCAACATTCGTGGTGGAACGCCAGTGTGGCCGCGTTCCAGGTCGACGAAGCGGAGCACGCCTGTTCCGGTCAAGTCAAGCAGCGGGAGGATGAGCTTGTGATAGCAGGCGACGTCGTGCACGAGTGTGTGCTTGTGTTGGGGCGCGTCGCAGGCAGAGACGGGTCGGTGCGCCAGGTTCGATGCTGGCGCGGCCGCACGTCGTGGCGAGCTCGTGCCCAGGCCTTGCTGTTCGTCCGACAGGCAGTTGGGAGTCGCTGTTTTGGCGGGCATGGCGGTGCCAACGATGAGCCGACGCTCCTGTAGGGCAGGACCGTGCGGCGGAGTCGTGGCTTAGGTGGAGATTGTTAACAAGTAAGACACGCCATGCTGTGTGCCTGGCGTGCATCGCGTGTGCGCGCGTGTGTCTGTTAGTTGAACGTGTGTGTGTGCGTGCGTTCAGTTAGCTTGTTAGGATTTGATCGAGTCTATAGGGTGTTCGTTGGTGCACGAGTTCGTGCTTGTGTCCGGGTCCAGCGACAGGAAGAACGGCGCACCAGGTTGGATGCCGGTGCGGCCGCGGTTCAAGGCGTGGCGAGCACGTCGTGCGGCGCGTGCTGTCTCGCCTGTTTGGAAGCAAGGAAGACCGAGTCGAGGAGGGTCGCAGCGGAAGCGTGATGGGCTGGTCAGCGGATGAGGATGGAGACCGGTTCCTGCGTGGAGTTGGTTGCTCACGTACGAGAAGAAGCCGGAGTCTCCAGGGACGTGCGTGCGTCGGTGGCGAGCTTGCCGGAGATGGTGGCGTGGGCGCTATGCTGTCTAGGCCCATAAATAATCTTGTAATCCTTGTGTTCTGAGTCGAGCCAAGTCCATTGGGTTGAATAGAAAGCCAACATACAGGCCGTGTGGCGGCCGGGGCATTCGTCGCCATTGTTGCGTTTTACTGTTCATCTTCTTCTTCCTCCGTCCGTCGCAACATGTGAGAGCTAGAGAGAGCGAGGCGAGGGGGGAGCTGCGGGAACGCGTGTTCCTGGGCGGTTCCAACACTTTACATGGTGTTGACATGCCACTAAGGAAATACTTTTGTGCTCTGGTTGACTTATCATGGTTTCCTGAAATATATATAGCTAATTGGCAGATAAAACAATTACATTTCTTTCTGCCTCTTCTTTCAATCTACACAATATCAGAACGCGATGCATGTGTGCTACTCCACACAAAAGTTCACCCATAATCCACGCCTAGCTCAACTCCAGCCTGACACAGAACACTAAAGGCTTTCTTTTGTTAGGGCAAGGCCAATTTGACATAAGAACATCGATACCCACTACACTACACTGGTCCAATCCATCCACCTGGTCGAGTTGTCTCCTAAACATAACTGTATGATAAATATTAGGCAACAGCGCGTGTTCTCAATTATTTCACTGTGTGAATAATGGAACGAGTTCATCTTATGTTCTACTTGGATGGCTGTATCCAACAGTTCCATGTCCTGGTCAGCCTATTCATAAGAAAAACCCTATCATTGAGGGAAACCCACTGCCGCATCACAGTTTGTAGAGATGGAAGGCATATTTGCCACTTATTAACGGAGGGGGTTGAGAGCATGTGCTGAGCTAGCCTTTTTCCATTTACCACGTGCCATCGTTTTTCTCCACTGAAATACATGTTGCAAAACTTCGCTGCCGGTGGCAGTCTGGCAGATACAGGTTTTAATTGCTGAGGTCACTCCTTGCTACTAAAAAATAGCTGATACGTTGAGAAAGTATATATAACCGTTACGAGACTTTTACGGTTTTACAGGGAGGAGAAAAATCCATTCTACACGCGTGTGTAGCTACACCAACGTGTGTATCTCATGATACTCGATGAATCTGATCCAACGAAGAGTATATACACGTAGTATGTGATGATACTAGACCATCTGGGATGATATATACCTTGGGTATGTAAGCATACATCGAGTATATGGACATACTATTTTATATAGTATTATAAAGGTATAAATCAAAATATATTAAAAAATAGGGTTGATTCTAAAATTTTTTCATGTAAATCGCTTTGAAGTATCTTAGAATTAGTATACGAACATACTCAAAATGATAAATGGGTATGCGGACATACGTACGATGGTATACTGATGGTGGGAGTAGCTACACGCGCGTGTAGATAAACGCGATATATATATACATATATATATAATATATATGTATATATATAGAGAGAGACAACGAGGCAGCTTGGTTGTACCGCAAGATATGGCATACCGGAATGGGATGCATGGGGAAAATGTGCAAAACAGATACGTTCTTTGCTACTTGGTTCAATGCGATTGTTATGGCCAGCAGGTCTAGTTGGACGACCTGAAGTCCGACTCTCTTATACAGTACAAGAAGCGTATGTGGACCATCATCATCCGGCAGGGCTGAGGCACACGACGTGATGACCAGTATGTAATCCATCCGCCGTTTCTTTATATTCCTCAATCATAGAGTGTAAATGCTGGCATTTGCAGCATGCAAATCAACATATTCATCGTAGGCGCCAAATCCATTCATCTAGAGCTTGTTCCTGAAACGGTAATCCCCGAAATTTCAACATCTACCGAGGCTATAGAGGTGACTTTTTTAATCAGCTACAGCTGGAGATAGCGAGGCTACAGCCGACACTATTTAAAACCTACCGATGCTCAATGGAGAAACCGGGGAGGTGCGGCGCCGCAGCCTGCAGTGCAAGGGAAGGGATGCCATGTGAGTGAGGACACAGGCGCATGCAGGAATTGACGGACGGACGGGGCGAACATGGAATAGAACTTACAGAACGAATGGACTACTGGGCCTTACTATCTTTTGCTGAGTGGCTGACGTTAGGGGCTTTTCGCTTTTGGCCAAGAGGAGGTCGATCGATCGGCCACCCTCGTTCGTGGATCGTGGCCCTTTGCAGCTGCACTTTACTAGCACCTAGCCGCGGGCAGACACCTATGTACAGACGTGGCCGTGGTGGCTGATAGGTATGGTCTCGAAAAAATGCTCATAATACATTAGCTCGCTCGTCTGGTGAATGGCTCTCGCCTCGGCTCGTTCTGTTTTTTTTTTAACAAGCGCAGTTAGCATTTTAGTACGTCTACACCTATATTATAATCACAATCTTTCAAGAAAATCTCAAATTAATCGCACGAATAGAAAAAACTATATTATAATCACACTATCTCGAAATCTTTATATGCTTTAGAAATAGAGAAATTATTTGTGAATCAAAATGGAGAGAGAGCTTGTGTTCATGGTGGAGAGGGAGAGAGCGCTTGTGTTCATGGTGGAGAGAGAGCTTGTGTTCATGTTGTCTTTAAAATAGAGAGAGCTTGGTGAAATGTTAGTATTTTGTTATGTTTGACTTGTAAATAGTTATATGACTTATGTATTGTATTTATTAGTTATTTATTTAAAGTTAGAATAGTTATTTATTTATTTAATGGAAGGTATATTTATTTTTAGAAAATGAATATATTAATTTTAGATTTAGAAAAGTGTTTAGTTTGCTTTATATATGAATTCTAGATATATATAATGGAATATATATTAAATGTGTATCTATTTTTATATTAAATTTGTATTTAGTTATATATTAGATTTGTATTGTCTTATGTATTAAATTTGTATTGTATTATATATTACATTCTGCAGATGAATAGACAATGGATGTACGGGGACAGCCATGCTCACGCGTTTCGTGATGGTCTGAAGGCGTTTCTTGATGCCGTTGAGGCCAACACGACGCCGACAAGGTTCATGTTCAGCCCATGCACTAACTGTGGAAATATACAATCGTACAAACAAAGAGGAGCTCTGTGCATTTGATGAGGCACGGTTTTATGAGAAATAAATTTGTTTGGATGAAGCGCAGTGAAAGAGAAATTTTAATGGATGAAGATGAAGAAGACGAGGTGGATAACGACATTTCGGTATTGGCTGAAGACTACGTTGGCTTTGAAGACGCTGCAATGAGTGATGCCGATCAGGAAGATGCTGCTCAGGAGATGGTGCTTAGGAAAATGACCCTATTGATGGACTTGGGCAAATGTTGCGTGATGCTGAGAAAGACCGCGACAATGATAAGGGGCTGAAAAAGATACAACGCATGTTGCAGGATTGCAAAGAGGGGCTTAAAAAGATGGGTAGCACACTCGAATTTCTGTAGTGGAAGGGAGCAAATGGCATTATTGATAAGGGTTTCGAGGAGCTACTAAAACTTGTAAAGAAGATTCTGCCCGAGGGTAATGAATTACCATCAACGACGTATGAAGCAAAACGGGTTGTTTGCCCTCTCGGGTTTGGAGGTGCAGAAGATACATGCGTGTCCTAATGATTGTATCCTCTATTGCGGACAATATGAACACTTGGATTGTTGTCCGGTTTGCAGCTGCGCAAGATACAAGATCAGGCGGGATGACCCTGGTGAGGTTATGGGGAAGCGTTGTAAGAAAAAAAATTTCATGCGAATGTGATGTGGTATTTTCCTCTGATACTCCATCTGAAGTGTTAGTTCAGGAACAAAGAGCATGCCAAACTGATGCGATGGCACAAAGAAGAACGCAAGCATGATGGCATGTTGAGACACCCCGTTGATGGATCCCAGTGGAGGAACATGGACAGAGCATTTCAAGAGTTTGATGCTGATGCAAGGAATGTTAGGCTTGGTTTAAGTACTGATGCCTTGAACCCTTTTGGTGAAATGAGTTGTAGTCATAGCACTTGGCCTGTGACTGTATGTATCTAAAACCTACCCCTCTGGCTCTGCATGAAGTGGAAGTTCATTATGATGTCAGCCCTTATCCAAGGCCCAAGGCAACCTGGCAACGACATTGATGTGTACCTAAGACCACTGGTTGATGAACTTTTACAGCTGTGGAAGGAAGAAGGTGTTAGTATGTGTGATGAGGACAAACATGAGCAATTTAACCTTCGAGCACTGCTTTTCATAAACATCAACGACTGGCTTGAACTAAGTAACCTATCGGGACAGTAAAACAAAGCATATAACCAGAGCCGAAGATTGTAATTGACCACGGCACGGTGGAATTATTCCTACATAATTTAACCTTGGGACAACAGAAGAAGGTATTAATGGACTATGATCACTCATTACTGAAATCTCGCCGGAAGAGGAAGGCATCAAAGGAGGAGCCGGCCCAGTCCAAACTTGTTGCTTAGCTCGGCAATCAACCTCAGTAGTCATTGCCTCAGCTGCCATCTGAATAAGAGCTGAATGTCCAACAACAAATGGCCGAGACGGGACTACTGAGAGAGCAAGTCACGGGGCAAGCCGAAATCCCTGTAAGCACATCGTTTAGGTGGCCATTTAAGCTTGGCGAGCCTTTTGTCCCTCCAGAAATGGAGGACAAGCTACAAACGAAGATGCGCCGATTCCATCAGTGGTATATGGAATAATCAAGAAGACAAAGGCGCATGGTCGGAGTTCGTGTCAGGGACCAAGATTTCTTCCAATGGCGAGTAAACGATCTGGTTGAGGTTTTCGGATATATATGACGTGTACCACCAAGACGCCATGGACGTGTCTTTTGTCGCCTGTTGGGTATTGTAAGTTCTTTGTTCTCGTTTACAATTGACTCTTTGAAAAAAAGGTAATCTATGCTGACACGTCTTTTTATTGCTTAACATGCAGAATGGAGATTCAAAGATGTCGGAGGCAAGGAATATTTCACGTTGGTTACATGGACCCGCCAAGGATAAGTGACAAAATGATCGAGATGAATCTAGAGGCAACATATCAAAACTTATACAAGTATCTCCATAAACAACATTATTGCGACTCCATACTACTGCCATTCAACTTCGAGTGAGTGCCTATACAAAATTTTATGGACTCAATACTGTTGACGTTGTATTTTATATCTCATTATAATCTATACACATGTATACAGTTTCTACTAGATCCTAATCATAGTGTGTCCTGACCGAGGTGTGGTCAACGTCTTTGATTCGTTGAGGTCTCCAACATATCAATACCAGAACATCATTGACATGTTTACAAGGTGACATATATTTTTCTCTAATAAATTTTGCCCTTCCACTCTCAATGACTTAACCCAATCTTTTTGTTCGCAGGGCGTGGGGTCAATTTCGTCATGATCACCCTGGTCTCATCCATATGAAACACTCACATGGAAGACTAACTTTCTGGTAAGCAACTAATCTGTATATGTAGGTCTCGGCTAATCTAGTATATGAATTTTACTTTACTTTATTTTTTGGTCCACAGTGTCGCAAACAGGGGCCGGGAAATAATCTATGTGCATACTATGTTTGCGATAACATGTTCAATTGGGGGATAAATAAGTATACTCAACAAGATATTACGGTATGTAACACATTTCCGGACGATATTATAAGAAATAGATTGCTTCATTTAATAATAGAGGGATTCATTTATAATAATTACTATATTTGTATCTATAAGTAAAGCATTTATTCTAAATTAAATGGTTATTATTATTAGTTGCATAATTATTGTCTTCAGTTTCGCGGATTTAATATTTTCAATTATGTGCAAATTATAGAGGATGATGCTGCAAGAAGAAGTGCTCGAGCAAGAAAGGCTCGACGCAATTAAAGAACAACTCATCGGATAGATTTGGGACGAGGTCGTCAATCTTCGAGGAGAATTCCATCTCTCCTTAGAAGACGTGACATCAAGTAGTCATTCCTCAAGTGAGATTTCTTAAATTGTAATATACAGTTCAAATATATATCTCCAGTCGGATATCTATTTTATAATATATGTCTTTTATTTAATAATATATGTCTACCTAATAATAATATAGAGTACTGAATACGTATTAAATTACATACATACATATATATAAACGTACGTGCATGCATGGCACTGTTGTTAAAAACGCAAAAAAAAGAAATCCGGGACCTTTAGCACCGGAGGCCCTGTCACCAGCGCCGACCGGTGCTAAAGGCACTTTTTAGCGCCGATTGTTCTACCTGGTGCTAAAGGGTACATGAAATTTAGCACCCGGTGCTGATATCTGCACCTCTGGTAGTCCACGGGTCGCTTGCACTCGCCGCCGGCAAGCGCAGCACGACGCGGCCGCCGCTCCTCCAGGTGCTGGACTGCGGCGGCGGGGGCGGGGGCGCTGCGGCGGCAAACCTGGCTTGGCGCGTGGTGAAGCGGGTGCTCAAGGACCGGTCCTCTCCCGGCCGGCCGTGAATCGCGTTCGCCGGAGGAATTTGGGCGGATGCGTCGACTAGGCTGACAGTGGGGTTGATGGACGCCACCCGCAAAGTGTAAGGCTCCGTGGCGAGGACCGTCGATTTCATGAACAAGGTATGACATTGCCGATTTTTTCGCTAGAGCTGCAGCATAACAGGGTATTCTCGTCATCTAGTGCTCAATAATATTATTTAGCCACTAGTTTCTTAGTTTGGTGGTTGGATGGTTATTATAGGTCTTTGCTTAGGTTTTTTTAAGCATCTCCAAGAGCCTATCTAAAATATAGTCTCTAAATCATCGTTTGGAGAGTCATTTGAGTAAAAATTATTTTCTATATCTTGTGCGCAGTCTAAAGAGTCATCTTTCTCTTCGTCTTTGGCTTGTGAGAAATCCAGGTGTTTTTTCACCAAAATCTCTATTTTTGGACCTTAGAAAAAGATACAAAGAGTACC
>OAMR01000367.1:1133530-1156947 GCA_900205405.1 Echinochloa crus-galli
AGAGTTACAATTTAAATTGCTTTTGGCTTCTAGTCACACCAAACACGCCTTGAAGGGGACCTTCTCCAAGCTTCCTTTTTGCCTGAAGAGCCTCGTCGTTGGCCTCTTCCTTGAACAGGTCCCCACGGCATGTCGGGACCGAGATCAAATGCAGTGGCAGTGGCCACTGCAGGTTAACACTGCATGCATTATCAAGCCGTCCATTTTTCGATGAACAATGTGGATCCGATGCTACAGCAGTACACAGTGTTTGGTCAACAGTGTCTCCGTGAACAGTAATTTCGTGAATGAACAGTACGCTACAGTGATTTTCCTCACACCTGCCCCACTGCTTACCTTGCAGTTATAATGGCCACTGCACCGGATCCATGTCCGGCATGTGGACATTGTCGGAAATAGATCCCCGCGCAGGCTGCACCTTGTCTTTTGTAGCCAAAGAACCCGCAGCTATACAAGGTGCCCACTTCACGTGGCTAACTAGTCATGTATAGGAGCATATCTAAGATGTTCGTGCAGATACTGGTGCTGTTGAATTTTATTTCTCATTATAATGTTTTCACATGAATACAGTTTCCACTGGATCCTAATCATAGTGTGTCCTGACCGAGGTGTGGTCAACGTCTTTGATTCGTTGAGGTCTCCAACATATCAATACCAGAACATCATTGACATGTTTACAAGGTGACATATATTTTTCTCTGATTAATTCTGCCCTTAACACTCCCTATGACTTAACCCAATTTTTTTGTTCGCAGAGCGTGGGATCAATTTCGTCAAGATCACCCTGGTATGATCCATGAAACACTCACATAGAAGACTGGCTTTCCGGTGAGCAAGTAATTTGTACATATAGGTCTCGGCTAATCTTGTATATGAATTTTACTTTACTTTATTTTTGGGTCAACAGTGTCACAAATAGGGGCCGGGAAATAATCTATGTGCATAAAATGTTTGTGATAACATGATGAATTGGGGATGAAAAACGTAACACATTTCCAGATTTTAATTTGTTATATTTACTATATTTGTAAGAAAAGCACTTGGTCCATTACTATATTTACTATATTTGCAAGTGGTTTCGTATTAAATGATATTATTTAGAAATAGACGGCTATATTTAATAACAACTGGATTCATTTATAATAATTACTATATTTGTATTTGTAAGTAAAGCATTTATTTTATATTCAATGATTATTAATTATTAATTGCACAACTATTGTGTTCAAATCCGTGGATTTAATATTTTCAATTTTGTGCAAATTATAGAGGATGATGCCGAAAGAAGAAATGCTCGAGCAAGACAGGATCGACGCAATTAAAGAACAACTCATCGGATGGATTTGGGACGAGGTCGTCAATCCCAAGGAGAATTCCATGTCCTCTTGGAAGACGTGCCGTCAAGTAGTCGTTCCTTAAGTCGGATTTCTTAAGTCGTAATATAATGTTCAAATATATAACTCGAGTCAGATATCTTTTTTGTAATATATATGTCTTTTATTTGATTACATGTCTAGCTAATATGAATATAGAGTATTACATGTACGGCGGCTGAATACGTATTTGAATAAGTATTAAAATATATACATATATATATACTGTTCAAATATATAACTCGAGTCGGATATCTTTTTTGTAATATATATGTCTTTTATTTGATTACATGTCTAGCTAATATGAATATAGACTATTACATGTGCGGCGGCTGAATATGTATTTGAATAAGTATTAAAATATATACATATATATATAAACGTACATGCATGACATCTGAAAAAAGTAAAAAAAAAAGAAATCCAGGTCTTTAGCACCGGTTGGTGTATAGAACCGGTGCTAAAGGTCCCCTCCCTTTAGCACCGGTTGGGAATCCAGTGCTAAATGCCGTTCCCAACCAATGCTGATGTTTAGTGTTCCAGTAGTGTCACGAACTCTCAAGAAAATCTCAAATTAATCGCGGGAACAGAAAAAAAAATCGTAGCAGTCGCCGGGACAAGATATCTCGTTTGCTGCACAAGGAATCAATTGAACGAGGCGGCCACACTCGTGAATTCCGCTAACTGGACAGGTCAGTTGGTAAGGAAAATTCGTCTTCATGTTATCCAGGAAATTCAATAAAAGCAGGTATTTTCCAAAGATTCACTTCCTCCTGTGTGAACTTGCGCCCATGAATTACGATATCTGGTCTAGGCAGGGAATTTCTTGAAACTGTTTTCCGTTGAAGGCTGCTGATGTTGGATTCATGGTAAAACTTTGTGGTTCGTTAATTTGGGCGTCCACGTACTCGCTGTGTGCGGCCGTTCCCTCGCAGCGCTGCCACAGATGACCGCGGCCTTGGACCTTGTTACTCTTTGCAGCTCGTGAGTAGTGACCTAAACCGAGTTGGCTCGAGGGCCGGCCAGCAAGCCCATCCGAGCTGCATTTTATGCTCGTTTGCATAACGAGCTGACTAGCCCAGATCGAACAGCCAGCTCATTAGGAACTAAATCGAGCCGAGTCGAGCCAGCTTCACATCCACCCCCAGTGGCCGGTACTTGTGGGCGCATGATCAAGATCAGGGGCGTCGGCAAGGGTATTCCTAGAAATACCCATAAGTTTAGAAAACAGCCAAATATATATTAGGTATATACATGTGCGTGTATTATTTTGGGCAAAATCCCTCATCTTTCTAAGTTATAATTCAACCATTAAAAGCTGGTACTTGGAGAGGAGCCATTATATATCTTCTCACGTGTTTGGATTAGTGATGATACCCATGTCGAGTTTATCTCTACCTAATACTAAAGCAATGATTGATTCAGCGTTACATCATAGTTTTGTAAAATGCCCCCTAATATTTATAGAAATCAATCCACCGTCCTAAAATATGTTGTTTTTTAAAACCCATAATGTATCATCTACCAACACCTAGTACCTCATCTCCTCTCGCTCTTACCGCCGCACATCCCCATCGTAGACCCGCCATCGTTCCTGGATGCATCCTTCGCTGATGATCGCTTCTTTGCGGTGCTTCTCATTGGATACGGAATTTGCATCATTTATGGCTCCCACACACTTTCTCTCATAAAGTCTCATTGACCGTAGCATAGCACCGGTACATTTACTAGTTAAACTAAAATTGTTTAGGAGTTTACGGATTCGTATGACACTGTTGTACAAGTTTAATGACCTACAAATGTATTGGGGTGTTACAAAGCTACACTGGCACCACAAATAATCTGAAATAAGATGCACAAGGATAGCTTATTTCACGTTACTTGTGGTGCCATGGTGGTCCTGGTATATATGTGGTCATTTATCATGCTACCAATAACTCAGGATTCAGCTTATTTGTTCTAGAAGGAAAACAAATAGGATCTTAGACTATCCATAGTGTGTCATGGTGTGAGAAAATATGTTCCCTGGTGGCCGCTGAAGCACTACACTATATATAGATGCCATACCACTGAGGTCCTAGCCTCGTCTCCCATTTTCCGTAAATTACACAAATAGAGTCAGTAGTTTAGCTCCTGTCTAGCACATAATCATGTGAGATTGTTTGTGGATAAGAATGTTGAAGCGGTGGCACGTGCATTGCAAACCCTTTTATGCATGGGAATAGGATGCACTGAGGAAGAAAGCTGAAACGTGCAGTCTAGTTCTACTGGGCTTAGGTATGTTGTGTTGGCTTGGGGCATTTGCGGCCCACACAATATCCGCAGGTTCTACTCTAGTCAATAGAGACAGGTCGCGGGCGGCCAAAGCGATCACCTTCAGCTGCTAACAGGCGCCATCCGCTGTTGTTGAAGAGGAGGACCTGCACGTAACAGAGGATTCGCCTAGTCTTTCCTGTAGCTGTATGATTGAAAACGAGTTTCTTCTGGTGGTGGTGCTGCACAAGGGTAGTTAGAATGAGGATCCTGGGACACAAGACATCACTACGTGAAAACCTCAAATAGGTAACGCGGGATTGGTAACGGACTCACGAAGCCCGTTACAAGGTGCGACATCAGTAACGGACGGAAACAACGACCGTTACCAACAAGCGTGTCAGGACCGGGCCCAGCCCCTGCACAACAACGCCCGTTACTAATAATGATTTCTGGTAACGGTCGTTGTTCGCGACCGTTACTAGTATTCCTTGTAACGGACATTACACACAACCGTTACAAATAATACTATCATCCGTAACGGTCGCATAATGTCCGTTACATGCTGGGACTAGTAGTAACGGTAGTTGTATTAGGCACTTAAAGCCCGTTACGTATCTTTGACTAGTGGTAACGATGTTAGGTTTGGCCAGTTAACGCCCGTTACTAGTGTCGGAGCTCAATTATTATTTGCATAAGCTACAGTAGCTACAGTGTGTCGTCTTCCACCCCGCTGCTGCTGTCGGCGCAGAGCAGCAGCCGGCGGCGGGCGACGTCCACTCCGCGCCGTCCTGGCGCCCGCCCGTTCTCTCTCCCGCTCTTCGACTCGTCGTCGCCGCGCGGGCGACCGCGCCTGCTTGCCGCCCGGCCGGCCGCTAGCTAGCTAGCAGCTCCGCGACGCCGGCGCGCCTGCATCCCGCGCGCCCCGTCCTCCGCAGCTCGCCGGTATGGATTTTGCCCCACTCGTCGTCCTCCGTCGTAATTCCTAGCTCGATCATCATCATGATAGATTTTGATGTGAAATATGTAATTTTTAATTAAAAAAAACATCTATTTTAATCGAAGTTGTGTCGATGATGGCGGTTGATCGGGCTTGGATGTATATACCACCTCGAGATTTGGGGTTGTTTGTAACGCAGGTTAAAGGGTTTCTTGGTCAAGCGGCGGTGGACATGAGAAACCAGGGTGTGACTACAATGTGGTGCCCATGTGTTGATTGTGCCAACCAAAAAAGTTCGCACAAACGGATAACCTTTTATATCATCTAGTCACACGTGGATTCACAAAGAATTACACGTGTTGGAACAAGCATGGTGAGAAAGGCCTTAATGAAGGCGACGAAGGAGCTCTTAATGAAGGTGAAGCGCGGCATGATGCTCAAGGTCGTCTTAATAAAGGTGAAGCGCGGCATGATGCTCAAAGTGGTCTTAATGAAGGTGAAATGCATGAGTGCATAATGCCTTAACTAACTCATTGATTTCTCGTTGTTCCAGGGTAGAGCGGAATGTCTTAACTCTTTGATTTCACATTATTATTGCAGGGGGGGGGAGGATGCGGAAATAACTCTGAGGAAGATGAAGCATTCTCACCCGATGTGATGCTGCCTGAGGATATGACTGACCAGGAAGTTACGGGCTTCGATGATGATGTGCTGCCTCATGTAAACAATGTTGATCAAATGTTGAGAGACGTTGAGTTTCAAGGCGTGTACTCAACTTCAGAATTAGCGAGGCTGAAACAATTTGTCGAAGATTCAAAGAAACCCCTCTATCCTGGTTGTCAGAAGTACTCTCGCCTTTCTGGAGATCTCAAACTTTTACTGCTTAAGGCAGGCCATGGTTGGACCGACAGAAGTTTCAAAGAACTATTGGATCTTTTAAAAGACATGCTACTAGAGGGAAACCAAGTGGCTGGGCCTGTCTACGAGGCCAAAAAGATAATCTGACCTTTGGGTCTAGAGGTTGAGAAAAACCATGCATGTAAGAACAGCTATGTGTTGTTTCGGGGAGAATATGAGGACCTTGACAAGTGCCCGAAGTGTGGGTACGATCGGTACAAGAGGAAAAAAGATGGTGGAGACGATGATGCCGATGATGTGAACGAGCCCGTGTAGATAAGAGGCAGGAAGGGCAGGAAGGGTAACCGAGGGGGTCCTGTGAGGGTGGCATGGTATTTCTCCATTATTTCCCACTTGAGACGCATGTTTTCCACACCAAAGGAGGCACAACTCTTACAAGCAACCCGGTGACCGTATTGATGTGTACCTGAGGCCATTGGTTGACGACCTGAAGAAACTTTGGTGGCCTGGTGTGCCAGATGTTTGGGATGAGTTCAAGCGTGAGTACTTCACGTTGCATGCCATGTTATTCACCACCATAAACGACAATCCGGCCCACCGCAATCTCTCCGGCAGAGTAAAAGGAAAGGCGAAGCTTGCCCTCATTGCTTAGATGAAACATGCTCTTTGTGGCTCACGCACTCGAAGAAAAGGACATGCATACCGGGCCATGGATTGTCAGTTTAATGGAGAAAAGGAGAATCGAATTCAAACGGCGCCTACGCGTGTTTCCGGAATGGAGATCCACTTGCAAGTCCAAGGCATCAAAACTATCGAGGAGTTACCAAAGAAGACCATCCTGGGCAAGAGAAAGAAGAGAGATGGTGAAGAAGAAAATGTGCAAGGGATATGGAACAAGAAGTCAATATTATGGGAGCTACCGTATTGGGAGGTGTTGGATGTGCGTCATTCAATTGACAACATGCATGTCAAGAAGAACGTGTGTGAGAGCATGTGTGGAACACTGTTACAACAAAAGGGGAAGGGAAAAGATCACGAAAATGCAAGGGAGGATCTTAAAGAGATGGGCATTAGGCCAGAGCTCGATGCAAAGCAAACTGACACGGGGACGGGCCTTCCCGTAGCTGCAACCACATTGTCTAAGACGGAGAGAAAACAATTCTGTGAGTTTTTGCATGGTTTGAAAGTACCTTCGGGCTACTCATCCAACTTCAAGATGCTAGTGTCGGTGAAGGATATGAAAATGAATTTCAACCTGATGAAATCTCATGATTGTCATGTGTTGATGACGGTAATTCTTCCTGTTGCACTTAGAGGCATCAAGACAGTAAAGGTTTGCGAGGCTGTCACGAGCTTGTGCTTTTTCTTCAATGCAATGGAACAGAAGGTGATTGATGAGGTTGCACTTGTTGAGATAGAGAAAAGGCATTACGAGACCCTATGCATGCTTGAAGCTACTTTCCCACCATCATTCTTTGATCTCATGGTCCATCTAACAGCACATCTTGCAAATGAGATCTTCTACCTTGGGCCGTCTTATCTTCATCAGATGTTTCCATATGAGAGGTTCTATGGCTTCCTCAAATCATTGGTACATAACCGGACATTTCCGGAGGGAGCCATGGTTCGTGGCTACAGTACCATCGAAGTAGTGGAGTGGGCCATGGGTTATATGGACCCCCAAAAGCCCATTGGTCTGCCTCGTTCACGGCATGAAGGTAGGCTTGCAGGTGTTGGGACATTGGGCAAAAAGTCAATTACTCCAGATCAAGATTCCTTCTCCAAGGCTCATTTCACCGTGCTACAACACACCTCAGCAGTTACACCGTATGTAAATGAGCACATGCAACACCTACGTGAAGCTGATCCTAACCGTAGTGAGAATTGGGTTGCAAATAAGCACATGCAAGGGTTTAAAACTTGGTTCCGAGATCATGTCCATAATGCCAACCCTACTATAATTGGTGAGCTGATAACAAAACTAGGAGCGGGGCCATTATTCACTATTACAACATACCAAGCATATGATATCAATGGATACACGTTCTACACCACGGCCCATGATGGCAAGAGCATATATCAAAACAGTGGTGTGCGTATAGATGTCGTCGGCAACGACAAGGAGACATGCACATATTATGGACAAATCGAGGAGATCTGGGAGCTTGACTATGTAGGCTTCAAGGTAGCCTTGTTTCGGTGCCGATGGGTCAATGGGAACAGATGTGTGACCAAGGACACCTATGGGTTTGTCAGTGTTGATCTATGGTCCTCTGGGTACAAAGACGAACCGTTTGTCTTTGCTAAGAATGTTCAACAAGTGTTCTACGTACCCGACCTGGCAAAGAAGAACTGACACGTGGTCATGCCTTGAAAAAAGAGGGTTGTAGGGGTTGAAAATGTTGTTGAGGAGGAGGAATACAATCAGTTCGACGAAATTCCGGCCTTTTACACTTCACACATGCCCCGACTCTTGGCAGCTGATACAACACCATACTTGCGAACCGACCATCAGGAAACAATCCATGTCCAAAAATCAAGGAAGAAAAAATCAAAGAATTTGTAATATATGTGTCCTGGAATTTGTAATATATGGAACTTGTAATATATGTGTTCTGGAATTTTGAACCGAATTTTATGATCAGAAGTGCAATTTGTACTGAGTTTGCATTTCATACTCTGTCTCAGACTCTGTTTCACTATCTGTCCCAAATTAAAGTGCCCATTACTAATAATGAAACAGACAAAAAATTGTGCAGCCAACATATCATAGATCAATACATTTCATTCACCTAGTGAAAGGTAACATATCCAGCCAACAACAGGCTACACACAAACACTACTAGAAAACACTTCAAAAGGACTACAATTTCCTTTGCAATGCATACTAGCTAGTGCTTTAACATCAGACACCCATACTAGTGCTTCATCTTCTGTTTCCTTAATCTTGTTCATCAGCTTGTCTTCTCTCACAGTGGCACTGTCAACCTTGATCTTGTTCAGCACTTCAACGTACTCTTCCTCCCAATACCAAAAGCCACAACCACTGCCATCATTCTGCAAAGGCAAACCCAAATTTTTGATGTCATTCAAACAAATCTGACACTGAATATGAAGTAGGGCACTAGAAGCAGAACCTTGCGGCCGAGGCGCTTGTAGAAGATGCGCCCAAGATTCGCACTGTCTTCTTTCTTGACCTAAAGCTCACAAATGGTGTACCGTCCGCAGTCATTGCAGGTAATCAGTGGCAGATACGGTCGCTGACGAGCTCGATGTTGGCTGCATTGGAGCCATGAGTCGTGCGCTCCGACGGGTGGCGGCGTGATGCATGGCGGCGGCGGCGGGATGCGTGGCGGCGACGGGCGGCCGTTGCTTAGTGGAGAATGGAGATTTTTGCGAGTTAGGGATTTGAGTCAACACATATATACGCTTAGTATGGGTGAGGCGTTCCTCCGTCACCCATCCCCATCGGTAAAGGGGGTTGTGTCAGTGACCGTTACAAATTGATATATGTAACGGACATTGGGAAAGTGCCCGTTACATATGTACGAGTAGAGTCCGTCAAATGCCGTTACGAATTCTATTTCAGTAACGGGCTTTAGAAATGTGCCAATTACGAATATGTGTGAAGCAGAGTCAGTCAAAACATGTATGGAGTTTGACTTTTTTTGACCCCAATGTTGACCGCTCGTCTTATTCAAAAAATTTGTGAAAATATGGTCAAATTTAAGTCATTTCTGTAGACTTTATATTAATAAAGCAAGTCACCACAAAAAATATGATAACTTGCGCACAACTTTGAATAGTACGAGCGGTCAACTTTGGGTCAGAAAAAATCAAACGGCCTACACTTTAGAACAGAGGGAGTATGAGCTTTATGAATTGTATGAAACTTTATGAGTAAAGTGCATCCACCATACATGAGTTGCATTACTATGTCACTTTGGCCCAAGAAGTTGCAAATGTAGCAATATGATACATTAAGTTATATAATGCGGTTTGTATGGCCTAAAATTACGCAACAACTGTATTTTGTGTCATGATATGTACTAAGATGGAATTCCCCATTTTGCGATGTGTGGATCTCAAAAAGTTGGATGAAAATTTTCACCAACGTTGACTGCTCGTCTTATTCAAAAAATTTGTGAAAATATAGTCAAATTTAAGTCATTTCTGTAGACTTTGTATTAATAAAGCAAGTGGCCACAAAAAATATGATAACTTGCGCACAACTTTGAATAGTACGAGCGGTCAACTTTGGGGTAAAATAAAGTCAAACGGCCTACACTTTAGATCCTGGGCAATCGGTAGGTTTAGCGGCTACTGGGACAGCCCGGATGAGTTCATACCGGAGAGGTTTATGGACGCCAATAATGTTGATCTCAAGGGAAAAGACTTCCGTTACTTGCCGTTTGGGTCAGGACGAAGGATGTGCCCAGGCCATTCACGCCGCAGCTGCTACTATTGAGATTATGCTGGCAAACCTCATGTATCGTTTTGACTGGGAGTTGCCAACGGGGATAAAGAAGGAGGACATTGATATGACGGAGGTATTTGGATTAAGCGTGCACATGAAAGAGAAGCTCTTCCTAATCCCCAAAGCTGCTTGGTGAGCACACAACTTGTTGCCTTCATGCAGCAGAATGTTGAGCGAAGATGAATAATGGTGCACTGATGAACGTGTGTTTACATGCATCGCTAGGTCTGTCGATGTGCTGTAATGTAATTCATTTGTCTATGCTGTAATGTCAAGTGTATATATAGTACGTTTTGTGTTGGCTTGTTATCATACCATCAGTCAATTTCGTGTTGCATGTAGGCTCAACCTACTAGTACTATCAAAGTAGTATGTATGTCCTTGGAAGAATAAATTAGTATTGTATAAACTTATTGAAGACGGTCTTTTATTTCCTTTTGATAACTTCGCACCATTGACCCACCATTATTGCCCTGACTCTTTCCACACCAATAGTCTACACAATTTATAAACATCGTGGGGATAATGTTGGTGGATATATGCAAAAACTTGATCTCCTTCCTCAGGTCCAATTTGAAAAACGAGAGGTGGGAATCCTTGTCCACCTGTTATATTTTGATTAAATTTAACTGCCTATCTTATCGCTATTAGGATACTCTCATTTAGTGAACACCTGAGCTGCGCATTCTCTTCTCTCGTCCGGTCTCTGTTCACAATGAGTCAACGACCCAATCCAGCATTGTGTCCTCAAATGTGTCGACGACCTCCAAAAGGTTATCTCTTCTACTCTCCTAACACCGATTGATACAGTGCAGGTTCATGTGAATCACCAATTTAATCAGTGACATCTGGAGATGTGCATGCTCCTTTGTTCACATCACTGAACTCTGTTATTGCGTTGGCGATCACCGACCTATGTTCAGCTGATTGCGTCGACAATCACCAACGCATTAGATGAATTGCGCCGATGAACGATCTTCATGCATTTTGCTCTGTTTCTTCACGTTTTTTTATTGTTCTGATTGATCTTGCAATTAAGCAAATATCAACATTTGGAATCTTTAAAATATTTCTAAGTCATTGCATTTAAATGGCTTGAAATCAAATCTTGAAACCTATAACACCTTAATCTCGACAAACTCATTATTCTTAATGATCGTGTTGTCACTAAATCATCAATCACAAACAATGGCATAGGCCATTTTCCTTACATGATGTCCTCCTCGCAAAGTTTTGAACTCGGCAGCGTTGTGGGGACGTCCCATCTGGTCCTGTAGATGGAATGACATTACAACATCCCAGCTTGTACTTCATAACGTCACGACCCGAGATCCCATAGAGCCAAACCCAATGACCCATGCATCCTGGTCGTTTTAATGGCAGGCCCCAAGTGCCATGGCGGTTCCATTTCCGTCTATTGTTGTCAAAGGAGTAAGTTACCTCACTAGAATACGCCGTGCCTGTTGACACAAAGATTGCTTGGCCACTTTGGTGCACTGAATATGACATGATGCTTTTATCTTTGCGGGAGCAAGTGGCGTTGGATGTATATATGTGATGTGTATCTCAATCTGTATGTGATGTGTATCTCAATCTGTATGTGATGTGTATCTCAATCTGTATGTGATGTGTATCTCAATCTGTATGTGATGTGTATCTCAATCTGTATGTGATGTGTATCTCAATCTGTATGTGATGTGTATCTCAATCTGTATGTGATGTGTATCTCAATCTGTATGTGATGTGTATCTCAATCTGTATGTGATGTGTATCTCAATCTGTATGTGATGTGTATCTCAATCTGTATGTGATGTGAATAACCTGGGGGCTGCCAAATCCTGGCTGGTTCCAGGATGCAGCCAACACCAGGACAGATTCTGTGGTGGTGGAACAACAAAAGATAACGGGGACATTTATAGAACGCTACAATTGAACACAAAGGTAACGGGCATCAAGTAAGAACCGTTACCTACACAAAGTATCCGTAACGGTTGTTACGTAACGCCCGTTATAGGGTCTGACCGGTGGGTCCAGAGAGGAGACTGGTCAATGCACCGCTGTAACGGTTGTTAAGGAATGTCCGTTACACGCACTGACCCGTGGGTCGAGAAATGAGACCGGTCAATGCTAGACCGTAACGGTTGTTAAGTAAAGTCCGTTACAAGTACTGACCGGTGGGACCGGAGAGAAGACTGGTCAATGTGCCGCTAAGCCCAGCCCAGCCCAGCCCATCCCCGCGAAGAGAGAACAGAGAGGACTCAACGAGGCAGGGCCAGCCGCCGCCTCCGCCTCCGCCACCGCCTCCAGCTCCGGCAGCCCTCCCGGCCGGTGACATGTATTGTTTTGGTAACGGTCGTTTGTCTGTGCGCGTTACGAAATTGATCTGTGGGCCCACAAAAATCGCAAGTTTGGGTTACTGGTTGCTTATATTGGTAACGGTCGTTGTGAAGTGCGGGTTACAGGTTTTGGTCATTCGTAACGGGCAAATCCTTTGACCGACTATTAGTAACGGAGTAAGGGTAACGGGCGCATTGCCCGTTACCTATGGCCATCTACGCCCGTTACAAATCTCGGTTTTTCACGCAGTGCATTTCACTGAATGTGGCACAGCACAGGCAAACAATTGTATGGGTTTTATCAGTTTTCTTCTGATGTTGCTTATTGTCCCGAGAGTCATTGCTGACAAATTTAATGAGGCATTGCTAATTCCTTCTGTTTCTTTTTTCTTCTTTTTTAATACAGGTTATCTAAAATACTCTGTGTGTTGTCGTTAGTAACACATGGTTGACCATGACGGTTCTTTCCTGTCCTTTTCCAGATTGTACCATTTGGATCTGCCACTGCCGATACTGTCAAAAAGTCAGTCTTCAAACAGTAGTGCATGGTTTCAGCAGCATTTGCTAGCAATCAGCATGACTGCAAAGAGCAGATGCTAGGTATTCCAAAATGTAGGTCGTTTGACTTCTTTGACTCTAAGTTTGACCGCCATCTTATTCAAAATTTTGTGCAAATTATCATATTGGCTTGCTTTATTAATAAAAAGTCTTCAAAACTTGCTTAAATTTGACTATACTTTCACACTTGTGGTAAAAAAAGTTAAACGATCTACATTTTGGAACATAGGTGGTAGATTTTATATTTCCTTGCTTGACCAAACCCATATAACATTATCGATTTAATTTTGAATGATGTTCCGTCCAACGGTAGTTTTTCTAACTTAAACTGGAGGCACTCCGCTGCAGTTTATTCCTTGAAGTAACGGAGAACTGCACATAATTGTTTTCTGACTTTAACCCACAGTTTTCCATCTTTGTCCGGGCTATCCATGTTCCACGGATCGGTCGTGTTTCAAAATCATACTCTATATATCATTTTCTTTACGTAGGGAATATTATGTTTTTGGGAAAGTATTGAAAACCATTATTTAGCCATATTAAAAATATCTTGCAATATATGTATTATTAATTTACAATTATTGTATCAAATTTTTAATTTTTTTCATGTGATTTTGATGGCTGATCATAATTTTCTCTACACAAAATTTGTGCTGTTATCAAGTTTTCTGAATCAAGTATTTTTTTAATGGGCAGGGTGTTATGAGAATAACCTTAGATCTCAAATTGAGTGACATGATGTTAAACTTGCCTTGGTTTGGCTATTGCAATGTCCTCAAATAACAATACACTAAAATGATAAGATAACAGCTGGTTGGCGATCAAAGAAAGTTGTACCTGCTTTTGTAGCAATGTCTCGATGACTCGATATATACACCGAAACTACTGGCATTTCAAGTAGGATGATCGGCACTCCAAATTCTGAACACTAGACGGTAGTAGACTATTGGTAGATAAACTATCAGAGGGATCACAGTGATGTAGTAATAATGTTATCAGATATGGACTGGCTCGTGGCACTATCATAGTATCATAAGGCTGCTCCCACTGGCCTCCGGTAGCGGCTCCTTCAGGAAGCAAATACCGGAAAAACCTCTGCAGCGGGTTCCTGTAAGGCTTCTGGTAAATTAGCAAAAGACGTCGGTTCCCCTATTCCTAGAGCAGTTGGGGTATTCCTCCATCCCCCGCCGGCCCCATCGGCCCCACTAGGCTCGGGCTTTGTCCCCGTTGCTGCACCCCACCCCGTTCGGCGCCCTTCTCTTCGCCGCCCGCAGCTCCATCCGCCGCACCTCCGCAACCCTTCTCTTCCGGCGCCCCCAACTCCATCCGCCTCCTCTCCGTGGTCGTCCTGCCTTCCCGACCCGTCCTGCCTCGCGGCCGTCGTCGAGGGCCACCATCAACGGCGGCCTGCGCCGCCAGTAGTCGGGAGAAGAGCCGCCGCCCGGAAGCCACGTCCACTGCGCCGGATCCGCTCCAGGGAAGAGTGGATCCGCTCTGGGGAGGTGCCGCCGCCATCAACTTGCCCGGGTTCTCTGCTGCTTCCGCCCTTTCTCCCTCCTCCTCCAGCCGCCCATCGCTGATGCCCCTTCGCCGGCAGCCGCGGCCGTCGCCGCGCTGGTGTCGGCCCGCCGGCCTCCATTTCCGCTCAGCCCTCCACCTTTCTCGCCACCACAGCCGCAGCGGACAAAGACGTCGACGAGGACGTGGCCGCCGCGCTCGACCCGCTACAGACAGCGGCGGAGGCGCCATCGCCAATGCCAACGAAGACGACCGCATTGACGAGCTTGACGTGCTGTTGCTGCTGCGGCGGCGGAGGAGAGGGAGCCGTGCGGAGCTCGAGCAGCAGCAGCTGGCCACCGGCGCTGGCCGGCTTCCGCCCACTGCCCGCCGTCCGTGAGCTACTGCACCACCGCTCCAGCCTCCGCTCATGCCCGCGGCTGACGACGTCGAGGACGGCGGCGCCCGGCCGGCTCCCGCGGCAGTACGCACTTGCGCCCACGAGGCTGCGGCGGTGCCAGCCGAGGCGGACCAGTGCCGGTGCCGAGTCGGGAGCAGACGGCGGCGCGTGGGGATGGGAGCGGACAGAGAGTGGCGGCCGCCGGCGCCGGAGCAGCAACCGCATCGCAACGCCGGCGAGAGGGAGGGAACGGGGCGGCGTGGGGAGCACTGGAGGAGGCGTCGAGGAGAGGGGAAGAGATAGGAGTCCATAGGACGGACCCGACAGTGGCGTCGGTGGGAGGAAGATGGGGGAAATGCCACTACTCCACACACCGTCATCACAAACGGTTGGGAATGGACATCACAAACGGTTCTACGAATCGTTTGTGATGTCCCGTTTGTGATGCTGGGGCATTACCCCTATCACAAACGGTTCGTACAGTTTGTGATTTCCTGTGTCCGAAATAAACCCCAAAAAATACGAAAACATTAGGGAAAAAATTTATTTTCCTGTGTCCGAAATTTATTTTCATTAGGGAAAAAAGTCGCGCCATTTTTTCGCACATAAATCGCGCGCTCCGCGGCCGGCCAGGTTCGAACTCACGACCTCTCCATCGCGCGTAGCCTCCTCTACCACTGCACCACTTCGTCTCCTATGACTAAAAGCCATTCCGACTCCTATCATATTATACCAAACCGAGTTTAAATTGATTGTTTAAGGCCCTAAACGACTTCAAATAAAAAGGTGTTGAACTATAAAGTTTCCTAACTTTTCAAAACCTACAACTTTTATGTTGACCGTTTTTTCATCCGAGGCCGTTTACAAAATTTGAATTTTAAATTTGAGAACATTCAAACTTAGATCTAGCTAACTAGATGACTTCAAATGATAAAGTTGTCAACTACAAAGTTTCATGACTTGTCGAGATCTACAAATTTCATGTTGACCGTTTTTTCATCCGAGGTCGTTTGAAAAAACTCAAATTTTAAATTTTGATTGCAAACTTACTTTTCACTAGTAAAACAATTTCAAATTAAAAAGTTGTCAACTACAAAGTTTCATAACTTCTGAAGATCTACAACTTTGATATTGACCGTTTTTCCATACGATGTAGTGAGTATAACATTGTTCACAAATCTTATAGGTCTCTCTTATAGTTTTAGAAACTATAACTCTATGAGAGAGATGGATTTTATGAACAATATTTATATGAATTTGTCAAATGAAGAAATGACCAAAGTGAAAGTTGTAAATCTTGAGAAGCCATAAAACTTTGTAGTTCAACACTTTTTGATTTGAAGTGTTTTACTACTTCAAAATGTGGTTTGAATGTACCATACACATCACAAACGGTTTTTTAATACAAACCGTTTGTGATGTGAGACCATCCGTTTGTGATGAGGCCGTTTGTGATGACGTTTTCTGTAGTAGTGATGTGGGCCCCACGCATGGGTTGTTGAGGATGGTGGAGTAAAATATGTGGTAGTTGGGATAGGGGAAGGGTTTAGAGGAGAGATGAGTGCGGGAGAAATTTAGATAGAGGAAGGAATCTCGATGACCAGGACAGAATATTCCGTTTAGGGGAGGAAAATAGGGGAAGACGAGTGCGAGCAGCCTAACCACTATGACCTGTATATATGTTGTCAGAATCCCGCCTTTCTCATCACCCCAACAAGGCTCATAATAGGTGATCAGTTCTCACAGGTAAGCTACAATGACATTGTGGTTGCATGTAGTTTCACTAGTGGCAACAAAGTATAAGAGTTTGCCGACTAATTTTTCAGAACACAGAATATCTCGAGGAATAGGCAAGAAGGTCAAATTGGTGCCATTTGCATGTCATATCCAGATGCTCGGGAGTGGGATGCACCGGGTAAGCAAGCTGAAGCACAAGGTTGAACGCTAGCAGGTCCCAGCAGCCGTCCACATGATGAAGTGGCGTCACCAGCACTTGGTTCAAGAATTTTGGATGATGGGGCTCCTTGTTCACTTGCTCAGCTGGGTGCAAGTAAACGATTAGAAGATAAACATAATGAAACTGATCTCATGTATTAGATAGAGCCAATGCGAGTCCACACCATGCAGTGCTGCTTCAGCAGTTTAACTACAGCAAGAATAGGACGATAGATCTCTGACTCGGAGTCATTTGCTATAATTTCCTGAGTCTGATGATCCCTGCTATTGGAAGTGTGGCAGTTTCGGTTGTTGCTATTGTTTGAACTTCTGAAATGGCTTCCCATGGCAGGACTTCTGAGTTATGGCTGCTTCCATTCTCTTGTATGTGGCAATGTCTTCCCCATTTCTGGGAGCGGAAGTTGGCACAACAGCTACGGGCTGCTCAGCCGACGGGTCATCGGGTGCATTTGGTGTGTTGGACTTCGACTTCTTGGCTATGTGGTTCATAGGTAAGAGACACGATGGGCGGCAAAACTATTGGAGTAATAAGCTACCAATCCAGAAATAGCGCGGCCAACAACTTGTTCTTCGGGGTCTCCAAGTGCCTTGACTAGAACGTTAAAACATGACTAATGAAGTGAATAATCTAATCCCAGTTGTCGTTTTTTTTAACATGTTCCCGGTTCTCCATTATTACAGAGCATACAAGGGACTATTTATAGTGAGCCCAATCGATGGTAATTACACCTTTTCCGCACATACCCTGCTAGCAACTATTTTTCTCGAATATCCGAAGGTACTATGATGAAGACAATCCACTGCCATGTTACACAGCCAAATGATACATCAGCGCCATGATTTTGGTCTTCGGCTGACTTCACGTCAGAGTGCCCAAAGAGCGCAGACTAAACTCCGGTTTTCATGACCGGATAGTCCAAGTCATTTGGTCTTTCGCGGTTCTTCGCGACGACTAATTTACCGTAGCCCAAACCGCGCTATGGATGCCATGTGATCAAACCTGCATAAGACGATGAGGCACAAATACTAACGATGTTTTCTGTCATTTAAAAATAAATGCTAAATTGATAGTGTTTATGTTGGAGCTTGGGAACCGCAGGTTGTAGTCGTGCGAAGTTGCAGGGCGTGGAGCAGGTTGCCGGCGGCGGCGCGTGTGCAACGCCGTGCTGTCGCACCGGCGTCGAACGAGGAAGACAGTGGTCGAAGCCAATAGCGCTCAACTGCCAGGAGATCGATCTGATCTCCAAGCATGCCCTTCTTACTAGTAGATTCAGTACATAATTGAGTTCCAATTACATACACGACATAACTGCTACAATTACACAAACTTCTACAATTCAAATTCAAACTAAATGATAACTGCTCCTGCCTTGGGCTTGCGTGTGCTGTAGCTTGTCAGGTTGATCACCCGGTGTTGTTCTTCCTTCTGCGTTCATAGACTTGACCGACCATAACACCTCTCCCTCCCTCAGGAAACAGCTCGTCCTCGAGCTGGAATGAAGGGTGAAGTTCTTTGAATGCATGAACCGGTTCCCAAGTTGCTTCGGCGTTAGGCATTGATTTCCATTTGACAAGAATGTGCCAACTCCCACGGCGTAGTTGAGATTGCAGTGCTCGTTCTGGCTCCAGCAGCAGGCGCCCATTGTGAAGTAGTGGCAGGTTTGGTGTTGACGAAGGAGGCGTCCCATGGAATGGTTTCAGAAGCCCAACATGGAAAACATCGTGTATGCGGGCGCCTTCAGGGAGCTGTAATTTATATGCAACTTCACCAATGCGCTGAAGTATCTGAAATGGGCCTGCATATCTGGGGCTTAACTTGCCTTTCGGATTCTGAAGCAGCGACTAGGCAGGCCGGTTGAGGATACAAAGCCAGACCCAATCTCCCACCTCAAACTGTAACTGCCGGTGGTTAGCATCATAGTGTTTTTTGGCATAGTGCTGAGCTTGTAGGAGGCGCTCATGGACATCTCTGAGGAAGGAATCACGCACTTGCATCAGATTGTCTACTGTTGCTGTTGATGCGGTGTCTGGAGTGTAGGGTATTATTGTTGGGGGTGGTCGACCATAAACAACCTGAAATGGTGTGGCTTGGAGTGCTGAATGGTATGCCGTGTTGTACGACAATTCTGCCCATGGTAACCAATCAAGCCATGCTCTTGGACGATCACCGGTTGCACAACGGAGATAGATGGAACTCTGTGCTCAAGCTCAATTTGACCCCTGCTAGTTTGAATATGTCCCTCCATATATGTCCTGTGAAAACTGGATCACGATCGCTGACGATTGATGCTGGAAAGCCATGAAGCCTTACTATTTCAGAGAAGAATACTTTGGCCACCGAGCTTGCTGTGTAGGGATGTCCCAGAGGGATGAAGTGGGCATATATTGAAAAGCGATCGACGACAGTGAGTATGACACTTTTACCGTGTACTTAGGGGAGGCCCTCAATGAAATCCAGAGAAATATGCTGCCAAACTGTGGAAGGAATGTCCAAAGGTTGCAGCAGGCCAGCGGGATGTAGATTTTCAGTTTTATTTTGTTGACATGTAGTACAGGTGCGTACAAATTCCCTGACCACTCTGCGATCATTGTCAACAACAAAGTCACGACGTAGACGCTGGAGGGTTTTCTCAATGCCTTCATGGCTGCTTGTATGAGCTAGCTGGAGGACTGTTGGCAAGGCTGTGGAAGCACCAGGGATATAAACTCGGTTGCCTTTGTGAATGAGGCCCTCTTTCACTAACCATGGGTCTCCTCTTGTTACCACAATGGTGTCCCGTAACTGCCTTAAATCAGGGTCATTCTGAAGTTCTTCTTTGAGATCCTTATAGAACTGAAAGGATGGGTTTGAAATCATATGAATGGCGCTGGCAGGCTGTTCTCTTCTGGACAATGCATCTGCTACTGTGTTGAGATGGCCCGGGCGATATTCCACGGTGAAGTCAAACCCAAACAATTTGCTTATCCACGGGTGTTGTGGAACTGTTGATAACCTTTGATCAAGCATGTACTTGAGGGCATAATGATCTGTACGAACCACAAACTTGCGTCCCCATAGATACGGTCTCCAGTGGCGTTCAGCTTGGACTAGGTCAATTAACTCTCGCTCATATGCTACTGATTTTAGGTGTCTAGCTGCAAAGGGTTTACTGAAAAATACAAGAGGGCCGGCGCCTTGATGAAGCACAGCCCCAAATCCAGTGCCGGATGCATCACAATCAACAGTGAAAGACTGTCCGAAATCCGGCAAATGTAGAACTGGGGCGCTGGCCAGTGCTGTTTTCAAGGTCTCGAAGGCTTGTGTTGCTGTGTCAGACCACTGAAACGCATCCTTGCTGCAATTGTACCAAAGTCTTCAATGAAGTCTGCAATTGTTCTTGCTTTAGAAATAGAGAAATTTGAGGTTTTTAGAACGCAAAAGAACAATTTTTTCTATTTATACATCACTTGAGCTACAATTTTGTTGTTAGTTGCATGTATATATATTGCTTACTTCTTTTAGAGATAATTGACGGAAGAGTGAAATAGATTCATTAATTTATTTTTAATTTATATATTCATTCTTAAATGAGAAAAAAATATGTTCAAAATTTGATAGCTATAATTTTGTTTTTAGCTGCATGCATAGATGTTGTTTATTTAATTTAGGATAAATTGTATTGTATTGTTGGGAAATGATCATAGGTAAATTTTGAACATTTGAGCCCCGTCTCTGGCATGCAGCATGGTGAAAAAAAGCAAGCTCGGCATGGGAGAGGTTAGCCGCACACGCTCTTCGTTTGGTCAGAGTTCACTTCATTCCTCTTCACATGGTTGTTGGCTCCTACATCGCCCTGCTCGTGAAGATATACTGCTGCATACTGTGGACTGCAACAGTCAAGAAACTCAATGGTATGGGCGTATGGCACTACCCTGCGCAACCTGATCGAGCCGCGGAAGATATCAGCAGTCGGAGACTTGCTGAAGCTTCCCATTCCTACTACATACAGAATGGATGATCCTGATCGTTGTGTACGCAGGTATTTAGATTATTGTGACATACACAGGGGAACCACCGCTGATATGATTGTCCATATGGTGGAGTCGATCTAATTTGCATAACAGCAAAACTACAAAATATGAATGGTCCTAAGGCCGTCCACCGGCTAGCTATTGATTTACGGAGTAGACTCCTATTGTGCAAAGTTCCTGTACAGATATTTATTCTGTGCAAATATACCGCGAAGCCGCTCCCTTGTGTGCACCTGTCAGTGACAACCGATGTAGATATACTGCTAATGACTTCGGCAAACTTCCAAAATATTACTCGTGATTAGAGTGTACAAATAATTGATGGAGCGGCTTAACCTCTAAAAGTGATCCGTACTAGTGAGCTGCACACATGGCTTCAGAAACACTATATAAGGAAACACTATACTCAATAAATACTACTCCCTATATGTGTGTACAAAATTTGTAGCAATACTACCTCCTTTCCTTAATAACTCAATAAATACTACTACTCCCTTAGGGTCAGATCAGGTCGTTTCCCAGAGTTTTATAAAACTAATTGAAGTTAACTTTGGTTATTATCCAGTACGTCAACTGAATCCGGCTGAAGTATTAGGGATTGAGTGTCATTCAAACCTTTTTCAAGCAATGATGTAAAATCTTTCGCTACTCCACAGACCGTCATCACAAACGGTTGGGAAGGGACATCAAACGGTTCTACGAATCGTTTGTGATGTCCCGTTTGTGACGTCCCAGGCATCACAACCGTTTGTGATTTCCTGTGTCTGAAATAAACCCCAAAAAATACGAAAACATTAGGGAAAAAATTTATAAAATATGAAAACATTAGGGAAAAAATTATTTTCATTTGGTGAGGCCACCGGCCCACCAAGTCAAGCCATTTTTTCGCGCGTAAACCGCGCGCTCCGCGGCCAGCCGAGTTCGAACTCGCGAACTCTCCCTCGCGCGTAGCCTCCTCTACAACTGCGTCACTTCGTCACCTGCGACTAGAAACCGTTCCGACTCCTATCATATTATACTAAACAGAGTTTAAATTGATTGTTTGAGGCCATAAACGACTTCAAATTAAAAAGTGTTGAACTGAAAAGTTTTTCCTAACTTTTCGAAATCTACAACTTTCATGTTGGCCGTTTTTTCATCCGTGGCCGTTTACAAAATTTGAATTTTAAATTTGAGAACATTCAAACTTAGATCTAGCTAACTAGATGACTTCAAATGACAAAGTTGTCAACTAAAAAGTTTCATGACTTGTCGAGATCTACAACTTTCATGTTGACCGTTTTTTCATCCGAGGTCGTGTGAAAAAACTCAAATTTCCAATTTTGATTACAAACTTACTTTTCACTAGTAAAACAATTTCAAATTAAAAAGTTGTCAACTACAAAATTTCATAACTTCTGAAGATCTACAACTTTGATATTGACCGTTTTTCCATACGATGTAGTGAGAGTAACATTGTTCACAAATCTTATAGGTCTCTCTTATAGTTTTAGAAACTATAACTCTATGAGAGAGATGAATTTTATGAACAATCACAAACTGATGGGGGTATCACAGACGGTTTTTCAAAACCGTTTGTGATGAGGCCGTTTGTGACGACGTTTCCAGTAGTGTTTGTGAAGCTTCAAATCTCCACGGCCTACCCTGTGTCCTCGCGGGCAAGAGCGTTCGTTTGCTTACTTTCATTCGAGTGGAGTAAGATAATACTGGAGCCCGTTTTGTTTTATTCTTGTTTGTTCCGCGGCTACATTGTTTGGAGAGAGTACTTGTCTCTAGTTTTCTTTGTAACCTTTGCATCTTCTTTGATTTGGTATATGCTTCTTCATTGTAACTTTGCATCGTCTTTGTTTCCGCGGCGTCACTATTCAGCATGCATTTAGCCATGTTCGCGGGCCGGATGTGGTCCAGTGCATTTATCCGGCAGAGGCGTGCCGTGGGTGTGCGGTGCGGCGCAGCAGCACGAGGCACGCGCCGGTGCCGAGTGGAGCAGGGGTCGGCGACATATGGCTTTTTTTAGTTTTTGTTCCATCTGCCAGGGAGGCTCACCCCATTACCTGTCCCTGCAAATGGATTTGCAGCTGATGTGAGCTGCGCCCGCTGAAGTGCTATTTCTACTTGTGAGACTGACCATCCACTCTTGTAAGTTGTAAATGATCTTTTCAACCGGTCCTCAAAATTCTTTATGTAGTACTATGAGTTTATTATGTCGGTGTGCTACTCTAAATGCCGATTTTAGAAACCACATATTACAAAACTGGCTCCCCCAAAATGGCAGGCGTTCCATATGGAAGATTATGCATGTACTAGAGTATACGTATTGTGCCATTCAAACAAAATTGTTATATTAACAGTGCTTATTTGTTAACAAATAAAAATAATTGGGCTGTGCCACGTATTATGCTTATTTGCACTCTAGCGTTCCTGGTTGTAGGGAAACATAAACGGTAGAAGATCTAAGTATTTTTCGTGGTTGTAGGATATGGCTTGTTCTGCTAGTGAAGCGCGCACAGCATATATTGGACCTGTTTGTAATTTTCCCAGGTTTAATTACTTCAGGGTTTTGTGCTAGTAGGATATGTTTTTTTTAAATGTAGCAACCACGTAGTTTCCGTTGAGACCGTATACTAATAATAACTTGTACGTGTGGGATTAATTAAGATCGATATTTGCACATAGCTTCAATTCAGCTGGGCATCAAGTAGCCTCGCGGCTTCACCCTTATTAGTCCATCAATATATATATATATACTCCCTTATGG
>OAMR01000367.1:1159450-1199622 GCA_900205405.1 Echinochloa crus-galli
CTTCTTACTAAAATCTCGTGAATTACTATAGTAATTATAGTAACTCAAAGTGGCTATAGAATAGTTGTTCTATGGCCGGATTTCCCAGCTACCATCTATATATATATATATATGTGTGTGTGTGTGTGTGTGCGTGTGTGTGTGTGGTTTGTCCTATTTATTGACTTCCTCTTATATTGTGGCCTCCATGCAGCTAATAGATTAGAGCCATGGAAAGGGAAGGAACGTATTAATTAAGCAGCAGATGATTATGAATAAAACATGTTGGTAACGTGTGACTACTCTATGATCACTACACCAAACTGGAATAACCATGGCGGCCAGAGATTTTCTTGGCGGTGAATTTAAACTGCCAAGGTTTATAGTGTTTACCTTGGCAGTACTTATAAATAGCCAATAAAATATAATTCCATGGCGGGCTTGACAAATAGCCAAGGTAATATGCAATTTGCTTGACCGTTTCTCTAAACCGTCAAGAAATGTGTGCATTTCCTTGGCTGTTATGTTAAGCTGCCAAGGAAAATGTACAATTCCTTGGCGGTTCTCTTGAACTGCCAAGGAAACTATATATGTATTTCCTTGGCTGTTCGGTTGACCCGCCAAGTGAAATGTGCATTTCCTTGGCTGTTTCGTTGATCCGCCAAGTTAAGTGTGCATTCCCTTCGCTGTTTTGTGCTACACGCCAAGTAAAACATGCATTTTTTGGCAGTTTGGTCTAGCCGCCAAGTAAAATACACAATTTTCTTTCCATAAATCCATATCGGCAGCCATATTGATTATAATATTGAAGGTATTCCAGGTAATTAATAGGCAACCACTCATATATGCTTAGTACGTTCAATTAAGAGATGCTTGTGGTACATTACAGTGCAACAATCAAGTTCATATTTTAACTTTGTGAAAACAATGGGATACCTAATGCTCTAGAGTATCTTATAACATTATCATGGAATGAAAGTGTCACACCCGGTTTTAAAAAACAAACCAACTGTACACCATTTGTATGGATAACCAAGTTTTCATCAGGGTTTGAGTTGCTCGAGGTGATTTTGGCCCAGAAAGGTTTTGGACATCGAAGTTCATGGGCCGAGGGTTTAATTAGGATGGGCTCTAGAGCTCTGAAAACTCAATGACATCTATGTCCTCGAGTGGTGGTGGCTCTTGTTCTAGAAAGATTTTCAGCCGCTATCCATTAACCTAGAAGATGTTTCCATCCTCGTCTGGCAATGTGAGATGAAGCGTTGATCATTGTGAATGGGCCATGCCATTTGCTCTTAAGTTTACCTCGACCGAAAAGCTTGACGCGAGAGTTGAAGAGGAGAACCTTATCTCCCAGCTTGAATGTTTTGACCTTGATCCGTTTGTCGTGCCACCTCTTGGTCTGTTCCTTGTATAGCCGGGAGCTGTGGTATGCTCGCTCTCTCATTTGATCTAGCTCGGACAGCTGAATCCGCCGTCTAAGGCTCATTGCTGGGAGGTCCATATCCTATTTCCTAATGGCCCAATGAGATTTATACTCCATTTCCACTGGTAAGTGGCATGTTTTGCCACAGACCAATTGATATGGGGCCATCCCAATGGGTGTTTTGTAAGCTATGCGGTATGCCCATAATGCACCCGGGAGTTTCTTCCTCCAATGCTTACCCATTTCGTTTACGGTCTTTTGCAGAATATTCTTGATCTGTTTGTTTGATGTTTCTGCTTGACCGCTGGTTTGGGGGTGATATTGTGTAGCTACGTTATGCTGCATCCCCAAACTTGAAAAGTACTTACGGAAGACTGAATCTATGTAATGGGAGCCTCCGTTGCTAATGACTATCCTAGGGACACCAACACGAGGAAAGATAATTTCGTGAAACATTCGTATGGCACTCTAGTAGTCAGCAGCTATGCACGGCAGAGCCTCCACCCACTTAGAGATGTAATCTACTGCTACCAAGATTAACTTGCAACGCTCTGAGTTGGGGAAAGGACCCATTAAGTCAATTTTCCAGACATCGAAGATCTCTACTTGGAGGTTGCTGATGAGTGGCATTGCGTCTCTCTGTCCCGGTCCTTATATCTGGTCTCCTTGGTAATGACGACGGGCCTTATATGCACCACTCATGGAGCCTTTAGCCCGTAGCACGCATGCATCATGTACTATATATACCGGAACCATGCAACACAGCCACTTTGCTCATCGATGGGCCAAAGACTTGGCACGAGGCCCAGGAGGCCCAGCTCAGCTCAGCTCAACTAGTGCGTGCCTGCGTGCACTGTTTGGGCAGAGGGCCCATATACCCAGGTATATATATATATTTTTGAAAGCGTACCTGTATCTATACTAAAAGTATCATGGAGAATTGAAAACACCTCCCACCAAAAAACTCACCCTCACCCTCTCACAGATGACCCACCTATTGGGCTTTGGTGGGAGGGAGAAACTAGAAAGCATCAAAATTTTTACATTTTTCCAGGCTCTTTTAGTTGTTTTCCCGCTCAATTTTTTCACCCAAAAAATGACCCACCGAAATATACCCACATTTCTACCCACGTTTACACAATTATCCCGTATTACTAATAGACAATAAATCGAAGAGTTTTTGATCATATAAATAAATGCTAACTATTGAGTTTTGAGAATACATAAAGCTCTCTATGCATGAGAGAGCGAATATAAAGTATTTTTTAAAAGCGCTTCGTACGGCTGGTCTGTTTACTATGGTCCACTAAAGTGGCACTGTTTTAGTACCTACATGTCATTAATAAACGTGCCTGATACATGAGTTGAGACAAATGTATAGAAGAGAGTTCAGCACGCGCTTGACGCGGGTATTACAACTATATTTTATATTTTATATGTTATATTTGATTTATGTGCCTTTGCTAGTTAACTTGAAGACAGTAGGAAAGCGTACAGATACACACAGTACAGGCACATCCTAGAAGGATGCAGAAAGGACAGCTGTCCCACACAACTTGCACAAAAGACCCTATGAAAAGTAGAATTACAAAAAGGTCCTTCGGATCTTTGGTGCTTGCCGCAGTCGTCCTTCATCTTCCGCCGCCGCCGCCAGCCATGCCAGCACCAGTTTAGGAAGAAGAAGACGAACACCATGGCCAGAAGAAGTACCATCGCACGCAGGCTTTGAATCGAGCCGCAGTAGATCTTGACGGAGAAAGGACATCGGCCGGGGACACGCCCCGTACTCCTCTAACCGTGGCCCTGCACAACTCGCCGACCGGCGACGAGGAAGAAGCACATGGCCACCCACCAACCAACCGCGAATCCAACAACCATCCATTTGCATCGCGCTGCTAGCAAACCACAAATGGTAGAATCGCCAAGCAGCCAGGCCCTGTGCCGAACTCTAAAAATGGGGCCTAGCGGGTTAATAAAATGGAATAGTTAATGTTAGTTATAATGTATTAAATAGCAATAATATATGTCGAGAATCATGGCTATTTAGGTCATTGTAGAACGCAAGTAGGACTTCAATAGGTTTAATCTAGAAAAGCTCCATTATGTTGATGCAAAATTCACATGTGTTGGAAAATCAATCTGTTGCTTGAAAAACTATAGAATTTCAATGGAGCCCATTATTTTACTTTGAAATAAAATATAATTTTAACTATAGAGAGATATAGTTCACTAGTGTCAATTTGAGAAATTTTCCACCCTATTGATGCACATGTATACAAAAAATTAAACGAAAATTTAAAGGATACATGTCAGACAAGAAGCAGGTTCACTAGTCCATGTGAAGGTCAAATAGAATTGATCACTTCATTCCATTTTGAATAGAAAGTTACCTTCGCTCGGTAGTGCTTGTGCCACTGTACGCTTTCGGGCCCACCACGACTGTGACTGCACGGTTCTAATATAATGGCCTTGTTTAGATGAAAAAGCAACTCTAAAATTTACTATGTAAAAAGATTTTTTCATCACATCAAAATATCATAACATGAATGGAGTATTAAATATAGATGAAATCAAAAACTAATTGCACAGTTTTGTTGTGCTCTTCGAGACGAATATTCATCACATCAAAATGTCATAACATGTATGGAGTACTAAATGTAGATGAAATTAAAAACTAATTACACAGTTTTGTTGTGCTCCGCGAGACGAACATTTTGAGTCTAATTAATCAATTTTTGGACAATTTTTTACAAATACAAACGAAATGCTACAGTGACGCAATGATTACGAAGTGACATCGTACTCCCAAATTCAGTCTCCCAAATTCAATATCTAAACAACGTCAAAGAGTGAAGGACGGATGAACGGACTGCGCGGAGGAGGTCTTGCTCACGCAGACGGCAATCCGCACTCGGAAGTCGCAGTTTGCCGGTGGCGCCGTAAGGCCCTAGTGATGGCCGTCGAATGATGAGACGAACAGACGTATATATACACTCGCTATTGGAAGAAACAACGTTTATGCTGTACGGTCGTACGGTGAGTGCACCGTCGACCAGGGAAATATGGCTTGGGCTAGTGTATGATGGGCCTCAACGCCGCAGCCGCCGGTCGCACCATGACATGCTAATAAACTTTCTGCAGCGAATTGGCTTCTAGTCCAATGATAGGATGGTCTAGGGGGCCGCTACCCACCAGAATTTAAATCCTGGTGCTCGCATCTTTTTCTGAGATTTTCTCTAGGAATTACCGGTGCTATACGTTAACTGGTAAGCGGCGTTCCCGTCGACAACGAGGCGCCAATGGTGACTTCGGGAATCTCCAGATCCGTACGTGTGTGAGCGTCTACGTTGTACTGTGTAATTCTAAAAAAAAACTTTCTGCACATGCCATAGGTTCATTTAACTCTGATATCCGCTGGTTGTAGGCTTGTAGCCCACAGTAACTACAGGCTTTGGAATTGCAATGAGTAAATTATATGGATGCGAGGCCTTGTATTTCATAACGCTGTTATTGTTACCTGAATTTTGAGACCAGTCGGGAGATCCCTGCCCAATAAAAGGAAGAACTCACTGCACCCATAAAAAAAATCCATCCACGCACCGAACGGTATATCCATTCCCTACGTGCGGGTGTTTTGCGCTCATCCTTCATTACTTTAGACCATAGTGACAAGAAATGGGGACGAAGCCACGTTCGGTGACCCCAACTAGGACGCCGTCCAAATTCGATGACCCTAGCTATGCTTGAGACAGTTAATTCAGAGGTATCGATCGCCTGCCATACTGTGACAAGGTCAATTGTACCACCACAGCGCTCTGGTATCGAGCATACTACAATAGCTTCTGTGCTTCAGTAAGCAAGATACAAACTCGCTGCTGAATCACTATATCTGCTATACTTGATGTACTAGCTCTCCTTCACTCCTTATACTTATCGGTTGGAATATATACTACATGATCAGGGGAAAGGGTGTGATGATGTGGTCAAAATTTTGGTGGCTGCACTGTATGTTCTGCTGTATATCGGAGTGAGATGCAGGGGATAGTGTGAGATCAGTATTAGGAAGGATCATCACTTCGGGACAATCTGAGAATGTGAGATTGCATTTGCCTTGAAATAAACAAAAGTGCTGATGGCATGTGCTCGAACCGCTACAGATCGAGAGGATTTGCACAGCATTGGTAGCGCTATATGGCTGGGTAGCATTCATCCATCAAGGTGCTTCAGTAGAGCTGCCACGCGGTAGTTTGTGCATGCGACGCCTGGGAAAGGGCTACATGATGGACAAATGTTGTGACGGGTCTGTCCTCGCCGTTCGTTGAATATAGAACAATGGTGTTCCTAACTCCGGTGTATGAATTCTTAATATATCAGCCCTGGAATTAAAGAAGAAACATATGTTCATTTCCATGCACATGTCTTGATGAATTTGTGTGCCTAATTTTTTTGTTAACTCGAGCATGTCCAAACATATGACAGATGGTTAATCGCCCCGTTTTACTCTCTCTCTCTTGGTGGACCCTGCCTCTCTCATCTCCCTCTCCATTGGTCGTGCTCGTGCCCGACTGGGACTCAAGCTCCGGTCCGAGAAAACCCCAGCTGCACCATCCCTGGCTTGTCGCGTACGCCAAGATGCCAAGCCCTGGTTTGGCATGACCCTTCCGGTCAGACAGACACGTACACAGCTTTGTCCTGTCGCCTGCTCATATATGACCCATTGACCCTACCGCACATATATCGGCCGGCCAACACAAAATTCTACTCACCGCGTCTACTACCGCTACCATCTATAAATAACGGGCCAAGGGGTTTAGCGGTTGGGGTAAAAAAACAGCTAATATCAGACTAAATGAGGCTATAGCGGTCTAGCGGACTATAGCGGCTAAATTGTACAGTACATGATTCTAAATAACGGTTTTCTGTTTCAAAAGGCTATAGCGGGTTATAGCGAAGCTATAGCCGGCTATGTAAAACCGACTAATTAGAGCTCGAGAACGAGCCTGCCTCAGTGCACTCCCGTGCTATTCCACCACCACCACCACGTGCCGAGCTCGATCACTGTGAGCTCCGGCCGTGAACGCTGCCCACAGCACAATGCTGCCACAGCCAGCTGCTGTCCGAGCCCCACGCCTGGTTCCTGAATACTGTATATATGCTAGCCTCCAAGCACTTGCTGCTTCACTGCAATATCTTCCTTATAACAACCGTAAGTGTATAACCACAAGGAGAGCAGGTAGGTAGTGCGGTTGGATGAAAATGGTGACCGCTGGGAAGTTGCATTCTGTGCTGCGTGCCTAGTTATGAGTGGGATGCACCAGGAATAATAGTTGGAAACCGATAAACTATTCTCGCAAATTTTGTGAACACGTGTTCCCCATAATGCATAGAAAAATGCAAAGGACTTCTGGTCAGGCCATTAGGGAGGGAACCCGACGTTCATTGGTACAGGTAACACACTCGCCCGTCCATAAGCTTCACCAACTATTTCTCTACCAATATTGACTCACCGTGACAAAGAACCGGTGTTTATTGCATTTTAAAGCACATTAAAATAGTAGTGTTTCAGTACATATTATTTTTCTAAGATAAATCAGCTGTTAAGTATATTGTATCCAAGAGGTGGTAGTTCCATGTCCAGGGGGCTGATGACAAGGTTGCATTCAACAGGTGGCACTTGCAAGTCCAGATCTCCGGGTGCGTGATGCACGGTGGAAGGAAGCTGTCAAAGTAGTCCCGGTTGGTAGAATAAAGGTCGCCCGTGAGCTCGGAAAATAAAAACCGGGACTTATCCGGGTCTAAACCTATCCGAGATAGATATAAGAGATGAAAAGACCTTTATGTACTAGTATTAGGTTGGGCTCTAGCTTCAAGATTAATTAATGACTATCAATTCATCATTATATGCATGTTTATCTTGAGACACATGCTAAGGCCTAAGGTTTACTTTTGTTACATAGCATAGAATTTAATGACATAAAACTACAACATTTTGTACGTCTGCACGTGCTCCTATAAAGCCAATATCTGGAGGTTTCATGGGGAGTTTCATAATATTAAATATGTTGATGTGTCATAGGAGAGAAAATAAAGAGTTTTATGGTACGTGAGAGGCCTAAAGACAGTACCATGCTTATCATTAGTTCTAATTAATCGTAGGTTTATGTAGTGTATAGTTTTTTATAGTTGTTCTAGGGCTAGGATAGTGATCCATTTATGATCCTGTTTATGTAAATCTTATAAATTATCGATTATTGACATTGTTATATCTTTGCATGCTTATAAACCAGGACTGCAGTTTTTGGCAGCTAGATATGGGATGCATATCAAGGATGGCCGTCATTCTGGGACTGATGAAAAATGTAGTGCTAAATATTTTAACTTCTCGGTCTAATCAACTTCTCTGCTGCTTGACTTATTTTTTATTCCAGAGAGCTAGCTGGCGGCATTGCCTTGTGACATTGTTTGCTCTACAACTTGGTAGGTGTGGCTACGTGCAGTACGGGGAAACAACATATATCACGTGAAGGACGCAATTCGAGAAACAATGAATTGATTTAGCTAACGATTAGGAGTGGACAGAAACAATGAATTGATTAATTAATAACAGCAAAATGGTGAATAATTAAATTCATACCTACTTGTCCAACTTCACTAATACCAGCAAATGAACGGCTGCTGAAATAGCATGCCCAGCTCTCAAAATTGAAAACCATCCCCGTTTCATTTTATATGAAGGTGGAATAAACAAGGATGACAGAAAAATATCTGATTCAAGCCGGGTCTACTGGGTGCTACTCAAGCTCTCTAACTACAGGTTAGAGGCCCTTTCGCTCCCATCAATGTGGTATGAACTAGCAAGAATTACTATGCTGTGAAACCATATCTGTGAACTGCCATGCATCTTTTGCACCTCTGATTGTATTTGCTCTGGTTAATGATGAAACCTTTTGTTCATTTGCTTGCCACTTTTTTAAAATATTTTTGGACCATTTACCACCCAGGATGCTAGCACTATATGTATATATATGGCAACCAAGCATAGGTTCATGAACAAAAAATAAATTGTCTGGTAGTGTATTGATGTTACGAGCGAATGTTTTGATTCGTCCGCGGACATCGATCAGTAAATATATGTACTAGCACTAACGTCCAATCTTTGACGTTAAGATGCAACCAAAAATATTTCTCATTGGCCCGCCGTCTTCTTGCCATCCATGGACCTTTTTTTGTTCCAAGTGTCGGCCCTGCACTCGGTAAAATCTTTGTCGAGTGCCCGACAAAAAACACTTGATAAGCAGCCCTTTGCCGAATCTTTTTTCACAGAGTGGCCTCCGCCGAATGCTATACTCGAGAAACTCTTTGTCGAGTGTTTTTAGGCTTTGCCGAGTGGCTGCGGAACTTGGCAAAGTCCCTGTTTCCCGAAGTGCATGTGCCACGTTTTAGAAACCAGTTTTGGATCATCGTCTAGCTAGCCTCGAGCATGCAAGTATTATGGGGACAACCATGCATCAGTACGTGGTGGAAAAATTCACAAGGTTTATAGCATATTAATGTTATGTTACACCTTTGTTAAAAATGATTAGTTCTCCACTTATATCACTAAGTGCGGCTCAATTTTCCTCCTAGCACTCTCGGTTCGCTGTTCAATGGAAATGGGATTAAGCCTCGCTCCCTTCAGAAAAAAAAATATGATTTCCTCTTAGCCAACCATTCGTTGTCATAAACCAAATTTTGGAAATCTGAGATGTGATGAAATAGTGCTACTAAAAGTTGTATCAAGCGCCAGAAGCACAACGCATAAAGGCATGTGATGCGTGATGACATCTCGCTTAGCTGTTTTAATTGGTCTTAGGATGGCTGCCTCTGCCAAACTAGTCGTCCCCATGCTGCCAAACTACATTTTTACAGTTTTTCCGATTTTCAAATAATATGTTTTATTAAATAAAAATTTATATCACAAGAAACATCTTACCGTTTGACCAACTGTACGGTTTAACCTAAAATAAATACAAGAGAAAAAGTAAACTTGAGAATAATTTTTTTTCTGATATGTGGTTCTCTCCTCTGTATTTTTTATGTTGTCTACTAGTTCAATTTTATTTTTCTGGCACCAACTATTATGCCATTATTAACTGATGCAGGTCAAAAAATATTCATTGGTACAATGACTTCTTCCACTTGAAGAAAAATCCATGTTCTTAGGTAATCTTCTTCTAATTTAATGAAAGATTTTACAATGGTTGAAGGAAAATTGGATGGCTTACGTTGCTCGATCCGACGGCTGTAGACGGAGGAGGTACCAGGTACCCGGTATGCACCTGGTGCATACTAAAAGGTGGGTCAGTATGCACCAGGTGCATAATGTTTTGATGGGGCCCATACTAAAAAGAAAGTGCGGGATAATTTCCGTTCTGGAATTAATTTTTTGTACTAAGGGTAAAATAGTCGATCGATCCATAACCATTCTGGAAGCACATCGAGGATTTGAGGTGAATTGTACGTCTGTACCTGATGACTCGGGCCTCCAGCCAGTGGTAAGAACAGTCACCGCCTTGTCTTTGACCAAACCTTTCCTCTTTGGTAGGGCTGAGCTGGAGTCCTACACTCCTACCAAACAGCATGTCTCCGGCCGTGAACCACCGACGGAGCCTTAGCCATTATTTTTCTACTAGAGGGATGGAGCCAAAAATAGTGGATCCTCCCGGATCCTCTTCATCCCCACGAGGCTATGTTCGGCTGCCAGGGATCAAATCCCCAAGCTGATTAAATCTACCCAGGGAACGGGTGAATCCCTTTGCTGTCACTTCATCCCTGTGGGAATTCAATCGCTGCACGTAAAACTTTATTCGGTCAGGCCATGTGAGGATATAGTTGGGCACATATTGCTTCAGACAATCGATTAATCATGATCCATATCTGCTGTACTTGGTGCTGCAGTCTAAAAGGAACAGCACGCAGGAGCCAGGAGTAGCACAATTGAACAGTTGCTGAAACAGTAGTTGTTGCTTACATTGACAACAAAGTGAATACAATTACTGAAATACGGTGATCTTGCTAAGCTGTTACAGAATTCGGGGAAGCGAACCAATGAGCTCACTTAACATGTTTTGAAACTAGAAAAGTGTAAACACCATCCCAACATGCGCCTCTGCTCCACCACTCTGCTTTATTTCTTTGGGAAAAAGCCTTCCGTCTCTAGCTGCACCAGATTACAAAATATCATTTTCCTTTTTATATAAAATGATTAAGATGTAACAAGACAATGGAAATTGTCCCAAAACACGTGATGACAACCTGTATACCTATATGTTTTTGCTTTCAGTTTTTGGAACATGCAGTACATCTAGTACTGTAAAAGACTTCCGGTCCTTTCAAATTAAACTTCTATGAATGTGACTCAAAGAGACCCTTAAAGGATGACTATGATAGTGTTACTTATACTATCAATAATCAGACAGCACGGTTCACTAAATTAAGACATGGAAATTCTAAAGAGCCTGCCACAATATTTGGGGCATATTGGAAAGCATGCCAGGCTGTTCAATTTCAAATGCATACAAGAATTAGCAAAGTAACTATTAGCTGCAAAACTGAACAAGTGCAATTTCTATCCCAATCTGAGCTAAAAATAAATACCAAAAATTGAACTAGTGTCAACTAGCATTGCTAACCACTACTCCAGGAAACGTTATCACAAACGGTTCTCAAAGACCATCACAAACATTATCACAAACGGTTCCCAAAGTCGTAAGTCGCGCCATTTTTTCGTGCATAAATCGCGCGCTATGCGGCCGGCCGGGTTCGAACTCGCGACCTCTCCTTCGCGTAGCCTCCTCTACCACTGCACCACTCCGTCACCTGTGACTAGAAGCCGTTTCGATTCCTATCATATTATACCAAACCGAGTTTAAATTGCTTGTTTGAGGACTTAACGACTTCAAATCAAAAAGTGTTGAACTACAAAGTTTCCTAACTTTTCGAAATCTACAACTTTCATGTTAACCGTTTTTTCATTAGAGGCTGTTTACAAAATTTGAATTTCAAATTTGAGAACATTCAAACTTGATCTAGCTAACTAGATGACTTCAAATGACAAAGTTGTCAACTACAAAGTTTCATGACTTGTCGAGATCTACAAATTTTATGTTGACCGTTTTTTCATCCGAGGTCGCTTGAAAAAACTCAAATTTCAAATTTTGAGTACAAATTTACTTTTCATTAGTAAAACAAATTCAAATTAAAAAGTGGTAAACTACAAAGTTGTATGACTTGTGAAGATCTACAACTTTCATGTTGACTGTTTCTTCATCGGATGTAGTAAGAGTAACATTTTCACAAATCTTATAGGTCTCTCTTATAGTTTTAGGAAACTAGAACTCTTTGAGAGATGGATCTTATGAACAATATTCATATGAATTTGTCAAATGAAGAAATGACCAAAGTAAAAGTTCCACAACTTGAGAAGACATAAAACTTTAAGTTCAACACTTTTTGATTCGAATTGATTTACTACTTCAAAATATGGTTTGAACGTGTACCATACACATCATCACAAACGGTTTTCATTACAAACCATTTGTGATGAACACATCACAAACGGTTTTTCCTACAAACCGTTTGTGATGTGGGCATCACAAACGGTTTGTATGTACGAAAAACCGTTTGTGATGATGTGTCGTTTGTGATGCCATCACAAACGGTTTGTAGCAAAAACCGTTTGTAGCAAAAACGGTTTGTAGCAAAAACCGTTTGTGATGGCCTCACATCACAAACGGTTTTGGTGATGGCCTACATCACAAATGGTTTGTGATGAGGCCGTTTATGATGTCGCTTTCTGTAGTAGTGAACTTTCCTTATTGTAAATGCCAACAGGCTTATTCAGAAATAAAAGTGCCTAATGTACTGTAAACTACCAGTTGGGTGAAATGAAAGTGTAACCAGCAAGAACACGGTGTAGGTTCAGTAACATATTTCAGATTTTCAGTGGAAATCTACTGTCGCAAAGTGAAATCACATGATAATTCAGGAATGCTATAAAAGGCGGCCAATTTCTAGAGTCAATATTGAGTACTACTAACAACTGACAAATATCGTTCAAGTTGACTCTAAGCAACATTTTCAACCACCAATAATGCAATCAGCACCTGTCAATTGGTGCACAAAATGCAAAAGTGAAAAAAAGAGCGGCACGTGAGTTCTTTGAATTAACAATCACCATACCTTTTTTACATGAATACAAACTAATGCATGTCTGTCCGATTAAACAAAGATAGTCCCTAGACATGACTGTACTTTAGGAGTATTCATCGCAAAGAAAAAAAAAGAAATCCATATAAATCACAAGATCATGGACAATTGTTTCAGTTCCTATCATCAACACAGGCAAGCAGTAATTTTCAGGATAACAACCACTGCAAAGAACATACTACCACACAAAACTTCAGCTCCTGTTTTTTATCACCGAAAGTTATCCCAACAGACTCATTTATTCATCTATGCTATGGTATGACTGTACAACACAAGGAAACAAGGCAACAACTTCCTCGTCCTGTTTGATAAAAATATAATATACTTCCCTTCGTTTCGTCACTTGAAAAAAGCACAAATACAGTAATCAGCTAGCTACTAGACACTGAACTCCAACAATCTATGCATTTATACTCTTGATTTCATTGCAAGTAACCCAAAGAATTGACCAAACAAGGTTTGAAGAACTGCACACCGTGCTGAACTGCTGGCCATTAGATCCGATTTTGGGCAATTACATGCAATTGATTCAGAAACTCACGCATCATAATTTTGTATTGAGTTGTTGCTCTCCGCTATTGGATACGGATGACAGGATCCACATTTCCTACAGACCTACAACGATTCATCCGACACGGCAGAGAAAAGGAGAAGGAAAAGATCGATGAGAAAGTTAGCTGCAAGAAGGTAGTTAACAGCACGGACAGCTACTGCAGGGGAGGGCGCCGTACGTGTCGCCGTCGTCGACGCCTCCGAGCCGTGCTGCTGTCGTCGACGCCTCCGAGACGCGCCGCCGTGCTGCCTGCAACGACTCGAGGGCGAGGATCTATTCCACCACTCGGCACTCGTGGGTGGAATGCCTGGCCGATGGGTGAAGGGATATTGCCGGGATGAGGCAGGGTAGGAACATATGCATATTGCTTCGGAGTGGGATGCCTTAGGAAATCATGCTATCCAGAGTGTCGTATTGTTGTGGCATTGGGTTCACTTGCAACTGTGTCTTCTTCGTTAGTTGCCCAAGCGTGCACCTATTCCGTGCCTATCTGCGGGTGTGGCATCACGTACATGCTGGTAGGTGCAGCAGATCATTCTTGGTGATTGAGGATCCGTTTAGAACGCACGCATTGATAAGGCGCTGCAAAAGTTTTGCACCGATGCATATCCATGCTCTGGATCAGATCTATAAGCGGTGTCATGGATTCTTCACAGCTGAATGATAGGGTTACCCTCTAATCATTTTATGCTCCATGCACCATAAAACATCGATCACTACGGGAAACCCGGCATAAGTCGAGTGTCTCGGTCTTTGCCGAGTGCGTTTTGTAGGGCACTCGGCAAAGACAGACTTTGCCGAGTGTCCACAAGGAGGCCCTCGGTAAAGAGAGAACACTCGGCAAACACACACTTTGCCGAGTGTCAGGACGCCTACACTCGACAAAGAGGCGCTTTGGAAATGTTATATGTTTGAAATGTATATTGGAAAATGCTTCATTTAAATGTATTGGAGATATTTACATTGAAATGTATATTGGAAATGTTATATGTTTGAAATGTATATTGGAAAATGCTTCATTTAAATGTATTGGAGATATTTACATTGAAATGTATATTGGAAATGTTATATGTTTGAAATGTATATTGGAAAATGCTTCATTTAAATGTATTGGAGATATTTACATTGAAATGTATATTGGAAATGTTATATGTTTGAAATGTATATTGGAAAATGCTTCATTTAAATGTATTGGAGATATTTACATTGAAATGTATATTGGAAATGTTATATGTTTGAAATGTATATTGGAAAATGCTTCATTTAAATGTATTGGAGATATTTACATTGAAATGTATATTGGAAATGTTATATGTTTGAAATGTATATTGGAAAATGCTTCATTTAAATGTATTGGAGATATTTACATTGAAATGTATATTGGAAATGTTATATGTTTGAAATGTATATTGGAAAATGCTTCATTTAAATGTATTGGAGATATTTACATTGAAATGTATATTGGAAATGTTATATGTTTGAAATGTATATTGGAAAATGCTTCATTTAAATGTATTGGAGATATTTACATTGAAATGTATATTGGAAATGTTATATGTTTGAAATGTATATTGGAAAATGCTTCATTTAAATGTATTGGAGATATTTACATTGAAATGTATATTGGAAATGTTATATGTTTGTATAATGTATACTATCGAAAATGTTTATTATCGGAAATTCTATGGCGTACCCGAACCCATCGCGCACCCGAACCCCTTAGCGAATCCGTTTTTTCGCGCACCGACCCCCCTTAGCGAACCCTTAGCGAATCAATTCACACCGCGCACCCGAACCCCTTGGCGAATCCGTTTTTCACGCACCGACCCCCTTAGCGAAAATGTTAGAAATATTGGGAATATGTATGCTTTGTATATATTTCTTATCAATTATTTTTAATTCTATGTATATTAGAAATATATGTGCTTCATTTAAATGTATATTGGAAATGTTATATGTTTGTATAATGTATACTATCGAAAATGTTTATTATCGGAAATTCTATGGCGTACCCGAACCCATCGCGCACCCGAACCCCTTAGCGAATCCGTTTTTCGCGCACCGACCCCCTTAGCGAACCCTTAGCGAATCAATTCACACCGCGCACCCGAACCCCTTGGCGAATCCGTTTTTCACGCACCGACCCCCTTAGCGAAAATGTTAGAAATATTGGGAATATGTATGCTTTGTATATATTTCTTATCAATTATTTTTAATTCTATAGATGGCGGACAACAACAACAATGTCCCACCCATGCAAGAGGACAACAACACCCCTGTCCCACCCATGCAAGAGGACAACAACACCCCTGTCCCACCCATGCAAGAGGACAACAACACCCCTGTCCCACCCATGCAAGAGGACAACAACACCCCTGTCCCACCCATGCAAGAGGACAACAACACCCCTGTCCCACCCATGCAAGAGGACAACAACACCCCTGTCCCACCCATGCAAGAGGACAACAACACCCCTGTCCCACCCATGCAAGAGGACAACAACACCCCTGTCCCACCCATGCAAGAGGACAACAACACCCCTGTCCCACCCATGCAAGAGGACAACAACACCCCTGTCCCACCCATGCAAGAGGACAACAACACCCCTGTCCCACCCATGCAAGAGGACAACAACACCCCTGTCCCACCCATGCAAGAGGACAACAACACCCCTGTCCCACCCATGCAAGAGGACAACGACACGTTCTTTGCGAATCAACTTTTCAATATTGTAACCCAACCAATGTCGATGGATGATGTGTTGGGCATCATTGGAAGGGACGACAATGTCCATGGCGACAATGTTGCAAGGGCCGAAACTATTGAAGGAGCCGGTAGCGCGCCCTCGTCTAGTCAGGTGTGTATATAGATAACATAAATTTGTACTGTACATGTCAATTATGTATACCATCTCTATATCATCTCGTATATATGTAATTTGTGTAGGCCGCCTCTTCTTCTACAAGTCGAGCTAAGAAATCAAAACGATCTACCACGAAGAAGCTGAAGGATGTCAAGTTACACATCACCCGAGTGGAGGATGACGGGGAGCCAGTTGAGCCCCCAAAAGTGGCCAAGAAATTTGTATCTCAGTGCGGGGTAATTGTACGGGACAATGTGCCCATTAGTATCAGAAAATGGAAGTCCACGGACCCCACTGAGGAGTAGCCCCCGGTGCTAAAGGCCCGTTTGGAAACTGGGCGCCAAACGAAAAGTTGGGGCCTTTAGCACCGGGTTGATTTAAAATCCGGTGCTAAAGGCCCCCAATTTTCGTTTGGCGCCAGTTACGGGGCCTTTAGCACCGGGTGTAGAAGACCCGGTGCTAAAGGGCCTTTCGCACCGGGTCTTCTACACCCGGTGCTAAAGGCCCCGTAACTGGCGCCAAACGAAAATTGGGGGCCTTTAGCACCGGATTTTAGATCAACCCGGTGCTAAAGGCCCCAACTTTTCGTTTGGCGCCCAGTTTCCAAACGGGCCTTTAGCACCGGGGGCTACTATTTGGGAATCTTATAAATATAGTTTTTAATGTATAGTTATTAATACTTGTTTTAATTCAGTTATTAATACCTATTAAAAATATATATTAAAAAAGAAAATCTTATACATTACTAGAAAATCAATATAAAATGCTAGAAAATCTTATAAATTACTAGAAAATCAATATAAAATGCTAGAAAATCTTATAAATTACTAGAAAATCAATATAAAATGCTAGAAAATCTTATAAATTACTAGAAAATCAATATAAAATGCTAGAAAATCTTATAAATTACTAGAAAATCAATATAAAATGCTAGAAAATCTTATAAATTACTAGAAAATCAATATAAAATGCTAGAAAATCTTATAAATTACTAGAAAATCAATATAAAATGCTAGAAAATCTTATAAATTACTAGAAAATCAATATAAAATGCTAGAAAATCTTATAAATTACTAGAAAATCAATATAAAATGCTAGAAAATCTTATAAATTACTAGAAAATCAATATAAAATGCTAGAAAATCTTATAAATTACTAGAAAATCAATATAAAATGCTAGAAAATCTTATAAATTACTAGAAAATCAATATAAAATGCTAGAAAATCTTATAAATTACTAGAAAATCAATATAAAATGCTAGAAAATCTTATAAATTACTAGAAAATCAATATAAAATGCTAGAAAATCTTATAAATTACTAGAAAATCAATATAAAATGCTAGAAAATCTTATAAATTACTAGAAAATCAATATAAAATGCTAGAAAATCTTATAAATTACTAGAAAATCAATATAAAATGCTAGAAAATCTTATAAATTAATAGAAAATCTTATAAATTACTAGAAAATCAATATAAAATGCTAGAAAATCTTATAAATTAATAGAAAATCTTATAAATTACTAGAAAATCAATATAAAATGCTAGAAAATCTTATAAATTAATAGAAAATCTTATAAATTACTAGAAAATCAATATAAAATGCTAGAAAATCTTATAAATTAATAGAAAATCTTATAAATTACTAGAAAATCAATATAAAATGCTAGAAAATCTTATAAATTAATAGAAAATCTTATAAATTACTAGAAAATCAATATAAAATGCTAGAAAATCTTATAAATTAATAGAAAATCTTATAAATTACTAGAAAATCAATATAAAATGCTAGAAAATCTTATAAATTAATAGAAAATCTTATAAATTACTAGAAAATCAATATAAAATGCTAGAAAATCTTATAAATTAATAGAAAATCTTATAAATTACTAGAAAATCAATATAAAATGCTAGAAAATCTTATAAATTAATAGAAAATCTTATAAATTACTAGAAAATCAATATAAAATGCTAGAAAATCTTATAAATTAATAGAAAATCTTATAAATTACTAGAAAATCAATATAAAATGCTAGAAAATCTTATAAATTAATAGAAAATCTTATAAATTACTAGAAAATCAATATAAAATGCTAGAAAATCTTATAAATTAATAGAAAATCTTATAAATTACTAGAAAATCAATATAAAATGCTAGAAAATCTTATAAATTAATAGAAAATCTTATAAATTACTAGAAAATCAATATAAAATGCTAGAAAATCTTATAAATTAATAGAAAATCTTATAAATTACTAGAAAATCAATATAAAATGCTAGAAAATCTTATAAATTAATAGAAAATCTTATAAATTACTAGAAAATCAATATAAAATGCTAGAAAATCTTATAAATTAATAGAAAATCTTATAAATTACTAGAAAATCAATATAAAATGCTAGAAAATCTTATAAATTAATAGAAAATCTTATAAATTACTAGAAAATCAATATAAAATGCTAGAAAATCTTATAAATTAATAGAAAATCTTATAAATTACTAGAAAATCAATATAAAATGCTAGAAAATCTTATAAATTAATAGAAAATCTTATAAATTACTAGAAAATCAATATAAAATGCTAGAAAATCTTATAAATTAATAGAAAATCTTATAAATTACTAGAAAATCAATATAAAATGCTAGAAAATCTTATAAATTAATAGAAAATCTTATAAATTACTAGAAAATCAATATAAAATGCTAGAAAATCTTATAAATTAATAGAAAATCTTATAAATTACTAGAAAATCAATATAAAATGCTAGAAAATCTTATAAATTAATAGAAAATCTTATAAATTACTAGAAAATCAATATAAAATGCTAGAAAATCTTATAAATTAATAGAAAATCTTATAAATTACTAGAAAATCAATATAAAATGCTAGAAAATCTTATAAATTAATAGAAAATCTTATAAATTACTAGAAAATCAATATAAAATGCTAGAAAATCTTATAAATTAATAGAAAATCTTATAAATTACTAGAAAATCAATATAAAATGCTAGAAAATCTTATAAATTAATAGAAAATCTTATAAATTACTAGAAAATCAATATAAAATGCTAGAAAATCTTATAAATTAATAGAAAATCTTATAAATTACTAGAAAATCAATATAAAATGCTAGAAAATCTTATAAATTAATAGAAAATCTTATAAATTACTAGAAAATCAATATAAAATGCTAGAAAATCTTATAAATTAATAGAAAATCTTATAAATTACTAGAAAATCAATATAAAATGCTAGAAAATCTTATAAATTAATAGAAAATCTTATAAATTACTAGAAAATCAATATAAAATGCTAGAAAATCTTATAAATTAATAGAAAATCTTATAAATTACTAGAAAATCAATATAAAATGCTAGAAAATCTTATAAATTAATAGAAAATCTTATAAATTACTAGAAAATCAATATAAAATGCTAGAAAATCTTATAAATTAATAGAAAATCTTATAAATTACTAGAAAATCAATATAAAATGCTAGAAAATCTTATAAATTAATAGAAAATCTTATAAATTACTAGAAAATCAATATAAAATGCTAGAAAATCTTATAAATTAATAGAAAATCTTATAAATTACTAGAAAATCAATATAAAATGCTAGAAAATCTTATAAATTAATAGAAAATCTTATAAATTACTAGAAAATCAATATAAAATGCTAGAAAATCTTATAAATTAATAGAAAATCTTATAAATTACTAGAAAATCAATATAAAATGCTAGAAAATCTTATAAATTAATAGAAAATCTTATAAATTACTAGAAAATCAATATAAAATGCTAGAAAATCTTATAAATTAATAGAAAATCTTATAAATTACTAGAAAATCAATATAAAATGCTAGAAAATCTTATAAATTAATAGAAAATCTTATAAATTACTAGAAAATCAATATAAAATGCTAGAAAATCTTATAAATTAATAGAAAATCTTATAAATTACTAGAAAATCAATATAAAATGCTAGAAAATCTTATAAATTAATAGAAAATCTTATAAATTACTAGAAAATCAATATAAAATGCTAGAAAATCTTATAAATTAATAGAAAATCTTATAAATTACTAGAAAATCAATATAAAATGCTAGAAAATCTTATAAATTAATAGAAAATCTTATAAATTACTAGAAAATCAATATAAAATGCTAGAAAATCTTATAAATTAATAGAAAATCTTATAAATTACTAGAAAATCAATATAAAATGCTAGAAAATCTTATAAATTAATAGAAAATCTTATAAATTACTAGAAAATCAATATAAAATGCTAGAAAATCTTATAAATTAATAGAAAATCTTATAAATTACTAGAAAATCAATATAAAATGCTAGAAAATCTTATAAATTAATAGAAAATCTTATAAATTACTAGAAAATCAATATAAAATGCTAGAAAATCTTATAAATTAATAGAAAATCTTATAAATTACTAGAAAATCAATATAAAATGCTAGAAAATCTTATAAATTAATAGAAAATCTTATAAATTACTAGAAAATCAATATAAAATGCTAGAAAATCTTATAAATTAATAGAAAATCTTATAAATTACTAGAAAATCAATATAAAATGCTAGAAAATCTTATAAATTAATAGAAAATCAATATAAAATGCTAGAAAATCTTATAAATTAATAGAAACTCTTATAAATTAATAGAAAATATATCTCCAATACATTTAAATGGAGCATTTTCCAATATACATTTCAAACATATAACATTTCCAATATACATTTCAATGTAAATATCTCCAATACATTTAAATGAAGCATTTTCCAATATACATTTCAAACATATAACATTTCCAATATACATTTCAATGTAAATATCTCCAATACATTTAAATGAAGCATTTTCCAATATACATTTCAAACATATAACATTTCCAATATACATTTCAATGTAAATATCTCCAATACATTTAAATGAAGCATTTTCCAATATACATTTCAAACATATAACATTTCCAATATACATTTCAATGTAAATATCTCCAATACATTTAAATGAAGCATTTTCCAATATACATTTCAAACATATAACATTTCCAATATACATTTCAATGTAAATATCTCCAATACATTTAAATGAAGCATTTTCCAATATACATTTCAAACATATAACATTTCCAATATACATTTCAATGTAAATATCTCCAATACATTTAAATGAAGCATTTTCCAATATACATTTCAAACATATAACATTTCCAATATACATTTCAATGTAAATATCTCCAATACATTTAAATGAAGCATTTTCCAATATACATTTCAAACATATAACATTTCCAATATACATTTCAATGTAAATATCTCCAATACATTTAAATGAAGCATTTTCCAATATACATTTCAAACATATAACATTTCCAATATACATTTCAATGTAAATATCTCCAATACATTTAAATGAAGCATTTTCCAATATACATTTCAAACATATAACATTTCCAATATACATTTCAATGTAAATATCTCCAATACATTTAAATGAAGCATTTTCCAATATACATTTCAAACATATAACATTTCCAATATACATTTCAATGTAAATATCTCCAATACATTTAAATGAAGCATTTTCCAATATACATTTCAAACATATAACATTTCCAATATACATTTCAATGTAAATATCTCCAATACATTTAAATGAAGCATTTTCCAATATACATTTCAAACATATAACATTTCCAATATACATTTCAATGTAAATATCTCCAATACATTTAAATGAAGCATTTTCCAATATACATTTCAAACATATAACATTTCCAATATACATTTCAATGTAAATATCTCCAATACATTTAAATGAAGCATTTTCCAATATACATTTCAAACATATAACATTTCCAATATACATTTCAATGTAAATATCTCCAATACATTTAAATGAAGCATTTTCCAATATACATTTCAAACATATAACATTTCCAATATACATTTCAATGTAAATATCTCCAATACATTTAAATGAAGCATTTTCCAATATACATTTCAAACATATAACATTTCCAATATACATTTCAATGTAAATATCTCCAATACATTTAAATGAAGCATTTTCCAATATACATTTCAAACATATAACATTTCCAATATACATTTCAATGTAAATATCTCCAATACATTTAAATGAAGCATTTTCCAATATACATTTCAAACATATAACATTTCCAATATACATTTCAATGTAAATATCTCCAATACATTTAAATGAAGCATTTTCCAATATACATTTCAAACATATAACATTTCCAATATACATTTCAATGTAAATATCTCCAATACATTTAAATGAAGCATTTTCCAATATACATTTCAAACATATAACATTTCCAATATACATTTCAATGTAAATATCTCCAATACATTTAAATGAAGCATTTTCCAATATACATTTCAAACATATAACATTTCCAATATACATTTCAATGTAAATATCTCCAATACATTTAAATGAAGCATTTTCCAATATACATTTCAAACATATAACATTTCCAATATACATTTCAATGTAAATATCTCCAATACATTTAAATGAAGCATTTTCCAATATACATTTCAAACATATAACATTTCCAATATACATTTCAATGTAAATATCTCCAATACATTTAAATGAAGCATTTTCCAATATACATTTCAAACATATAACATTTCCAATATACATTTCAATGTAAATATCTCCAATACATTTAAATGAAGCATTTTCCAATATACATTTCAAACATATAACATTTCCAATATACATTTCAATGTAAATATCTCCAATACATTTAAATGAAGCATTTTCCAATATACATTTCAAACATATAACATTTCCAATATACATTTCAATGTAAATATCTCCAATACATTTAAATGAAGCATTTTCCAATATACATTTCAAACATATACTGCCAAATTAGAAGAACAATTCCCCAATTTCCCAAAATTAACGGAAGAATCAAAGGCAGCTAGGGTTAAAGAGCATTTGTCTCTGTGTAAAATTCCGTGTGCTCCACCTTTGATTCAGGTCCGTGGAGGCGTTGGAGAGGGTCACTCTGAGGCAAGGGTTTCAAGGCAAGTCCTCGTGTAAAATTCCGGAGCCGATTCCTTGATCCAGGAGGCGGTAGACGTGTTATGGATCAATTGGAGAGGGCACTAGCCTGAACCGAATCTGTTAGCAGAGATGGTGAATGGTGATGGGAAACCTGAGACAACCTTGTATGCATCAGTAACCTGAGACAACCCACGGACGCTTCCTTCTGCTCATCGGCTCTGTCCGGCATTACTCTGTGGTTGCCGTCTGGGAAGCGGCGACCTCCAGGTGCTGGCGCTCACTCCTCAGCACGTGGCGGCTGCACGAGCGGCCCGTGCAACATCAAGGTGTGTCCGACATCACCCGCGTGCCGGCAGCACGTGTGCAAGGGACCAAGCCAAAGCCGATCAGATGAATTCCTAGTCTAATCGATGTAAATTGGTAAAATTTTAGCCGAAAATCCTGCAAATTAGCTAATGCGTAACTGAAATCTGAAGCCATTTGCATTTCATCTTGCGAATTTCTAGTTTTTTTAACAGAAAACAGCGAGGGAGGCCCGCTGTTGAAATTTTATTAAAAAGAAAGATATTTACAAAGGTGTAAAGAAATAAAAAGAGACAAAATTACAACCCAGCCGGAGAAGCTGAACTACTAAGCGTAAAGAAAAGAACTTAAGCTGAGCTGTCAGACCAAGCTAAGAAGGGAGTTTTCAGATATGCTTTCATTCTTTGAGCTTGAAGAGTACATTCTTCTTTGAAATTTCTTTTCCAGCTAATTATACTTTCTTGACAATTTTCAAAGATTAAATTATTTCTTTGTTTCCAGATGTGCCAAGTTGTAATGATGAAAACTTCCATGAAGAAGGTATGGTTGAAGTTATGTCTAGTCAATTCCATCATTTGAAAGAAAGGTGCATCCATTTGCCACTGAATTCCAATAGTTTCCCAACATTCCGAGGCAAAAGGACAGCTAAAGAATAAGTGAAAGGCAGTTTCTTCTCTCTGAGCTGGACACATGACACAATTATAGTTATTGCCTTCAAGTTTGTACCTTTTTCTTTTTAGCATGTTTCTAGTGTTGAGTCTGTCCATTAGGAGTAACCATGAGAAAACTCTCAACTTGTTGCAGCATCTGGAGCTCCAAATCCATAGGAAAGGTTTTGTTGGTTGTATTCCTTTGTGAAGATACTTGTAGTAATTGTTGGCTGTGTATCTTTTTGATCCCCAGATATATTGCAATTGGTCTTTGCCTTTCTGTCCAATTTGAATGCTTTGTACAATTCCCTGTAGTTCTTGGTATTCCTCATATGCCTGTTCTGATAGTGGTAAATGGAAGTGTGATGTCAACTTTTGTAATATATATGTCTTCTATTTTGATGAAATGTCAGCTAATTTGAATATAGAGTCGGCCGAATACGCATTAGAATACACGTATTAGAATATATACGTATATACACGTATATAGACGTGCATGCATGGCTAACTGAAAAAAGCAAAAAAAAAAGAAATCTGGGGCCAACCGGTGCTAAAGGCAGGCCCTTTAGCACCGGTTTACCCCTTTAGCCTCGGATTAGTTGCACCGGGTGGGAAACCCGGTGCTAAAGGCATTTTCCATCCGGTGCAGATGTCAACTATTCTGGTAGTGATTATGTCTAATATTGACACGAAACAACCAAACCGTCTTAATATGGAATCCTGATAACCAATAACACTCAATATTCAATGAAAAGTTTGTGTTTTGATAGCTTTTAGAATGATGTCTCTCCCGTTTTTTTGACAAAATGTTGTACGTTTTCTCATGGCCTAATCCGCAAAAACCTGCTGCCATATAAAGAAACCTGAAATGGGTTCCGTAGTCAAAATAAATAATCACTATCATAGAAGCTCACGTCCGCTCCGCTCAAATGTCTCGGTATCATTTAAACCCAGTGCTAAAGGGTGCATTAGCACCGGATCCAATAGTTAGGGGCGGAGCGGCGTGCAGATGCGGCAGGAGGAACTCATTAGCACCGGGTCATGGCAAAACCCGGTGCTAAAGGAGGTCCCCCGTTAGCACCGAGTGCTGCCACCACCCGTTGCTAATTTGACCAAGCTCATTTAGCACCGGTTGAAGGTTACAACCTGTGCTAACGAGCTCCGCACGGGCAGCCTTTTTTATCCCCTTCTCTCTTCCAATCTCTTCTCCAACCTTATCTCTTTCTCTTCTCACACTTTGTTTCTTGCTTCTCTTCTCCAGGCCAGGGCGAGGCGAGCAAGCTGACCGGCGGCGCGCTGGCAGGCTGGCGGGCGGAGCGCTCGTGTGGCCGGGCGCACAGGCGGCGCGCTCGCGCGGGCTGGCGTGCAGGGAGGCAGGCAGAGCGAGGCAGCCTGCAGGCGGGCGGGCAGATGGCGGGCGCGTGCAACGGCCTTGGCAGGACAGGCGTTGGCGTTCGAGTGGTAGGCAACATTTTTTTTTCTTTTCTTCTCTTGTTTCTAAGGACAATGGTAGGATATTGGATCGTTGTAGCTTGATCTGATCCAAGCACGCCTATTGTAGCTTGGCATGCCGGGCGTTGCCTGTAGTATGTAGTGCTATCCATGTACTGAAACACTTGTGACTCCTAACACTAGCGGGAATCTTGAATGTCTGTAGCATCTTCTTCTTCTTGTTCTTGAAGAACATGGAGAGAGGAGACAAGAAAAGAAAGGAGAGGAGAAGGGATGAAGAGTAAAAAACCATTTAATTTTTTTTGCTCGTAAAAAATTTAGCACCGGGTCATATTGCTAGCCGGTGCTAAAGGATGTCTTAAGCACCGGGTATTTAACCCAGTGCTAATGATTGACACCTTTAGCACCGGTTGGAAACCCGGTGCTAAAGAGATTTCTCAACCGGTGCAGATGTGAGCCTCTCTGGTAGTGAATGTTGATAGTTGAAATGATTTTGTAGAGTTGATCGGGCATTAAAATTGGACAAATAAACTTGTTTTGATGGATGGCAGATTAGTCAATTATGGCGGGAGGGACGACAGGATGTGTCCAGCTAGCCTTTTCTTATTAGACATGCGCTATCATTTATTCTCCACGAACTTAGACAAGCAAAACAAAATAAAACTTCTCTACCACCAGCACTGGTCGAAGAGAATTTACTCCCTAGCGTATTATACTGACGTTTCTTTGACAGGACTAATAATTAGAAAATACTACTCAGGGCACTCCTAACTACCCTCCAAGATTAGTAGTTTCACCATCATGTAACCCATAGGCCATAGCTCGAGAAATCATAATCGATAGTACACTTCGTACCTCCTTCATAGCAGCATATATAATAGGGCATGCAGTTCGATCGTTTGATACCAATCTAAAAGAGACAATGCGGAAGTTTGCAAGATACAGTCATCAGTCATATGGGAATGAGATACATGGGGAATAGGAGCAAAACAAATAGACCCCCTCCAGCTTGGTTCAGTGCAATTTTGTTGGCAAGCAGAACGGGTTTGGCGTCTTCTTCACATATACCAGCTGCGTCTACCATCCAGTGCCGCCGTCAACTGTGCTGCAATCATCGGTGCTTTCTCGAATTGGCCTGCAAGAAACCATTCTACTGGACCACGAACATATGGGCTTTTAGAATGATGTCTCTCCGGTTTTTCGGACAATTTGTTGTACCTTTTCCAATGGCCTAGTCGGCAAAAAAAAAAGAGAAAAAATCACTTTGACGGAAACCTGCTGCCATATAAAGACAAGTAAAATGGGTTCCCGAGTGAAAATCAAGCAATGTTGATAGTTGAACTAGATTGAAACGGTTTGTAGAGTTGATAGGGCAATAAAATTGGACAAAATAAACTTGTTTTGATGGATGGCAGATTTGTCAATTATGGCAGGAGGGACGAGAGGATGTGTCCAGCTAGCCTTTTCCTATTAAACCAGCACTATCATTTATTCTCCAGAAACATAGACCCAGCAAATTAAAACTTCTCTACCACCAGCACTGGTAGAATTTACTCCCTGGCGTATTATATCGACTTTTCTTTGACATGACTAATAAATAGAAAATACTACTCATGGCACTCCTAGCTACCCTCCAAGATGAGTAGTTTCACCATCATGTATAACCCATAGGCCTTACACTACCGGAACACGCTCCATTTCCACCGGTTGGGAAACCCTCTTTTTGGCACCGGTTTCCCAACCGGGTGCCACATCCGGTGCTAAAGGTGGACACCGCACCGGGTCAAATAACCGGTGCTAAAAGTGCCTACCGGTAGAAAAAAAGTGTGTTGCTGCCGGGATCCAAACTCAAGATCTCTTGACTCGCGCGTACGCACCTTTCTATCTAACCTACACAACGCATGTGATTGAGTAGAAGATGCACTATTTTTGAAATAGCATGCGACACCCCCTTTAGCACCGGGTCGTATTTACCAACCGGTGCTAAAGGTTCCGGGTTGTAACACCACCCGGTGCTAAAGGGTGAGCACCTCACCCTTTAGCACCGGTTGGTGTGACCAACCCGTGCTAAAGGGTCCCCGAGGGCACCCCAATTTTGCGTCCAGTGCTAATGTTGCTTAGCACTAGATCTTAAGTATGCCAAGGCTTATGAGCGGTGCGGATGATGGTTTCTCTAGCAGTGATAGCTCCAGAAATCGTAATCGATAGTACACTTCATACCTCTTTCATATATAGAAAGCATATAATAGGGTAGTTTGATCATTGGATACCAAATGATATAAAAGAGCCAATGGGGAAGTTTGGCCGTACTGCAAGATAGATCATATGGGAATGGGATACATGGGGAATAGGAGCAAAACAAATACACCCCTCCAGCATGGTTCATAGCAATTTTGTTCGCAAGCGGAACGGGTTTCGCGTCTTCCTCACGTATGCCAGCTGTGTTTGCCCTCCAGTGCCGCCATCAACCATGCCGCAATCATTGGTGCTTTCTCGCATTGGCCTGCAAGAAACCATTCTCCTGGACCACGAACATATGTTCCAGTTCCGGCGATCACCGTTGCGGCGAATGAGCTCTCAACTAATGCAGCTCGCGGTGAACGCATGGGCTTTTCTGCTGAATGTGGCAGCATTTTCACTATGTGAGTGGGGACTATAAAGACTCATGTGTAGAGAACACGGCCACAACATATTGTGGAAGCATTCACCATCGGCATACTCTTTAGGCTGAAAAAAATGACCGTCACAAAGTCGACTAGTTGAGGACGTGAGGATGTTAGATAAAACCGGTACTAGCATCGAGATCCCGATGGATCGCTAACAAGTGTTATAAGAGCCCAAGGTCGGGAAACCTGGAAAATCTCAGGGGTCACATGGTGACAGAGGAGCCCGTGAATGTCTCCGGATGGTCTCACGGGTTGTATGTGATAGAAGAGGTAGGACCGACGTGTGACGGGGGGATTGTTGGGTTTAGTCACACATCGAAAATTAGTAGTGGGGGAGTATAACATATAAGGCGGGGGCAACCCTCACCCAACGTACTAGTCTTTTTGGTTGAGTTAGGCCTGGGCCATGATTGGTTGTGGCTCCGGTGGACCTGGGCTTGATGGGGCGCTGGCCCGTGGGTATAGCGGGCCGGGTCAGAATCCGCTGCGGCACTCTAACAGAGGAAGACTCCAAATCGAAACAGCCTCAATCCATGGAGCTCATCAGCTAGCTATGCTAAGATACACGCTTGTATGTACATCCTGCTTGGTTTGATGCCAAAACACCAATGTTTTGGCCACCAATTAGTTTTGTACCAAAAGTTGCCCACATCTCAGTATCTCACATTTAACTTGCCAAAATGTTGGCAACTTTTTTGCTCAAGTTTTGGCAAGCCAAAAATTGGACATGCCAAAATTTTGGCTCTTAACCAATCAGGCCCGTAATTTCCAACAATCTCCTTCTAATTAAGTCGTGCACAGCTTACATGGGCAGCGGCTGACACTTGACGGAAGCTCCTGAAATATCAAAGGTCCGAAAATGTCTTCCTGCAGTATCTCTGTGATGCGGATAAACTCAACGTGGCATGGATCAGCCGCATGACGTGATTCAGTATGTTAGGAGAGCTTACACAACCACGAGCAGGTGTCATATATATCCGATCCTGATGTAAACCACATGTAGCCAAAAATACATTTTTGCTGGAAGGTTCACTGATTACGATTGTAATAAATACACGGATGTAGCAACTGACCTGGGTTAGTAGAATCAACCAGCGCGTCTTTGGACCTCTTTCTTTATGTGCAGTGCAGACAAGTACTGCTTTCACCACGAAGTGCCATTTTGGTTAGATTATGTTAAAAGAAAAATAGTTCAGGATTCTAAACAAATATTATGTCACTAGTTAAACAAATAATCTGGGGCGCTCCATGTCTGTATTTGATAAGAAGGAAGAGCGCACTTAAAGGTGCTTGAAAATTTGCTGAGGCTTCCCATTCCCACTATGGTAGAAGCATTATATTGTACTAAGGCAGCCTGGGTAGTCTGTAGGAGACACTCTTATATAGTAGTACTGTATATTGCAAAGTTCACACAGAAATATACATTCATTGCTAATTTATTCTGAGTTATAGTTCGCCTGTGTTCATGCACGTACAGATAATGCCAGGCCGCTTGCCAATGACATCCACAACCCATATAATGTAGTGCAACAGTACCAAGCCACAATGCAGCCTACTCAGTATTTCACATTCCCGCTCTGTTGTTGCCACGACAAGCTATTTAATGTCTATAATTGCTTCCAGGTAAAGCTTCCTGGAATTCAGTCACTACACCAAAAAGATAGCTTTATATGGGGTTTGACCATCAAACCTCATGGTTGTTCTATAGCTCACGAACCACTAGATCAACCATACACTTGTTGTTTTGGTCAAATATAAATTTTATTTAAATAGTTTTGAATTGACGGTCTATTCGGTTGAATCAATCAAATCGGATTCAATGTCCGATCCAATCCTAATAACTATAGTTGCGGCGGCCGAGCTTGCCTAGTTGGGTACCGATTGCTCGGCTCAGCAAACAGCAGGCCGTGTTGATGGCCGGGCCCAAGTTTGCCATGCACCGAACACGACGTGGTGTTTTGTCAGTGCATTAGGGCCCGCTTGCAGCGAAGGTACACACCGAAATCCAATAACCGTGGGGCCCACCTATTGTGACGGGAATGGAGACGTGTAGGTTTTGGCACTAGAACTTTCATCAATATTCATATTCACGATCTTTTCACAACTAGCAAGCATTCAAGATAATTAATAGTCTTTTGAATCTACTAATTTTAAATAACCTTAATTCCGTATGTTTACTTTTCGGAAAAATAAATTAATATTTTTAGGAAAAAAATATAATTTTGATTAGAGTTACTAAACATTTGAACTACATAGTAAATTCATAAATATGTCATTCAGTTACAAGAGAAATTAAATATGAGTACGTCAATACATGTTAGGATGAAAGGTTATCTTCAAGGAAAATGCAAATATTTCTATACTTTAGAAGCAAGTTTCCTTACTTACACGGTGATTTAAAATTTTTAGTAATAGTTACGTTTAGGGGTATTTTTAATAATAGGTACGTTTACGTTTGCTAAAAAAAAAACTTAACATGGGACCAAACTTAACAGATGCAACTATTTCGTGAACCGAAAATCATATGCTTTTTATTCCAAAACATACCGTATGTGTTTCTCTTGTTGTCTTGTGCATTTCTTTCTACAAGAATTTCAGTACACACGTGTTCCTCACTCAAATCTTCCAACGCCATCATCTTCAAAACATCTATTTCTATGCCGTGTAAAACCTATTGGTTCAACTATTTCCTTTGTTCTATACTAAAGACCCGACTAAGAACTTTTTTCATCCACATCAATATATACACCAACCATTTCAACTATATTATATTAAAATATAAAACACCAACAAATATCACTCAAATTCAATGACCAAATTATTTTAGTCATCCCGCGGCCACGCACGACCGCAAGGTCCGCAACTGCTCCTCATGCAAATCGTGCCTGCCCCCACTTTTTACGCCAGTTCCAGTTGGTGACTTCTCATCTCGGATTGCCGCCGCATCCGCAATCCGCATCCAACGCCGCATATGACTTGGGAGTCGGGATCGCCGTCGCAACGGACGAGAAACGGTCACCGCCGTGGTGGGTGAGCCGAGCTCCGCCATGGTGGTGGACTAGCCGAGGCACCACTATGCGAGTTCGAGGAGGTCCAAGGTCGTCGCCCAGACCTGCGGCCGTGCCAGAGCTGCCACTATGCGAGTTCGAGGAGGTCCGAGGTCGTCGCCCAGACCTTCGGTCGTGCCAGAGCTGCGTCTGATTTGTAGTCCACGTACTACCGTAGAAACTCGTATTGGCATCGATTGGAAAGGCTTTTTAGCACCGGGTTTTCTAACCGGTGCTACTCCTCCAAGGCTAAAGGAAATAACCGGTGCTAAAGGTGGGCACTAGCGAAAAATATTTGCATGTTGCGGGATTCGAACTCGGAGCTCTTAGCTCGCACGCACCCATCTAACCATCTCACCTACGCAGCGTATGTGATAGGATAGAAGATGCACTCCTTTTGACACCTCCTTTAGCACCGGGTCGTATTAGCACCGGTTCTTAAGTGCGCCGATGTATATAAGGGGTGCGGATGATGGATTTTCTGACAGTGACGGCGGGGCAGGCAAGCAAGATGACACGGACGATCTCGTCGCTATTGTGCTGCCGGCTGCCCCAAGGTATGCAAGCACGACCTTCCTTGCATCTTGGCATCGGCCCCACCAACCCCGCTCCTCGTCCTTGTGCTCCCGCTCGCTTTCCTGCTCCAAGCAGCGACGGACCACCACCTTGCCCACGCGATGTCCGCCGCTGCTAGTATCTCCAGGTCTGCAGCAACCTTGCCCACGCGAGCTAAGAGGTCCGAGTTCGAATCAGCGACGGACCACCACCTTGCCCACGCGATGTCCGCCGATACATCCACCGCTTCTACTGCAGCAACCGCTACACTACATAGGCGAATAATGGATCAGTGTCCACAGCCATGTTTTGGTTCCACGCTTTCAGGTGATCACCTACCGAAAATCCACACTTTGAATTAGTATTTAGTCAGCACATGGTTGATAATTTAGATCGTATCACTCACATTTCTTTGAGATATTTGTGGATCATGCACGCCAACTGTTCGTTGGTTTGCTTCTCTCACAGGGTAGTGGCAAAATCCTACCCCCAGGTATTTGCAGACTACCGAGTTATGAAACTGGACTACTGGAGTATCTGCACTTCTTTGTTTACTTTTTGTCCTTTTGTCTTCTATATGCACTGCTAAACTTAAGATCCTATTTCTGTTCAGAAGGTAAAATTAGGGGATCAGAACAAGTTCTAATATGGTCTCAAAAGTTGAAGCAGTGGATGGACGTAGGTGCTGCGATTCCTGCCGAAGTGCCGAGAAACCTCCTCTTTCACCAGCTCCAAGAAACCGTCGCTCCGGATAGTATGCCAGAACATAAGTTGAATGATGACCTCATTAGTGGAATCCATGCTCCCAATGGAGTCACATAATGGAAACCTTCAAATTCTTCCATGAGCAAGGTTTGTCCTGGAATTTGTTTGAGTTCTCTCTCAACAGTTATTGTCTATCGTTGAAAGTCATCTTCATCGAAAACTAATTTGTCGGAAAACATTAGAGCCTCATATAATAAGAGACAACTTTTAGGTGCCTCTAAGGAAAAGGTTAGAATTTTTATCCGCTTTCAATATGACACGGTAAACAAGAGTACCACCGTGCTACCTTTTTATCTGGTGCCATGTGCTACATTATATTAGATTCAATAGGGTTTCAAAATTCTTTTGTGCTAACTTAAAGGATAATTTTATTCATGCATGTTTGTGCTCTCGATTGCATCCACGGCTTTGGCTATGTGGTATTGGCTAGTATCCATAGACATCTTGTGATTTTCTAATGATTCAAGATGGTGTTTCCTTTGGCATCTTGCCCCACTGATGTTTTTAAGTTATACACATATGCTTGTACTTCCAATCTATAATGGCCTAGTGATACACATTTCAAAAGAACTACTAGTTTATTGGCCTTTGATTTGTGTATGCTATAGCTACCTTTTTGAATTTGTGTATCTTTTTCTATGCAGATCAAAATGATCCACGGATAAATTCCTATCTTTGGATGCTTACACAAATGGACAAACCTGCAAGGAAGAAAAAATCCATCATAAACTAACAAAGAGTATGATACTTTTTTGCATTCTGAAGCCCTTAAATAATAGAACTAACAGAGAGTATGATATATTTTTGCATTACAAAGCCCTGAAATAATAGGCTTTGTATAGGTTGAAGGTTTGGTTGAATTACAGAAAGTAAAGTATTTGAAAGATAAGATAAAGTATTAGAAAATATAGACTTCCTAGCTTGCTGCAATTTTTCATTGCCCTAATGACTCCAAAAGAATCTGCATGAATGCCCAAAACCAATTAATCGAGTTTATTCCATTCAACTGCAACTGCAAGGTAAATGCAAGTAGCTAGCTAAGTTAATCAAATAATGAGTGGTAAAATAATCACATCTGGGCCGTGTGTGACCAATGAACAATAAGCTGACAGCCAAACATTGGTAAATTGTGCAGGAGTAGGGACTAGAAAAATGTTGGCACGACTTATTTCTACGAACTATAATACAAATGATTAAGGAGTAGAGCATTTTTGTCACAGGGGTGTGGGAAGTCAAGTTAGATGGATAATACATGGAAAAGTGGTCCCAAAAATGTCCCAAAATTAATCATACAAAACTTAATTTTAGCTCCCCACTAAGGAATTCTTTGAGCTCTCAGCTGTGCCACATCATCCACTACGGGAAACCGGGTGTTTGTCGAGTGCCTGTTGGCGATCAAGTACCGCCCGTGCTTCTTGCCTCCTCCCGCCCTCATGACCACTTCTCCATCAATGTCGTGGGCGGTCGGATCCCAGTCTGCCCCGTGGACCTCCCTCGCCACCTCTGTATATGCCGCGAGGCGACTGTGGACGCTGGAATTGCTGTATGCCGCGGGCCCGTCCTCCGGGTTGTACTTGACGTCGGAGGTCGCCTTGCCCTTGTGGGCCATAGCAAATGCCTCGAGCTGTGAGCAAGACGCACCACGATGTGACGCCGACTGAAAAAATAAACAATAAGAATTAGCAATTATACAGAATTGAGTGAGCGAAGATAGAAATGACTCGGCGTACCCATTTGGCCCTGTACTCCTCGAGGCTAAGGCTGCCCTGATGGTGTGCTATACCGGGCATAAGCAAACGCCGCTCCCGGCAAAGGTCGTGCTGAGCCGCCCACTCGTCGTTGCACCACTTGTCGACTATCACCTCCCAGCATCTGGGATGCGGGGCGCACCACCACGGAACCGCCTACAAGACATCAAGTGTACGACATATAACAAGATCGAATTTAAAGTACTTAATCTTAGAATAAAACATTATCGATTTTCATACCGCCATGTATTGCTCCTTGGTCAACTTTATCTTTCTTGCCTCGGGTTTCTTCATGGAGATCTTGAGTGCAGCGTAATAATCAATTACGGCCTGCACGCGCGCCTTGTAGTGCAGGTCCTTGATGAGCTTCCAACAGGCTGCATGTGCCACAGCATCCGCCAAAGCCTCCTGTCTCGGGACGCATCTGTAAAAGTCCTGCGCATATATACACGATGGATGTTGCATTATTTGTAGATTGTTAATGAATGTGCTGTGTTGAGCAATGTAGTGCAACGAATACTTACCCACAACTCGCCCTTTACTCGCTCGGCCTTGTTGTTGATGATCCTGCGGTCCCGGTCCTCTTGATCGCGAGCGGCAACGTAGTGGTCAAATGTGTAGGCCAGCTCCTCTCTGCCGCCAATGGTCACCAGACCCGGAAATAACTCCCTGCAAAGAAGACCCAGGACGCCGTTGACTTTGCGGTCGTGAGCAGCGCCCGGGGTGACACTCACCCAATTCCTGCCCAAGTGATTAAGATAAATTGTTAGTCCATATTGTTATTTCCATCATATGAATATGAAACGAAAAGGTACTTGTAAAATCTAAAATTACTTACCTTGGAGGGCTGGGTGCGATCACGGGGCGACGCTCCATGGGTATCGGGCGCTTCGGGAGTTGCGAGGGGCCTCGCTGCCAAAGGGCCGAGTTCTCAGAGCAGGTGGACCCCTCGGCGTCCTCGCCCTCGGGGTCCTCGGCCCCGTGCTCCTCGGCCCCGTGCTCCTCGGCCACGTGCTCCGCTGCCTCGTGCTCCTCGTCCTCGCGGTTCACGTGCTCCGCTGCCCGAGTGTCCGCCGCCGAAGGAACAAAGTCCTCGTCGGACGAAGACGACGAAGCTACGGGGGTCCGCTCTCGCCTCTTGCTCTTGCCTCGCCCCCCGCCTTTGGCCTTCTTCTTTCGCCCCTTGCCCTTGGCACTAGACGACCCAGCTGCATCGGACCCTCCATCTTTGAACTTCAGGTACAACGACATGACGTTCCTCATTGCACCGCCCCGACCAACCATCTTGGTTCAATCACCTGCAATCAACAAAAACATGCATTTATTAGATTTCACATATAAACATAAATTATTAGAAAGACATGTAATACATAAGAAATATGAACCGACATAAACTATTAGAAAGAGATGATACAATATATAAACGTACTTTTGTTAGAAATAATCATCCGGATCAGGATTATCTGGATCAACGGTCGCATCATCATTATCGTACATTTCGAGATATTCATGATCGTCCTCCAAAGGCGGAGGAATGTCGTCGGCTTCATCATTGCCTAATTGTAATCGCTCTAGTAACTCTACCTCCTTAGCATTATGAACCACATCTCCAGTGTCCTCGTCAACCAACATTTCTGAGTCTAAATCCATTCCGAATGCTTGGGTTAAGTCTATCTCAAAAGACCCTTCAAGCCCATTTTCTTGGAAGAACTCTCCATCATAGGTGTTTGGATCTATGTTATAATCTTCATTGTTTGGGACTAGTAGTTTACCGCGTGGCAACACTTTGTATACAACATCCCAACCCTCAAGCCTTTTGTCCTTTTTGCATGTGTATTGTCTTTGGTTTTATCAGGAATGTTCATGATTGTACCCCAAAGTGCCTCGACAATATTCTTTTCAGTGTGCTTCATGTCAATATTATGTGGAAGCAGAAGGTCTTGCATGTACGGGAGCTTCCACAGGCCCAACTTATGAGTCCAGGCATGTTGCTCGCCATAACCCACAAAACGGCCATCCTCCCCGACCACGAGAGCGTCTAACTTTGCACGAACATCCGCACCTGTCATCATCTGTGGTGCAGGGTCTAGAACCCATATTCCTTCTAGTAACTCTACCTCCTTAGCATTATGCTGTCTTTTAAAGGGAACTGTGGGTCTAGCCCGACAATTAATAATCTTGTGCAGTACACGCTTACCCCAAAACAGTAAGTGGCCAGGCACAGGCAAGCCCCTTCAGTTTGACCATCACCAGATACCAGCTGGTGCAGCCGCCTACACTGTCGTGTGCCTGGCCAAATCGTGTCCCATCAAAGTGCTTCCATGCTTCCCCATCGGATGGATGTACGAGCTTATCAGGATTGTATCGCACTCCACTTTTGTGCCATGTCATCTGTTTCGCGGAGTCCTCGGTCATGTAAAGCCGTTGGATCCTTGGTATAGGTGGAAGGTACCATAGGATATTCATTGGTATTTTGCTTTGCTTCTTCTTACCACCAGCACCGACTATCTCCACGAATCTAGAAGCCTGGCACTTCGGACATTGCTTTGCGTCCGCATATTCTTTCGTAAATAAGATGCATCCATTCGGACAAGCATGTATCTTCTGATACGACATCTTAAGTGCATTTAGAAGTTTTTGTGCTGCGTACATGTTCTTTGGCAGAATGAGACCTTCCGGAAGGAGGCCGCCAAAAACTGTCACGATGTGGTCAAAGGCGTCTCAACCCAAGCTAAACTGGGACTTGACGGCCAACAGATGTGCAACGACATCCACTCACGTAACCTAGTCATGCGTCTCCCGTTCGAAAGAGATACGGTTGTGAATATGTGAATCTTTGCATATGTCTAACCTTATCTGTTTCGAATTGTCCACGTTTTTGGACAGCTCGAGGATGTGTAGATGGGTAGTTTCCATGCTCTACTCGTATCCAAGACGGAATTTCGGCAGCACCTCCCCGCTGTTCTCCAAATACACGTCCAATTACGGAGATTGTGTATTCGGAGAACAACAGGGAGATGATGCCGAAACTCAGCCTCGGTACGAGTAGAGCATGGAAACTACCCATCTACACATCCTCGAGCTGTCCAAAAAATGTGGACCATTCGAAACAGATACGGTTAGACATATGCAAAGATTCACATATTCACAACCGTATCTCTTTCGAACGGGAGACGCCTAACTAGGTTACGTGACACAGTTGTGCACAATCTTGGCCTGTTGTATTTAACTGTATGGTATGAATTCTTTGTCATGTTTTTGCGTATCCTACAGTAAATAAGATGTCATATCATCTTATTTAGTGTAGGAAACGCAAGAACATGGCAAAGAAGCCACACGGTAAAGATAAATACAAGAAACGAAGAAGGTACACAACTTAAATATGGATCTACGAATTAAATACTGAGGGTGTATGGTTTTGCATGTGCTCACCTACGGGCTCGACGGCGGGCGAGTCGGTGACGCTTGTGTCGGTGCAGATGGCGGGAACGACATGCGGCGTCAGGGTCCAAGTCGAAGACGGTGCAACCTCTCCCTGAAATAAAAACAAATTTTTGTCAAATAAAAAATTCGGCAGCACCTCCCCTACACGGGGAGGTTTCTGAAACCACACATCCTGCAAAAAAACATGGCACGAAGGCCGACAACCACATACACAAGGATATCCACGGCATGAAGGCCGACAACCACATACACAAGGATATCCACGGCATGAAGGCCGACAACCACATACACAAGGATATCCACGGCATGAAGGCCGACAACCACATACACAAGGATATCCACGGCATGAAGGCCGACAACCACATACACAAGGATAATGAGGAATCAAATTTGACATGCATTTGATATTAGCATCAACCCAACCTACCAAACATTCACAAGAAAAAGAAAACATTCACCTAGCATTCAGGGGATACAAGCAGGTTGGAAGAAGAGGGTAGACCTCCAAGTCCCGGATGATTGAGGCGGAGTGCCAATATCGTGGTTTTCGGAGTGTGTGCGAGTGTTCTGTCTCTTCTGATCGATTGATCCCCCTCTCCTTTTATAGGCCAAGAAGAAGGGGTTACAGGCGTGTGTCACTGTGCAGGCGTAGGAGCTGCACAGTAGTAGGAGTGGCGTCAGGCGTGCTTCTTTGTCCTTGGCCACTGTTAAGCGGTATTACGGTCCCTGTGATCGATTCTCGTACTATCGATGACGCCAGGGAGTGGTTTCAAGGATCCGAGCTGTCCTTCGTGCGGTAATGATTCGCCCGTACACCATTTCGAGGGTCTCCCGTGCCAGGGTATAGCCCATTCTGTGGGAAATCACTATGGGAGTTGGTAGTACAGGGAGTTGGAGTGACCCGGCCATGTTCACATAGTGGCGACTTGTGCGCACAGTGCCAAGGATGGCCGCATAGTGCTCGGGCTGTCTCTTATACACATCTTAGAGTTGCGGCCGCGTGGCGGTTAAGTCCCCTGGCGCAATAACCGCTTATAGAGTGTCTTGGATCTGACACTCGGCAAACAGATACGCCACGTCGGCATGCGCTGGCAGCTGACGTGGCCGCGCGCGGCCGAAGGGAACGGCCACGTGGGCTGTTTGCCGAGTGTCTGGCCCAGGGCACTCGGCAAACGTGCCACGTGGGCCAATGACGTGGCCCGCGCGGCCGCGGGCTGGGCAGCCCACGTGGCCTCTTTGCCGAGTGCCACCGAGCTGGCACTCGGCAAAGGTCCTCTTTGCCGAGTGTCCCAGAGCTGACACTCGGCAAAGGGCTTCTTTGCCGAGTGTAGCACTCGGCAAACATTTCCCAGAACATTTGCACCATACATAAATTTTCAAATTTGATCAAAATACATCAAAATATCTTGTCAAATACATTCAACAATGCACATTTTATGCTTCAATGAAATTTTTTCATTGTTTCATGTCTATATATCTCATAATTCCTTCATATATTTCATTATTTCATGCGGAGAAGGACGTAAAAATAATTTAATAAATACCAAATGGGTCCGAAGAAATATGATAACTTCAAATTAAGCAATCTACGTCGTGTATTGGCTATAGAAAAAGTTATGAACTCAAATTCTAATTCAACTTCACTTCGTTTCGAAATCGAGCTGTCTCCTTCTCAGCTCTCCGAAACCTCTATGGGATATGCTCCGATTGGACAAGGCCGTATATATAAACTTTTCAAAATCATCTCAACTTTTTACCACAGGCTCCACATAAGATATAAAGAGCCTTTGACAAGTATCACAGGAAAATGATAAAGTTTGGAGCCCAAAAACATAAGTTTAAATAAAAAAGGGACAGCCTTTGCCGAGTGTTTATTGTAGAACACTCGGCAAAGTCATGGTTTGTCGAGTGCTGCCAGCTCAGCACTCGGCAAAGAGGAAGTTTGCCGAGTGCTTAGCTTGAAACACTCGGCAAACCCACCATTCCATCCGTAAAAAAACCCTTGTATTCAAAATTTTCAAACTTTTGCATTTGAATTCCAAGTTTTTTCAAAAATATTATCAAATTTTTGAAATGTTTGCCGAGTGTCCATCTTGTACACTCGGCAAAGCTGTGGCAGTCCAAACGGCCATCCCCGGCCATTGGCGCGCGCGGCACGTGCAGGACACGTGCCACATCTTTGCCGAGTGTCAGGCCGGTGACACTCGGCAAAGAGTATGCAACCCAAACGGCCTCCAACGGCCATTGCCGGCCGTCTCACGCGCCGAGCACGTGCGACATCTTTGCCGAGTGTCTGGCCGACGACACTCGGCAAAGTAGATGCAGCCCGAACGGCCCCCCAACGGCCGTTGGCGGCCGTGTCACGCGCCGAGCACGTGCGACGTCTTTGCCGAGTGTCACCAG
>OAMR01000367.1:1220133-1230875 GCA_900205405.1 Echinochloa crus-galli
GATCATCATCTAATTAAGAGAGTCGTTTGTGATGGTGAAATCAGACCCTACAATAGATAAGTCGTCCATATAAGACAAGTCCCCAAATCTTATCCACATGTATAGTGTCTCTATTACAGATCCAAATGGGGACAATTGTGAAAATTATTGATTTTGAAGAGTTCTATAATTTTTTATTCGAAAATATTTTGGTTCGACGTTGTTTAGACATGTAAAACTATAAATAGTTGGTCAAAGTTTTAGATAATAGAATAAAACAGCAAAACTCCAATCTACATCATTAATGATGCATAGGTAGGATGGTAAGTATTTCACATATAATAGGAAAGGTTGTGGGTTCAAAGCCAATAAACAACATGTATAATTTTTTTTGTAGCATATGTACCAATTATTTTTTCCCATTTTTGTATTTTGTGACTTCCAATTAAGTTTTACCATTTTTGTAACACTTATACTGTAACATTAATTTTTGTGTTACTATAATCTTAGACTGTAACATAACTTTGAAAAGCCAATGCTATGTGTTACAACTTTTATTGTAACACATAGTTTTGTGCTCCTGTAAAGCTTCTTGTAACACAATCGTAAATGTGTTACTAGTGTGTGTTACAATATCTATGTTTTGTAATCAACTGAATAATTACTAGATAGTTGTATTTAAATTTCCATGTAATAGACGTGTACTCTTCTGTGTATTTAAATTTCCATGTAGCACAGAATTGTACTCTTCACTACTATGTACATTTACTCTCTGAAATTATATATTTATGTATATAATAATCGTATATGATGTAAACAAGTACTACATTTGTTTCCTTCCTACAATTAATGCAGGTCTCTGTGATTATTAAAGACTGGTTCATGTGATTGTGTAATGTCTCATGTTTACCCCCAAAAAATCATTTCAACATTATTTTTCATAAATAATTATTTAAAAAAAATGTTGAATGTGTTACAATTGGTAGAACCTTTGTTCCAAAGCATGTGTTCCTATGTTTCTAACTATATTCTCTACCATGATGCGGTAGTGTTACTAGAGCTGAAAATGTGTTACAGAAAATAATCATTGCAACACATGACGAATGTTCCACTAGGTCATTAATTGTGTTACAAAGTAGTAACACTTTTTGGGAATGAAAAGGAACACATGCCTTGTGTTTCAATAGATCAGGCAATAGTAACATCAAACATTGGAACACTAAAAAGTTGTGTTACTAGAAGAGCTAGTAACACATTTCTTGAGCTATAGTAACACAAATTAGTGTTACTAAATCATTGTTCTGTAGTACTCAAAGTCATAACCAGTACTTGGCTGCAAGTGGAGCATACAGGTCTTACTCTCTGGTCTCTTCACGAGTTTACTAGAGATCACACCCAAATCTCATAGACTGTGATGTTATATAGTCAGGCTTATATATTTGTGTTTTTCAATAATGCTATGTAGGACAACATCTTCGCTTAATTAAGCCAGTAGAAACACATTAAAGCATACAGCTAACATGGCTTACAGCATTTGAGAGTATTGCATCTTCACTTAGAAAGGGATTCAAATAATTACTCTCCTACGTCAACTGACATCTTGTTCTTCCTAAATCCTAATTCACGGGATCTCCGATCACATAGGTTGCGTTACCACTTCGGCAACTTTAAACGGGTCTTCAACGGGAAGGATCCTAATTTACGAGATATCCGATCACATAGGTTGCGTTACCACTTCGGCAACTTTAAACGGGCCTTCAGCGGGAAGGATACTAATTCATGGGATCACCCATCATATAGGACAGCGGGTGTGGTGTGTTAGCGAAGGGCCTAACGGCCATGTCTCGCTGCAGTGCCAGGTCCACGCCACGGATGCTGCGGAGGCTCCGCATCTACGGCTCGTCCTGCGGCTCCGCTCGCCACGACGCGGACGCCTCACATGCGCTCCCGCTTAGCTCGCCATGACAGTTAGCCCGGCATGGGCCTTGTACTCTATATATGTAAACACCGGTAGATCAATGGAAGGTGTGCAGTTGATCTCCAATTCTTCTTCCTCTTCGTGTTCTCTGCCTCTTCAACCATCTTGGTACCTGCCATCTAACATACGACAGTGGCCTCGGTAGGGTACCAAGCGCTATGTGCTCCTGGTTTTCATCATCTTCAGCGGGAATGATCGTACATACCATCTATCATACCGCTCCCTATGCTGGAAAGCTTTTCCAGGACCAGTCAAAACTGCTTTGGTTCTCAAGTTTGTTACGCTCAAGATACAGAAAAAATGTCACCGCTCCTACACAAGCCTCTGGTATTAGAGAGGCAACCATGCAGCATTTGTAGCTTCAGAGGTATCATTCTCTCAAGGTGCTTTAGATGAGCCGTCACGTTGTGTCTTATGTGTAAGAGGAAACACACAATTGCAAATGCCTGATGTGCAAATGAGATTAATCCGGAACCAGATCTTAACCATACGGTTTCCTCCTACCGGGTTTATTGCTGCTGTCAGCAGACCGCACGGTCGTTCGTCAGTGCCAGCTCACATCTAAGGTAGAAGATTCAACGTACGAGCAATGTACAAAGGCTCATGCCACTGGAGGACCATGGCTACTGAAATGGAATTGTCGCATCCATTGTCTCTCTTTAGCTGTGTCTTGCTAGGTTACCACTGTCATGGAAAGACCTCACGCAGTGAACTGGAGTGTCGTCATGCATCTTCTCCGCCCCATGCGTAGGTCCCTACCAATGATGATGGCTGATTTAATTTGCACGCTCCTTCTTTCTACCATATGCTAGTAGTACAATACGACTATTAACATGTATCGATGCAAACGGATATATAAAAAAATACAATAGATGGACAAGTTCGATGTGCAACGATGGCAGCAGCACGATGAACGAGGATGGAGAGCGTATCTGTGTTAGCAAGACATGCATCGTCACAGCCCTCCCACCAGCCACATTTGATCAGTTAAATATATATATTTTTTTGAAAATCTCCAACTCCATAAAGAAATGATGATCCCGGCCTGCTGCTTCATAGCCCCTGTACCTGCCACGAACTGTTGAACCGGTTATAAGTTTGTTTCCGAGAAGGGAAATTTTATTAATCTTAGCCAATTACATCGAAAAGATACAATTACACAAAGATCATTCCCGGGCTCTGCATAGCTAAGATGCACATAGCCTAAAAGAAAAAAAATAAGAAGACAAAAAATTATGTCAAAGCACACTACCTATACGACTTAACCTTCACTTTCATACACCAACAAAGCAACATATAGACTACAAGAAAGGCTCTCTAGAAACAACACCTCCAACAAGGAAACAACATGCGCATGAGCCATCGTTGCCATGATCCAACCAGTTAAGATCATATCAACGATGTTCACCGTAGAGAGCAATCCATCGAGCTCCAAACAATGCTTCAGCAAGACCATTGTCACGTACAACCAACTAAGGTCAGACCCGAGGATTTCTCCCTGGAGTCGTGAAATCTGAACCAAAAAAAGTACTATCAATTCTAAACCCATAATGCTACTTCCACCGTCCTACCGAGCCAATACCCCATACTACCTAATCTTGACCAACAACGATCAGTCATTAACTCACGCTATCCCACGATGACTTTGCCACGAAGTAACCAATAGGCACACGCGCAACGTACGTAAGATCATCAATTGATGGGAAGCATCAGTGGAGTAAAGTATCTGTGGGTCGAAACCAAGATGTCTAATCTCTGGGATTGTATAGAGGATATCAGCTATCAATGAAGATGTTGTCGTAAAATGTAGATGCATAAATACCACCACCAAGTCGACCATCGTCGTGCCCATCGGCGACCTGAGCCGAAGAGTTGCAGGCCGTGCAGGCCCGTCGGCCACCGCCCACTATGTAAAAACTCGTTAAAGAAGACACACTAATAGAAGACACTTAATTGAGACGCGTCACATATAAGTCATTGGAGACGCGGATTGACTAGACGCGTCACCAATAAGTCTGCAAAGTCTCCAATGTACCTTAAATAGGTGACACTTCTTAACAACACGCGTCACCTATGACTGGGTCATATATAGGAGACGCGTCCAGACGAATGCGCGTCACCTATAACAGGGTATATTGGTGACGCGGGTGTTTAAGACGCGTCTCCTATGTATGGATCTAACATAGGCGACACGTTTCTATAAGTGTCTCCTATATAGTCTCCTATACAGGCGGCGAGAATAGGAAAAGTGATGGCCTCTCTAGTTCGATTCAGGTGAATCCGATTTGTTTCTAGTTCTAGCAGATTGGTACTAGAAACTTACATTCAATCACTGTGCTCCAATTAGAAATGCTGTTTGGTACTAGTAGAAACCAATTGGAGGTGACTTTGTAATTTCCATTGGTTGCAACAGACACTTTCACTGAATTTTGCTTCCATGCTAGGATATGACTTTTGAACCATTATCTCGATCTCTGCTGGAAACTAATAATTCACGTTAACCATTTATCCAGATTGATGTGTTTTCTTGATTCATTTTTACATTGTTTTAGTTTCCTAAGTATATATGGAGCTGCTATCTTTCATCTTGTAGTATACAGTAGAGTGTGCACATAGCTATCTGATTGTTTGAATAGCATAGCTTTGCTTTCACTTACTGATATTTTCCCTCCAGGGGGGATATCTTGGTATTCTTAACTGGTCAGGATGGCATAGACGCTGCTGGCTGACGCGTCCAGACGAATGCGCGTCACCTATAACAGGGTATATTGGTGACGCGGGTGTTTAAGACGCGTCTCCTATGTATGGATCTAACATAGGCGACGCGTTTCTATAAGTGTCTCCTATATAGTCTCCTATACAGGCGGCGAGAATAGGAAAAGTGATGGCCTCTCTAGTTCGATTCAGGTGAATCCGATTTGTTTCTAGTTCTAGCAGATTGGTACTAGAAACTTACATTCAATCACTGTGCTCCAATTAGAAATGCTGTTTGGTACTAGTAGAAACCAATTGGAGGTGACTTTGTAATTTCCATTGGTTGCAACAGACACTTTCACTGAATTTTGCTTCCATGCTATGGTATGACTTTTGAACCATTATCTCGATCTCTGCTGGAAACTAATAATTCACGTTAACCATTTATCCAGATTGATGTGTTTTCTTGATTCATTTTTACATTGTTTTAGTTTCCTAAGTATTTATGGAGCTGCTATCTTTCATCTTGTAGTATACAGTAGAGTGTGCACATAGCTATCTGATTGTTTGAATAGCATAGCTTTGCTTTCACTTACTGATATTTTCCCTCTAGGGGGGATATCTTGGTATTCTTAACTAGTCAGGATGGCATAGACGCTGCTGTTAAGTTGCTGAATGGAGAAATTCAACACCTCGGAAGACACTATTTGGGTAATTTCTTCTCTTTGTGCATATAAAATAGTGAACTTCTGAGATTGCTAAAGGATTGTGACGGAACCTGTCCAATTCTTAGTTTAATTACTGGATACATGAATATTTCTAAAAGTTATACTCTTTCTGTCAGGAAAGCTAATTAGGTAAACATATTCCGTTAGGGAAGGCTTGGGGATTCAAATGCTCATTGTAATTAGTGACCAGCTGTTCATGTAGAATAAAGTTGGTTTTTATAGCATTATTGGTTTGGCTCTCCTATACTTAAGTAGGACATAGTTGCATGAGTTTGTGGCAAAATTAACTGCACAGTATATCGTCGTGATGCTTTTTCATGTGGGAATTGTCAAATCCTGGTTCTTGATTGCAGTAATATTTTGTGACTGGTGATTGAGTTTATAGTGAATTTTGGATACTTTGTGACTGGACAGGAATAAAGTGTTGTTCTGGCTTCTGCTGCCAATACCAAGAGCTGAGAATTCAAGAGCTGACCATGTATTTTGGGGCATGTGGTGTAATTTCCAATTTTATAGGGAGCTAGTCTATATTTGTAATTTTTTATGTGTTATAGTCTGTTTGAGGTGTGTTGTAATTTCTTCTTTCTCTAGGGAGTTAGTTGTAAAAAGACATGCGATAAAATCAATGATTAGGGAGCTTTTTGTAATTTTTGTAATTTTATTTTTTTTTGTTTTTTAATTCATCAAAGGAGACGCTGGTTGCCAACCCGCGTCACCAATAACCCTCTCAAAGGAGACGCGGGTTGCCAATCCGCGTCACCAATGACCTTATAGGAGACGTGTTTCGTTTAAGGCAGTGTCTCCAATGACCATCTTAGGTGACGCGGGTAGCTAGACATGCGTCGCCAATATATCAGTTATTAGTGACGCGTAAAATCCGCGTCACCTATCACTTTACATTAGAGATGCATCTTTAGTGACGCGTAAAAAACGCGTCTCCAATGTCTCTGTAGACGCGTCGCCAATAACGGTTCCTTACACAGTGGCCGCCGCTCTACGCCAGATCTTATTCCGGTTGTAGCAAATCTGGATAGGCCATCAGGAGAAGCCTGGCGGCGGCGCGGGCTTCCGCACGGGCCACTCCGGCGGCGACGAGGATGAGAGAATGGGAAGGGGGAGCTGGTGGTGGCGGCGGCGCAGGTCTTCCCCGGGTGCGTCACGACCTGAAGCTTACAGGTAATAACTTGTAAGCAACAAACTGGTCGCTCAATTGTTATATGTGCTAGACATGCAGTAGTGTTAGCTGCTCTGTTCCTTATTATACTTCTCGCTTGGGACACTATATATGTGCTAAGAGAGGGTGCCGAGGAGATAAAATAAGTACTGGCCACATCACACATCCTGCTGTCTAGGAGTGAGATGCACGGGGAATTTGTGATGAATCGCAACATCTCATCGTGCCAAGTTCAAAGAGTTTTGATTGACTGGACGCCGAACTTCCCGTGTCCGGAGTGCAGGCCGTGTAACTGTTCCACCTCCTCTGGCAATCACCTCATATACAGTGATTAGGCCCCAATCAACAACGGAACCCACTGATGGATTCGACTAGGAGGGTCGTCAAGCCTTGATCTCTTGGAGATATCAACACATGAATAACCTACGGGGACCACCAAGCCTGAGTCACCGTATATGATCGACGTTGCTGAACTGCTGAAGCAAAGTGCCAGGAAAGGCTGTTTAGACCATAGTCTCTTTTGCCATTGTCTAAATACTAAACATAAAGCACATGGCTCCGGCCTAGTGGGAGCATACACAATTAGACTCTACAAGTACGGTGTAATATGCAGGAGCTTGCCAGTTTCAGGCTTGATATGCCAAATGTTTGGAACAGCCATCAAGGAAGATCGAATACTGGCAGTTTTGTTGCAAGATCAGCAACAAATAAATGGGATGCATGGATAATACGGAGAGAAATAAACATCCGTTATTTGCAGAGCTCGGTGTGATGGCGTTGACAACTCTAGGATTGATGCTCACCCGCCGTACTATGCTAGCTGCTAGTGAGAACTACTTTATTCGTGCAACTACATTTTCATATGTGGGGATATCCATAACCAAAAATACGATGCCTAGTTATCCCAATTAGCAAATAGAAACTTTGTGAAGAGGATTGCACACAGTTAGGACCCACTGGCATCAACAGGTAAATAAATAGTTCCAGAGAAGCTGCCGATGGGATACATTGGGACGACTAATTATTGACGGGATACATGAGCATTTCTGCAAAGACAAGTTCGTTATGCAACAGTTGCAGTAGCACCATGAGTATTTTTCTAGTAGCATTACTACTTTATCTGACTATAAATGGCCAAAATGGCCGGCTTAAATGTGTGGCTCCAGGCCCGGCCCTAAAAGGCACGGCTCGATGTGAATAGTGCTCGGGCCGGCCCAACACTATGCAGCAGGACATTCCTGGGCCGCCATGTCGGGCCGTAGTGCCAGCCCAGGCATGGCACGAAAGATGAGCTGGCACAACGCGTGGATCGTAAAAATTCAGCCTGCCAAAAGCCTACACCCTAAGTCTAGTATGTATTTTGTGTGTGAATTTAATAATCTTTGTATGTTTATATGTGGATTCATGAACTTTGATGATCCTTGTCATGCATTTTTTGATTCTCTTGAGCTCCTCTTTTCTTGATTAGTGCTCGGGCCGGCACCAGCACGTCGGCCCGACCGTTACCATCATGAGGGCACGGCACGACTAAGATAGCTTCGTGTTGTGCTTGGGTTTATGTGCTGGCACGACCCGACAGATTTTGACGATAGTGCCTGGTAGTGCCGTGCTATGTTGACTGTCTCCAACAAAGGAGACCCAAATCGGAGACCCATTTACCACTTTAGGTCATCTACAGTAAAAAGGTCCATGACCCATAAACTCATTTCTCCAACAGAAGACCCAAAAGAGAATCCTTTCTGCGAATGGGTCACGAAGAGAGAGGATACCCAGATTTAGGTCCTCTCTATCCTGAAAACCCATTTTGAGTTTGGGTAGGGGTACTCTGTTGGAGACTGAAATAGTACCATCGGAGACCCATTTTGGGTTTGGGTCTCCCTTTGAGTCTTCTGTTGGAGATAGCCTTAGTGCAGTGCCGCCCATATAGTCATTATCGGACCATGCAAAGTCGTTGCTTCAAGTTAAAATGCTGCAAGATCTGCCATATGGGAATATCGCACATGGGTAATACATGCTCGACATTGGGTTTAATTAGTTTCCGCATATTTTTAGTGGAACTGTTGGCAATATGATGTAATAAATTTTTTTACGGTATCCAATACACTGGTTAAAAAGGAGTAGTATATAAACTTCTGATTAGTTAAGAAAAATTATATATCATTATAACGTGGACTAGTGGTATAAGTAGTATATGGGAAGTGATATAGGTAGTATCAGTGTTTTATTGGAAGAAATATAAATAGCATCACCGTAATTAGTGTAATTAAGTAATTTTTTCATTCGATCATTCAAATTTATCGTGACCTGCCATTTCATTTCCCTCTTAATCTTATTCATTTCCCTCTGTTCCTCATTTTCCCGACGTCTATCTCTTGTCTCTGTACGGCGACCGGCGATGGATAGTCGCAATTACTAAATTACCCATGTCTATACCATATACCACCCTTGAGTGGTATTGGGTACTGTAAAAGAGCGCTAATATAATATACCACCCAGAAAGAAAAATACATTACAAGGTTCATAGTCCAGTAATGTTGTAAGATATGGTCTGGTTGATAACCTGGTTTAAAGCACACTTTATATTCACAAGCCAAATACCCGAACTCTGAGCTACAGCTACCTAAGTCATAGGCAAGAGCTAGGTCACTAATAGATTGAGACATTGAGAAGTTTGAGTGATGCCTTCCACAGAAGGTAAGTTGCCGAGAACCAAAATGATCAGAACGAAACAGAACTCGTATGACAAACCGAGTTGTTTATTATGGGATGCACGGGGAAGCACAAAAGCTTAATTCTCCAGACTCCTGGTAATTAATTTAGTTATATTGAGTTGTCTTACAGCACTCACCAATCGTCTTGTGGTTCTCTGGAGGAAGCTCTCGGTGGTGCTGCCTACTGAGTGAATTTTGCAGAGATGAAGCCATCTCCCAGGGCTCAGGCTGCTGCCCAATGTTCCTATGCTCCGCGGTGGCCTTGCTAGGGTACGAAAGCGCTCATGAAGCCAGTCAAGACTGATTTTGTTTTCTGGTGTAACGCTCAACGGAAGATATAGAAAAACGCTCACCGCTCTACAAGCCTCTGGTATAAGAGAGGCAACACGTGCAGCATTTGTAGCTTCAGGTATCATTTCCTCAAGGTGCTTTCAATGAGCCGTCACGCTGGTTCTCATGTGTAAGAGGAAACACACAATTGCAAATGCTAGATGTGAAAATGAGATTCACACGGAACAAATCAAGTATAACCCAATTTCCTCCTACTAGGTTTAGTGCTGTTGTCTCCGCCCCATGAGTAGGTCCCTAGCAGTGATGAAACTCATGGCTTAATTAATTTGCACGTTCCTTCTTTTTGTAAATTATCAGATGCCAGTAGTACAATACGAGTAACATTCATCGATGCAAACAATATGTAAAAAAGAAATACAATGGATGGCCCATGCAATTCTTCAACGATCCCCGATCAACTCATCACATAACAGCCAGTTTGGTTCAAGGATTTACTCCGTCCGGCATGACCCCATCCAGTGCGGATGAAGGATCAGATCGTCCGTGCCTTTTTCAAGGGACGAGTCCTATGCGAAATGCGATATATAGGTGCAGTCGGTGACGGACGGCTGGCTTGAACCTGTGAAGCAAATACCCAATGGTGCGCCTAGGCTCGGTACTAGGCTCCGATGATTCCGGGCCACTTCCATCCAGCAAACAAAACACACCATTCATGTAGCACAACGTCCATTTTTTTTCAGACGGCCGCAACAAGCAGCTCTTCTGCCAGGACAAGTTCGCTGTGCAACAATAGCAGCAGCACGGTGAGGATAGAGAGCGTGTCTGTTTCAGCTAGCCATGCATCGTTAGAGCATCTCCAGCCGGATGAGTATACAAGCCTCTATCTAGCTTTTTAGTCACTCTAGATCAAAAACCACCCTCCAATGGGATGACTATATAGGTGACTAAAATTGGTAGGCCACCAAATTTGGGGGCAAACCTCACAAATCTGGGGACCCTCTATCCTCTCTCTATCTCTCCTCTCCCTCTCTCTCCTCTCTCTCTCCTCTCCCCTCGGCTCCCCCGCGCCTCGCCTCCGTCCCTCGCGCCGCCGCGCCTCCGTCCCCGCGCCACCGCCGCCGCCGCCCTCGCCTCCCTTGCGCCGCCGTCGCCGCCGCGCCTCCGTCCCCGTGCCGCCGCCGCCGCCC
>OAMR01000367.1:1263560-1289325 GCA_900205405.1 Echinochloa crus-galli
CCCCCCTCTAGCACCGGATTCGCATGACCAACCGGTGCTGAAGGGGGGGCAGCTATGACACCGGTTTTAGGTAACTCCAGTTGGTGTTATCAACCGGTGCTAAAGAGTCCCCGATGGCACCTCAATTTTACACCCGGTGCTAATGTTGTATTAGCACCGGGCCTTAAGTATGCCAAGGCATATGAGGGGGGCGCATGATGCTTTCTCTAGTAGTGACAAACTGGACGAAACAATCCTGGTAAGCATAGATTATATTGTCATTGTCGGCACTAGGATCTGTCATATCATCCGGTCCTCCTCCTGCGATCCGTTGAGCTGGATGAAAGAGGTCTTTTCGTGATTTGTGCTACATCATCTAAGACGCTAGTCCGTATTCATCACCTGAAGTCCTCCTGAGTGATTTCTGGGCAACTCAACATTTGGTATCAGAGTCGGATGATGAAGATCGGTGAAGGCTCGATGGCTAGTGCCGTCGTGGAGCGCGTCGGCACCAACTCCGGCGCTGTGGAGCTACAGCTGCTGACAAGGACCAACTACCTTGAGTGAGCCTCGGTCATGCGGGTGAGCTTTGATGCGCTGGGGCTGTGGCACGTAGTGGAGACGGACAAGGTCGAGCGACGCGAGGATAAGCAGGTGTTGGCCGCCATCATACGCGGGGTGCCGTCAGAGACGAAGGTAAGGCTCACCGAGAAGAAGACTGCGAATGAGGCATGGGTGGCGTTGGAGAAGATGAGGCCCAGCGATGCCCACGCGAAGTCTGCGCTAGCTTGCAATGTCTCTTGAAGGAGTTCGAGAACGTTGCATTCCGTGACCAGGTGTCCGTCGATGACTTCGTGATACGGTTCAACGGGCTTATCGACAGCCTGCACGAGCTTGGCGAGGCGATGCAGGACAGTCGTTGTTGAAGAAGATCCTGCGCATGGTCCCGAAGAAGTTGAAGTATGTCGCGGTGGCGATCGAGATGTTCACGGACTTCAACACCACATCCGTGGAGGGCGTTGTGGGCTGGCTACTTATGATGGAGAAGGTCGACGTTGAAGAAGCTGCGAATGACGCCGGGCGTCTTCTGCGCATTGAGCAGCAGTGAGAGGCTCGCCGGCGCCCTGGCAAGGAGCGTGTGCATGGCGGAGATGCGCGGCGCGGCGGCAACCACGACGATGACGGTAGTAGCACCTGCTCGGGGACAAGCGGGGGATCGGGGCGGCGCAACCGAGGGAGATGCTTCAACTGTGGTGTTGGTGTCCACCTCGCCCGGGACTGCAGGAAGCCGAAGGACGCCGGCGAGGAAGCATGCTTTCTGTGAGTCTACACGCGTGGTGTCAGCTTTAGGGGGTGATTGTTAGGAAAACCTGACCAAGATTTGTTCTGGTCAGTGTGTTTGTGTGCGCGTGAGTTGGTTTTAGTCTAGGTCTGTTACGTGCAGTTTAGCAACTGGAGTCCAGACGCACGCGTCAAACTTGGTCCTTGCCAAGTCGGTCTCGCGGAGGAGTTCTGGCTCATGACGAGAGGTAGTCAAAGTTGGCAGCGTGTGTATTCAGTTGTGCTCGTTTACGTGCATGTGGTCTAGCAGCGGTGTCGAGTTCCAGTTTGTTAGGCAGTTAGGAGTTGTAGGTGTGCGTGGCGCCGACCTGCAGGGAGGTGGCTGCATCATTCGGGCGAGCGACTGGCTCACAGCGATGTCGAGCAGGTCCTGCGGGTCATGGCGAGAAGGCCGGACGTGGAGGCTAGCAGCGCCGTGGTGTTCCAATCCTATATGCAACCCCATGTTCCTCCTTGTTGCTGCCGAGTCTAGATAAATAAACTTGCTAAGATACAGAGCATTGGCTCCGCGGTGTTCGTCGCCATTACTGTTCATGCTGGTCATTGCGTTCCAGTGCCTGAGCTGTGAGAGAGTGCGAGTGATTCCTAGGCAACTCCAACAATTGTGACATGAGTAGGAACATCAACTTGGCGCCTTGGTTGATAATGAAAAGTCCCTAGGGATTCTACACAAACCGCTAGAGATAGGGGACCTGTTCGGCATTTGTAGCTATGGATATCATTCGCCGGCGGTGCTTCAGAATTGAAAGCCGCCATGGTTTTTGGTGTAAGTGAAGGCAGACGAAGAGTTAGCAGTTCTTGGGAAAGGTCTCCGGGAAACTAACAAGCCAGTAAGACACCACCCAAAACCAAGGCCACTATGAGTACGTGGACTAATGCCAGTTCGAGTTGTCAAATTATTATCTTACCCCTATAATGTGAACATGGATCCACCTCCTGTAATCCCGCACTTCAGCTCATCAGCGGAGTGTTGCAGAAAATATTGGGTTCAATGCAAGGTTGCAGACAGTAATATTTTTCTGTATGTGGGCTATTCGATAAATTTTACTCTGGTTCAAGTTATTTTTTAGGGTATTTGACTCTGTTTCATTGATAATTCTGTTCCGAGCCACACCTTCATTCCTAAACAATATCGGCACACGACACATTTTACATGTTCAGAACTCACCTCTCGGCATATTTTTCCTGTAACAATTGTGAGCATAGTGCGATTACGGAGGTTGGCTCTCAGGGGCAGACCTATGATGAGATTATGCCCCAGGCTGAGCTATCTAATAATCTAAAGCATGTTGGAACTATCTTTGGGTCTAATATATCTGCAGTTTTTTTTTGCGGGTAAATATATATGCAGTTTTTAAGGTAGCATTCATGAAATTGTTGGCCTAGGATGAGGATCAGGGCTGCAGCTCGGGCAACGTGGATCACAGATCCGTGACTTCTGGCTCTTTTTTGTGTATAATAGCCATGTACATGCATGTCCTAAATTTGTTGTTGTTGACGATGAAACATGAGCACTTTTTATTTATGAGGAAATTATATTTTTTCACCCTATAATTATCACAGTACTCTGATTTTGAACCTTACTCCTTTAGCCGGGGCAATGCATCAACGGATGGTGCAAAAAGTATTAGATAGTCCATTGTGTGGTAATGTTCTTAGTAAATATGTTCGCTGGCGGCCGCTGACGAAGCATTAAATTTAAAATAAATTCGTGGGCATAAATAGAGTAGAATTCTTTGCCACTGGTCCTACACTAATCATTAGTGACATGTTACCAACATAATGGACTAGGCTGTATTCATCAACCTGTTACCATCTTCTTCTGCTAGGGGACTCCATCGGGTCTTGCTCACGAGGAGGAGCTCCACATAACACAGCACGCGCCAATAGTCTAGGCTGTAGCTGCAGCATATGGAAAACGACTTTCTTTTTGGTGGCGTTGCTGCACAAGCCGTTGTTGCCGCAGACGTTCCACTGAAAGTGTGGCAAAGGTAGACAATTGCCTGGATTTCATCCCTTTTCTTTCTGATCATGGATGCTGATTGTTCCGAGTCACTGCAGATAAATTTAATGATATGTTGCTAGATTTTTCGGTCTCTTCATTGTTCATTTTTTATTCAGGATATCTTAAATAGTCACTGGTTTTTTCTTCGTCAAACAGTGTGTTCTCGTTTCAGCACCATGATGTGTTATCCAGCACAGAAAAATATAATCAGTGTCTGCCAAACGACCGGTACCGGCGATCGCTCGGCGCCACGAGGAGCACGACTCACTCGCCAAACTTGGGGTCCTTCCGGACCGGATGACAAGGGGCGTGATTGTTTACCATGTCCAGCTGAGCCAGCCTGAGCACCAGAGATCGAACCACGCGGAACGTGGCCAGGTCGTGTATGTGCATGGATCCATTGATTGGTGGCTCATTCGGCGGCAAACAGGCTATGTACTGACCTGATTGGTTTGCTTCATCCACGGCTCAACTCCACACGCTGAGCTAGAAAAGTGATGCTCCTTACGAGCACGAGGCACCGCACCGCTCCGGCCAGGCTCACCAGAAACGGAATCCATTTTCGTTTCAGCGCGGCAGGCCCAGAGGTGCCTTTTGCATTTGCCGAGCCAGATCCAAGTCAGCGTCCAGGAAACCAAACACTCTGATGACGGTCAGCCTGGCTGGACCATATCTGGGTAACCAATCATACCCAAGGTTGCCGCGATCCGCATTTTCTTCCACTCGCATAAAATGCATGGGTCACGTCGTACATCACCGGTTTCATGCCTCGTGTCGCAGTGGATGGTTGGACACATCTTCCCTAGTAGTGCAGTGCTTTTAGACTGGGCAAGAACGACCATGCGCTGAGACCTGACTGCTGCTGAGAACGACACGAACAGATGTACGTAGAATCCATCCGCCCATTTGTTTACAGGGTGCCTGCCTCAGGTTTGCCAGGGATCACTTGGTTCCGGGTCGCCGCGGCCAGACCTGTAAGTAAAGTCTTGGGTCTCTCAGCCCTATAATAACTCTCAAAACCTGTACAAGGCTCACTTGGTTGTGTTTAAATATTGTGAACATGTTCAGACTTGCCCTGGCCAGGTATACCTGTTCAAAAATACTTATTAATACTTTAACCTTCATGCTCACGGCACTTGCAGGCTCCTATATAGAGTGAGTAGTTGTAACATACATACGCTTGTTGAAATTATTGGGCTATATTATCAAACAGAGCTGATGAAAAGATTTATGCGGCGCTACATGCAGGGAAAATCCTATTGCTTGGGAATGGGATGCGTGAGGAAACCGTGTTCAACGGCAATGTTTTCTGCTGTTTGGTATAGTTTTGAAGTGTCGCCCCGGTGGACAACCCAGAAGTTGCAGGCGGTGTGCTCGATGGGTGTCAAGAGCAATCTACATGAGGTGACCGCAGCGAGCAATCTACTCACACAACTCCACGCTGCTAGGCGACCACCGCCACACAGCAGGCAACTTCAGTGGCTGCTTCGTTTCATCTGGTGAGGAGGTAAAGCCATGACTGTTTGAGACACTACATACATGCATATGTACCAAAACAATTACTGGCTTTTGAAGTAACAATACTACCTGTACTCGTAATCCTTAAGATAGCTTATTCGCTTCATTTGGTGTCCAAGCTACACTACCAGAATGCTTCACATCCGCCTGCCTCCTCCGCCTCGGCCATTTTTGGACCCGGTGCTGATGGGGCTTCAGCACCGGGTCCAACGGCTAGGAGCGGGGGCGGCGCGGAGGTGTGTCCGGGCGGACACATTAGCACCGGGTCGTGGCACGACCCGGTGCTAATGTGTCCGCCCGGACACACCTCCGCGCCGCCCCCGCTCCTAGCCGTTGGACCCGGTGCTGAAGCCCCATCAGCACCAGACTTCAGGTTTGTGAACTTCTTCTCTTTCATATTTATTATTCCCTTAATATTGGAGGAGTAGCCAGACGGAACCTTGATACTGTTCAAGCATAGTTTCCAAACCGGCCTTTAGCATCGGTGGCCGGGTCGTGGCGAGACCCGGTGCTAATGCACACTCCAATAGACCCGGTGTCGTGAACGTCTTTGATTCATTGCACACTCCAATAAAAAAACTACAGAACATCATGGACATGATGACAAGGTGATGTATATTTTCCCCTACTTAATTTACCCCTTACACTCGCAATGACTTAACTCAATTTTTTTGTTCGCAGGGCCTGGAATCAATTTCGTCAAGAACACCCGGGTATTCAACATGAAACACTAAAATGGAACATTGGCTTTCCGGTAAGCAAGTAATTTGTACATGTAGGCATCGGCTAATATATTATATGAATTTTACTTAATTTCTTTTGGTCGACAGTGTGCCAAACAGGGGCCGGGAAATAATTTATGTGCATACTATGTTTGCGATTACATGTGGAATTGGGGACATAAAAAGCTCACACAACGCGATATTATGGTACGTAATAATAAACAACATTTCCATTATTATTAAGTGCACAATTATTGTCTCCAACTCGGCGGATTAAATATCTTTCAATTATTTGTAAATTATAGATGTTCAGGCTGAAGGAAGAGTCCCTGGAGCTAGAAAGAATTGACGCAATTGCAGAACAGCTCGTCGGATGGATCTGGGACGAGGTCGTCAATCCCCGAGGAGAATACTTCTCGCCAGTACTGGAGGACGTGCCGGACAGTGCAACAAGATAGTCGTCAATCTTAATTAAGTAGAAAATACAGTTTAAATATATATAACTCGAGTTGACATGCATGAATATCTACTTTTGTAATATATATGTCTTCTATTTTGATGAAATGTCAGCTAGTATGAATATAGAGTCGGCCGAATACGCATTAGAATACACGTATTAGAATATATACGTATATACACGTATATAGACGTGCATGCATGGCTACTGAAAAAAGCAAAAAAAAAAAAGAAATCCGGGGTCTTTAGCACCGGGTCGTGGCTGCAACCGGTGCTAAAGGCAGGCCCTTTAGCACCGGGTGCAGCCACGACCCGGTGCTAAAGGCCCTGCTACCGGCGCTGCGGGGCAGGCCCTTTAGCACCGGGTCGTGGCTGCACCCGGTGCTAAAGGGCCCCTTTAGCACCGGTTATTCAACCCGGTGCTAAAGGGGTACCCCTTTAGCCTCGGATTAGTTGCACCGGGTGGGAAACCCGGTGCTAAAGGGCTTTCCCACCCGGTGCAGATATCAACTATTCTGGTAGTGTAACCAATACAATGGCGGACCCAACACCAAAATTTAGGTAGGGCGAACTTGCAAAGATTAACAAATATAACTAAAGCTAACTATATTCAAGTACTGCATTTACAATAGAACTATTCATATAAGACAAACAGTAAACAGAATGCGTACGCAGAAAGAATCGAGATGATATCTTAATTAAAAAACAATATATGGTATCAAATTAAATAAATAAAAATATAAATGATAAATATGTTAGGTTAAGAAAAAACAGATACCCCTGATCAATTTTGTATGTGGATGGGGAAAAACAAATAAGAGAGGAGCAAGACTGGATAGACCTGACATCAGATAAACGAATGCTTCCGGGGATTGGGAGGCAACGGGAATTTTTGGTGAACGGAAATTTAGTGTAGAAACTCTGTGCTAAGTGGTGCGACTAATTAAAAACAAACTGATTTCGTATGCTGCTTCCAGCCATATTGCGAGCAGTGCGACACTTGTATATTGCTTCAACTGGAGTCAGATCGAAGATGAAGGTCCTAGAGATCGGAAGATCCTTGACAGCAACCATAGCACCACCACATAGTTGCCAATTCGCACTACCAGAATGATCAACATCTGCACCGGGTGGGAAAGCCCTTTAGCACCGGGTTTCCCACCCGGTGCAACTAATCCGAGGCTAAAGGGGTACCCCTTTAGCACCAGGTTGAATAACTGGTGCTAAAGTGTCCCTTTAGCACCGGGTGCAGCCACGACCCGGTGCTAAAGGGCCTGCCCCGCAGCGCCTTTAGCAGGGCCTTTAGCACCTGTCTCTTATACACATCTAGATGTGTATAAGAGACAGGCATTTTCCAATATACATTTCAAACATATAACATTTCCAATATACATTTCAATGTAAATATCTCCAATACATTTAAATGAAGCATTTTCCAATATACATTTCAAACATATAACATTTCCAATATACATTTCAATGTAAATATCTCCAATACATTTAAATGAAGCATTTTCCAATATACATTTCAAACATATAACATTTCCAATATACATTTCAATGTAAATATCTCCAATACATTTAAATGAAGCATTTTCCAATATACATTTCAAACATATAACATTTCCAATATACATTTCAATGTAAATATCTCCAATACATTTAAATGAAGCATTTTCCAATATACATTTCAAACATATAACATTTCCAATATACATTTCAATGTAAATATCTCCAATACATTTAAATGAAGCATTTTCCAATATACATTTCAAACATATAACATTTCCAATATACATTTCAATGTAAATATCTCCAATACATTTAAATGAAGCATTTTCCAATATACATTTCAAACATATAACATTTCCAATATACATTTCAATGTAAATATCTCCAATACATTTAAATGAAGCATTTTCCAATATACATTTCAAACATATAACATTTCCAATATACATTTCAATGTAAATATCTCCAATACATTTAAATGAAGCATTTTCCAATATACATTTCAAACATATAACATTTCCAATATACATTTCAATGTAAATATCTCCAATACATTTAAATGAAGCATTTTCCAATATACATTTCAAACATATAACATTTCCAATATACATTTCAATGTAAATATCTCCAATACATTTAAATGAAGCATTTTCCAATATACATTTCAAACATATAACATTTCCAATATACATTTCAATGTAAATATCTCCAATACATTTAAATGAAGCATTTTCCAATATACATTTCAAACATATAACATTTCCAATATACATTTCAATGTAAATATCTCCAATACATTTAAATGAAGCATTTTCCAATATACATTTCAAACATATAACATTTCCAATATACATTTCAATGTAAATATCTCCAATACATTTAAATGAAGCATTTTCCAATATACATTTCAAACATATAACATTTCCAATATACATTTCAATGTAAATATCTCCAATACATTTAAATGAAGCATTTTCCAATATACATTTCAAACATATAACATTTCCAATATACATTTCAATGTAAATATCTCCAATACATTTAAATGAAGCATTTTCCAATATACATTTCAAACATATAACATTTCCAATATACATTTCAATGTAAATATCTCCAATACATTTAAATGAAGCATTTTCCAATATACATTTCAAACATATAACATTTCCAATATACATTTCAATGTAAATATCTCCAATACATTTAAATGAAGCATTTTCCAATATACATTTCAAACATATAACATTTCCAATATACATTTCAATGTAAATATCTCCAATACATTTAAATGAAGCATTTTCCAATATACATTTCAAACATATAACATTTCCAATATACATTTCAATGTAAATATCTCCAATACATTTAAATGAAGCATTTTCCAATATACATTTCAAACATATAACATTTCCAATATACATTTCAATGTAAATATCTCCAATACATTTAAATGAAGCATTTTCCAATATACATTTCAAACATATAACATTTCCAATATACATTTCAATGTAAATATCTCCAATACATTTAAATGAAGCATTTTCCAATATACATTTCAAACATATAACATTTCCAATATACATTTCAATGTAAATATCTCCAATACATTTAAATGAAGCATTTTCCAATATACATTTCAAACATATAACATTTCCAATATACATTTCAATGTAAATATCTCCAATACATTTAAATGAAGCATTTTCCAATATACATTTCAAACATATAACATTTCCAATATACATTTCAATGTAAATATCTCCAATACATTTAAATGAAGCATTTTCCAATATACATTTCAAACATATAACATTTCCAATATACATTTCAATGTAAATATCTCCAATACATTTAAATGAAGCATTTTCCAATATACATTTCAAACATATAACATTTCCAATATACATTTCAATGTAAATATCTCCAATACATTTAAATGAAGCATTTTCCAATATACATTTCAAACATATAACATTTCCAATATACATTTCAATGTAAATATCTCCAATACATTTAAATGAAGCATTTTCCAATATACATTTCAAACATATAACATTTCCAATATACATTTCAATGTAAATATCTCCAATACATTTAAATGAAGCATTTTCCAATATACATTTCAAACATATAACATTTCCAATATACATTTCAATGTAAATATCTCCAATACATTTAAATGAAGCATTTTCCAATATACATTTCAAACATATAACATTTCCAATATACATTTCAATGTAAATATCTCCAATACATTTAAATGAAGCATTTTCCAATATACATTTCAAACATATAACATTTCCAATATACATTTCAATGTAAATATCTCCAATACATTTAAATGAAGCATTTTCCAATATACATTTCAAACATATAACATTTCCAATATACATTTCAATGTAAATATCTCCAATACATTTAAATGAAGCATTTTCCAATATACATTTCAAACATATAACATTTCCAATATACATTTCAATGTAAATATCTCCAATACATTTAAATGAAGCATTTTCCAATATACATTTCAAACATATAACATTTCCAATATACATTTCAATGTAAATATCTCCAATACATTTAAATGAAGCATTTTCCAATATACATTTCAAACATATAACATTTCCAATATACATTTCAATGTAAATATCTCCAATACATTTAAATGAAGCATTTTCCAATATACATTTCAAACATATAACATTTCCAATATACATTTCAATGTAAATATCTCCAATACATTTAAATGAAGCATTTTCCAATATACATTTCAAACATATAACATTTCCAATATACATTTCAATGTAAATATCTCCAATACATTTAAATGAAGCATTTTCCAATATACATTTCAAACATATAACATTTCCAATATACATTTCAATGTAAATATCTCCAATACACATTTCAACATGCCTATACATTTCCAATAAATAAACATGCATATACATTTACATTTTCAGCATATAAATATTTGCAATTTACATTTGCAACATTTTTCAATACATATGAAGCATGTATATTTCTAATAGAATTGCAATATAGAACATTTTCCAACATGCATATACATTTCCAATACAATGCATTTCCAATAAATTAATTTCTAATATTTTCAATACATATGAAGCATATATATTTCTAATAATTCCAATACAATACATTTCCAATGTGGAACCGGTCCCGCCTGGTGCATGCTCTGTGGAACCGGTCCCGCCTGTGGCTTGTTGTATCTGCAGCCATGCTACCTTCATCCGTCGCTCCATCTCTGACTCCATTTCTTGGAGCTTTGAGCCCTGGGCGGCAACCGTTTGCTCTAGGTCCCTCACCCTCTGCTCATATTCGGCCTTCTTCCTCGAACGGCTCCTATAGGTGGCGGCGTGCTCTTGGAAACCTTTCTTCCATGAGACGCTTGTGCCTACGCCGCGCGTCCGTCCAGGATGCTCCTTGTTCCCTAAGGCATAGGTTAGCTCATCTCTATCTCTATCAGCAACAAATTCTCCCCTCTCAGATGCCCTAAGGATATCGAGGAGACGCTGAGCTAGTTCTCGCAAGTCCTCGGGAAAAACTAAGGAGCCGTCGATTGGGATTAGGGTGCCTCCATGACCATAGTACCAATGCTTGGTCCTTGTGGACCAGTAGTCATGTGTCGCTGGAGTGATGCCTCTAGCATATAGATCTTCTTCCATCTTCTCCCATTTAGCGATGCTTGCCTTGTAACCTCCCGAACCCATCTTATGCGAGTACTTCTTATTTGCGGCGTTTTCAGCGTTTCTAGCGCTAGCCGTTGCACCCTCTTCGGAGGTTTTGTACTCAATGAATGCTTCCCACAACTCGTCATCAGTGATCTTATACTTCTCAGGATCCGGGGCCTCTCCGATTTTGTGAAAATGCGAGTACAACTTCTTCTTGAAATCCTGAAACAGAACTGCCATCTTCTTCATTGTCCAATCCCTCAGTTCTGCTTCATGAGTGCTAGGCCAGTCGAATATTGCCTTTAATTCCCTCCATAGCATCTCCTTCTCTGTATCGGGGAGCACGTACTCCTCAGTGGGGTCCGTGGACTTCCATTTTCTGATACTAATGGGCACATTGTCCCGTACAATTACCCTGCACTGAGATACAAATTTCTTGGCCACTTTTGGGGGCTCAACTGGCTCCCCGTCATCCTCCACTCGAGTGATGTGAAACTTGACATCCTTCAGCTTCTTCGTGGTCGATCGTTTTGATTTCTTAGCAGAGGCGGCCTACACAAATTACATATATACGAGATGATATAGAGATGGTATACATAATTGACATGTACAGTACAAATTTATGTTATCTATATACACACCTGACTAGACGAGGGCGCGCTACCGGCTCCTTCAATAGTTTCGGCCCTTGCAACATTGTCGCCATGGACATTGTCGTCCCTTCCAATGATGCCCAACACATCATCCATCGACATTGGTTGGGTTACAATATTGAAAAGTTGATTCGCAAAGAACGTGTCGTTGTCCTCTTGCATGGGTGGGACAGGGGTGTTGTTGTCCTCTTGCATGGGTGGGACGGGGTTGTTGTTGTCCGCCATCTATAGAATTAAAAATAATTGATAAGAAATATATACAAAGCATACATATTCCCAATATTTCTAACATTTTCGCTAAGGGGGTCGGTGCGTGAAAAACGGATTCGCCAAGGGGTTCGGGTGCGCGGTGTGAATTGATTCGCTAAGGGTTCGCTAAGGGGGTCGGTGCGCGAAAAACGGATTCGCTAAGGGGTTCGGGTGCGCGATGGGTTCGGGTACGCCATAGAATTTCCGATAATAAACATTTTCGATAGTATACATTATACAAACATATAACATTTCCAATATACATTTAAATGAAGCACATATATTTCTAATATACATAGAATTAAAAATAATTGATAAGAAATATATACAAAGCATACATATTCCCAATATTTCTAACATTTTCGCTAAGGGGGTCGGTGCGTGAAAAACGGATTCGCCAAGGGGTTCGGGTGCGCGGTGTGAATTGATTCGCTAAGGGTTCGCTAAGGGGGTCGGTGCGCGAAAAACGGATTCGCTAAGGGGTTCGGGTGCGCGATGGGTTCGGGTACGCCATAGAATTTCCGATAATAAACATTTTCGATAGTATACATTATACAAACATATAACATTTCCAATATACATTTAAATGAAGCACATATATTTCTAATATACATAGAATTAAAAATAATTGATAAGAAATATATACAAAGCATACATATTCCCAATATTTCTAACATTTTCGCTAAGGGGGTCGGTGCGTGAAAAACGGATTCGCCAAGGGGTTCGGGTGCGCGGTGTGAATTGATTCGCTAAGGGTTCGCTAAGGGGGGTCGGTGCGCGAAAAAACGGATTCGCTAAGGGGTTCGGGTGCGCGATGGGTTCGGGTACGCCATAGAATTTCAATGTAAATATCTCCAATACATTTAAATGAAGCATTTTCCAATATACATTTCAAACATATAACATTTCCAATATACATTTCAATGTAAATATCTCCAATACATTTAAATGAAGCATTTTCCAATATACATTTCAAACATATAACATTTCCAATATACATTTCAATGTAAATATCTCCAATACATTTAAATGAAGCATTTTCCAATATACATTTCAAACATATAACATTTCCAATATACATTTCAATGTAAATATCTCCAATACATTTAAATGAAGCATTTTCCAATATACATTTCAAACATATAACATTTCCAATATACATTTCAATGTAAATATCTCCAATACATTTAAATGAAGCATTTTCCAATATACATTTCAAACATATAACATTTCCAATATACATTTCAATGTAAATATCTCCAATACATTTAAATGAAGCATTTTCCAATATACATTTCAAACATATAACATTTCCAATATACATTTCAATGTAAATATCTCCAATACATTTAAATGAAGCATTTTCCAATATACATTTCAAACATATAACATTTCCAATATACATTTCAATGTAAATATCTCCAATACATTTAAATGAAGCATTTTCCAATATACATTTCAAACATATAACATTTCCAATATACATTTCAATGTAAATATCTCCAATACATTTAAATGAAGCATTTTCCAATATACATTTCAAACATATAACATTTCCAATATACATTTCAATGTAAATATCTCCAATACATTTAAATGAAGCATTTTCCAATATACATTTCAAACATATAACATTTCCAATATACATTTCAATGTAAATATCTCCAATACATTTAAATGAAGCATTTTCCAATATACATTTCAAACATATAACATTTCCAATATACATTTCAATGTAAATATCTCCAATACATTTAAATGAAGCATTTTCCAATATACATTTCAAACATATAACATTTCCAATATACATTTCAATGTAAATATCTCCAATACATTTAAATGAAGCATTTTCCAATATACATTTCAAACATATAACATTTCCAATATACATTTCAATGTAAATATCTCCAATACATTTAAATGAAGCATTTTCCAATATACATTTCAAACATATAACATTTCCAATATACATTTCAATGTAAATATCTCCAATACATTTAAATGAAGCATTTTCCAATATACATTTCAAACATATAACATTTCCAATATACATTTCAATGTAAATATCTCCAATACATTTAAATGAAGCATTTTCCAATATACATTTCAAACATATAACATTTCCAATATACATTTCAATGTAAATATCTCCAATACATTTAAATGAAGCATTTTCCAATATACATTTCAAACATATAACATTTCCAATATACATTTCAATGTAAATATCTCCAATACATTTAAATGAAGCATTTTCCAATATACATTTCAAACATATAACATTTCCAATATACATTTCAATGTAAATATCTCCAATACATTTAAATGAAGCATTTTCCAATATACATTTCAAACATATAACATTTCCAATATACATTTCAATGTAAATATCTCCAATACATTTAAATGAAGCATTTTCCAATATACATTTCAAACATATAACATTTCCAATATACATTTCAATGTAAATATCTCCAATACATTTAAATGAAGCATTTTCCAATATACATTTCAAACATATAACATTTCCAATATACATTTCAATGTAAATATCTCCAATCAACATCGATCTTCTCCCTAGTGTGCCCTTTCCACCAAGTCTCCCCTCGTGATGTGATTCGGGCACACCAATCGGCATAAGATCGTCAACAAAGTCAACACAGAATTCAATGACCTCATTTACTGAGAGGCTTTGGAGAGCTTCATAAATGTCTTGAATAAATATGCTCACTGAGGGTGAAGCATATATGCTTAGCCACCGAGCCTAGAGCTGTTTAGAATAGTTAGGTCGAGGGTCCTGAAAAAAATCTTCAAATCTTTGTGTTGAAATGATAGACAATAGGCAATGAAAAAAGTGTGCTACCTAGGTATAGCCCCAAGCCTTTAATCGAACGGTTCTTCATTCGGTCTGAGAGTCAAGAAACATAATCCTCGTAATAGTTGTCGTATAGATATCGAAGTACTAATGGTGCCAGTACTCGTGGCAATGTGTTACCCTCTGGAAGAATCTTCTTTACGAGTTTCAGTAGCTCCTCGAAACCCTTATCAGTAACACCATTTGCTGCCTTCCACTGCAGAAGTTCTCCCTTAGCAATGCATCCTTCTGGACGAGAACGATTACGGACATACTTCTTTATGACAGCGAAGAACCTCTCAAATGGGAACATGTTGTGTAGAAATACTGGGCCCAATATACGAATCTCTTTGACGAGGTGAACCAATAGATGTGTCATGATATTGAAGAAGGATGGTGGAAATATCATCTCAAAGCTGACAAGACATTGCACCACGTCGTTCTGTAGCTGATCTAAGTGGTCTGGATTGATCACCTTCTGAGAAATTGCATTGAGGAATGCACATAGCTTCACAATGGCTTTCCGCACGTTTACTGGTAGCACACCCCTGAGTATGACGGGAAGCAGCTGTGTCATCAACACATGGCAGTCGTGAGACTTCAGGTTTGTGAACTTCTTCTCTTTCATATTTATTATTCCCTTAATATTGGAGGAGTAGCTAGACAGAACCTTGATACTATTCAAACATTCAAACATGCTTGCGTCCTTTGTCTCTCTTTTCTGAGAGTGAAGCTGGCAGGACGCAAGTACTGGCGTCCTTTGTCTCTCTTTTCTGGATGTAGATCAGTCTATGATTTTAGGAATTTTTAGGAAGAAAAATGATCTTTTTTGAAGTTTGTACGAGGGAGAACGACTAGTTACAACTTTTATACAGAGACTAAAAAGAAAAATTGTTCTTGTTGCATTTTATATTGATTTTCTAGCATTTTATATTGATTTTCTAGCATTTTATATTGATTTTCTAGCATTTTATATTGATTTTCTAGCATTTTATATTGATTTTCTAGCATTTTATATTGATTTTCTAGCATTTTATATTGATTTTCTAGCATTTTATATTGATTTTCTAGCATTTTATATTGATTTTCTAGCATTTTATATTGATTTTCTAGCATTTTATATTGATTTTCTAGCATTTTATATTGATTTTCTAGCATTTTATATTGATTTTCTAGCATTTTATATTGATTTTCTAGCATTTTATATTGATTTTCTAGCATTTTATATTGATTTTCTAGCATTTTATATTGATTTTCTAGCATTTTATATTGATTTTCTAGCATTTTATATTGATTTTCTAGCATTTTATATTGATTTTCTAGCATTTTATATTGATTTTCTAGCATTTTATATTGATTTTCTAGCATTTTATATTGATTTTCTAGCATTTTATATTGATTTTCTAGCATTTTATATTGATTTTCTAGCATTTTATATTGATTTTCTAGCATTTTATATTGATTTTCTAGCATTTTATATTGATTTTCTAGCATTTTATATTGATTTTCTAGCATTTTATATTGATTTTCTAGCATTTTATATTGATTTTCTAGCATTTTATATTGATTTTCTAGCATTTTATATTGATTTTCTAGCATTTTATATTGATTTTCTAGCATTTTATATTGATTTTCTAGCATTTTATATTGATTTTCTAGCATTTTATATTGATTTTCTAGCATTTTATATTGATTTTCTAGCATTTTATATTGATTTTCTAGCATTTTATATTGATTTTCTAGCATTTTATATTGATTTTCTAGCATTTTATATTGATTTTCTAGCATTTTATATTGATTTTCTAGCATTTTATATTGATTTTCTAGCATTTTATATTGATTTTCTAGGCTACTATTTGGGAATCTTATAAATATAGTTTTTAATGTATAGTTATTAATACTTGTTTTAATTCAGTTATTAATACCTATTAAAAATATATATTAATAACTGAATTAATATATATTTTTAATAGGTATTAATAACTGAATTAAAACAAGTATTAATAACTATATATTAAAAACTATATTTATAAGATTCCCAAATAGTAGCCACCGATGCTAAAGGCCGGTTTGGAAACTATGCTTGAACAGTATCAAGGTTCCGTCTGGCTACTCCTCCAATATTAAGGGAATAATAAATATGAAAGAGAAGAAGTTCACAAACCTGAAGTCTGGTGCTGATGGGGCTTCAGCACCGGGTCCAACGGCTAGGAGCGGGGGCGGCGCGGAGGTGTGTCTGGGCGGACACATTAGCACCGGGTCGTGGTGAGACCCGGTGCTAATGCTCCCCCTTTAGCACCGGTTGCAGCCAGCAACCGGTGCTAAATGGCCTCGGGCACATTAGCACCGTTTGCTGGCTGCACCCGGTGCTAAAGGGGGTGCATTAGCACCGGGTCTTGCCACGACCCGGTGCTAATGTGCTGCCCCCGCCGCCCCCGTGCGCCGCCCCCGCTCCTAGCCGTTGGACCCGGTGCTGAAGCCCCATCAGCACCGGGTCCAAAAATGGCCGAGGCGGAGGAGGCGGGCGGATGTGAAGGATTCTGGTAGTGAACGGTAGAAATGGAGGGTTACGTTTTTATTGGACTGTATAAATAGAGTCCGGTTGGTAAATCATTTTATAATTGGTAAATATGGAATACTGACGACCTCTCACTTGGATGGCCCATAAATAACTAGTATCCATATATATATAAATGCATATCTTGTTGGAGGCCGCCATGTTGGTGCTAGTTCAAAACTTCAAATGTTGCAAGACCTACTATATGGGAATGAGATGCGCAGGGAACACGAACCGAATGCCAAGATCCTTCATTATGTGCTGAAGATCTCGTACTAGTAGAATTAAAATATGGTGAGATAGCCACTGGTTCTATGCCATCCACTACTCAGGACACGCCAGTAGCAGCTGTTGTCATCGTTTACAGCTTTCCGAAGAAACACAGAGAGGTGATCCTAATCGAGCAAGACAGGCAACAATTCAAGCATAGTAGCATACCCTTAGCCATTCTACGTATTGTCCATCTAACCAAACAACGGGTACCTTCTTTGTCTAAAGCTGGCTTATGCTAGCCATGCATATCTCCTATCCGGGCTTGAGCTAGGCCATGGCGCCAATCACCTCGTTAGCTGGGGGCAATCATGCATCAATGCATGCAGCAAAAAGTATGAGATGGTCAATTGTGTGGTAATGTTCTTAGTAAATATGTTCCCTGGTGGCTGATGAAGCCCTAAATTTAAAATAAATGCTGAAGAGCTCATGTCCTATGGCCTCGCTCATCTGCCCACACATAGAGTGAGTAGTTTGGCTCCTTGCTAGCACATAGTTAATCATGTGAATTCTTCGATCGGTCAATAAGAGTACGTGTTGAAGCGGTCTGTGCATGGCAAAACCTTTTGCATGGGAATGGGATGCGCCGAGGAAGCAAGCCAAGACGCATAGATCCTGATGTTGCATTGAGGCTCCTGGGACACAAAACTTAACGTTCCAATGAAAGTGGCACAGGTAGACAATTGCCTGGATTTCATCACTTCTCTTTCGGATCTTGGAGTCTGATTGTTCCGAGTCACTGGTGTGTTGCTAGATTTTTCTGTTTCTTCACTGTTCATTTTTTATTCAGGATATCCTAAATAGTCAGTGCGTTCTCGTTTTTTTTGTTAAACAGTGTTTTATCGTTGGTAATAAAGGATTAACCATGATGATGGTTCTTGTCTATCCTGCTAGACTATATTATCCGGATCCGCCATTGTCCATTCAGTCATGAAGCCGTACTCTTCAAACAGTAATGGCATGGTTTCAGCACCATGTGCCATCCAGCGTGCCAATCAGCGGCGGAGCCAACGGGGGGCTGGGGGGGCTCCAGCCCCCCCTACCGCCGGAGCCACCATGGAAGCCCCCCAGACATCTGAACATGACTCGATATGATTAGCATATACGGTATAATGACATCTACGAATAGCAAAGCAAAAACCTCGTGGATCTTCCATGCATACAGTAATTTCAGAAGCGTACATGCTCTGAGATGCAATTTCAGGATCATGGGCAAATGGAAAGGGTAAGGTCAGCATAATACCATTGGAAGAAACATTTTCCCCACAACCAATCTGCATCGGTCTCTTGGTACCAATGGTGGTTTAATTATGAACAGCCATCAGTTTGCCATCTCTTACATTTCCCAAATGAGCATGCTATCGATCGGATTTTGTGAGCTGCGCACTACAGATAACAGGTTGACCATGTCGATGGATCACTGAACATGTATGGTAAATGTCGATGGATCACTGAACATGTAGTAAACACAAATAGATACATAGGCGGCAGCCCTTTTAAGCGGGCAACTGCTGGGTCAGCAAAGGTCACACAGCTTCTGTCAAAAGCTCAGAAGCACAGGCAGTCGGAGTAAGTTGAAAAATGCCCACAAATTGTATGAGCAAAATTGCCTCATCAGCTAACTATGTGCCGGTGATGCCCCCTGTACACTGAAACATGAGAAAGCACTGTCAAAAGATAGAAGTTTAGATGTATGGCGATGCAGTCTTTTGGGTGGTGCATGGGAAACATTAACCTGAAGAATCTATATGATACATGGGAAAGTGTATTATGAAGTCAGTTTCCTACCACATTGCGAACAAAAGATAGTTTTACCTAGCCAAATAATGAACATGAAGCCTATTTGACACTGTTCCAATTGTGGGAAATATCATTCTACAAAGAAGGAAGGAAAGCAACTGCTTTGGAGTGTATTGAGTATCTAGGCAAGAAAGTGAAGGAGCAGAGCTGCAAGAAGCGAAAGAATAACCGTGCTTGATTTAGGTATCTAGTATACATTGTATATGTATTGGTATCCAGTATACATTGTGTATGCATTAAGTAACGGATGATTTTTGTTGCAACCTATAAATATATACAAAATATCATGCAGCAACGCGCGGAGAATTCACCTAGTAATAAAGGGAAAACATCCCTCGTATCATCACATTTTTTATAGGTGGAGTGGTTAGGAGGCTGTATGTGAGGTAACGCAAGAGGTTGTGGGTTCGATTCCCTCGGGGCACAACATTTTTTAGGGCTCCAAACTTTTAGTCCTGGGTCGGGAGAACCGTGACTCAAGCTAGTTCCGGTTTCGGGACCGGTATACTAAAGCCAATTTTTCTACTAGTGTGAGTTCTCAACCATCAATCATATGCTGGCTCGCTTTTCAACATCCAATGTTGAGGCTATCAATCATACTCTCAGAATTGTTAACTCTTTTTTGACCAAACAGGACGGGTTGCCTTCTACTGGTTATATATATATTAGTATAGCTATAAAACGAAGGAAAGAATCCATAAATTCATAAGCAAACGAAAAAAAGGAACAAATGAAATGACGAAAATTACAACAACACTGTGTCTAGCAACAAGGTCATAGCACGTTGCAGAACCTCTCTTTCTCGAAGGATTGCAGAACTTTTGACTTTACCAGTCATTTTTCTCCAACTTGCTACTAATAATTGTAATTGTTCCTTCGACGCGGCTTGTTTCCAAATCATACTCTATCATTTTCTCTATATAGATAGGATTTTAAAAAGTCTTGAAACCATACATTATCCATTAAAATCATTTTACAATATATATTTTTAAACTGACAATTATATCAAATTCAAATTTTAAACAGTGGCTTGAACTTTCCGTTTCTTCGTTGATCTTTTCTGACTCATGTTCTAAACAATGGGCAGGGCGTTATGATGAGAAGCCCAGATTGAAAACGAGTGGCACATGTTAAATAAACTTGGCTTGGTTTAGCTCTGGCGACTAAATAAAGAACAATCCACAAAGATGATGTATAAATTGAGTATATATTTGGCCCGATTTTGAAAACATTGTAAATCGATGTACTTGTTTTTTTTTATTTTGAACAAACGTGGATCCGCAAGTCCTAGTTATGCGCTTTTATGACGTCATGTTCTTGTTGGTCCCAGGTTGGCTAAACTAGATCACCGCACTGCATGGCCTTATGTAACGACTAAAGAGTAGGACTGGGCTATAGCTCAATCAATTTAGTGTGTGGAGGCTCACATGCATATCTCAAGAAAGGTAATAACATTGCATTCTTGTTATGTCAGTCATATCTCATATCATTTTATTTTGTCATACCATATGGCATTGAGAGCCAAGTCATATAGTAATAGTCTATTATTTATCTACACGATACTTTTTTTGCCATTTATTATATTCTCTTTTATATTCACTCTCACACCCCCTCTTATCTGGCCACACCTTTGCATAGGGGATCATGCTCGGTTTGTTGCTTGCATTAGAGCCAAGTTCTTTTTCTCTCTCCTTCATGCTCTCCTCCACATCAGCAAAAATGTTGTTTAACATAGCTATAAGACCATTATTATACTTCTCTCTACTACTCAAAAAATGACATTTCCACCGGTTTTATGACCGGTACCGCGCAAGGGGTACTAAATGTAAGACCATTTAGTAGTGACCCATCCACATGTATAAAATGCTAAAATTATAACCGGATGATGTTTTGACCTGGTACATGATCGGCGCGCATTAGTACCGAGCCAAAACACCACCCGGTATTAAAAGATGTACAAATGATGTGTTAACTCGGACTCGGTAGTAAATGGCCTCCGCAGGCTCCTAAACTTAAACCCGGTACTAATTATAGTATTATTATCGGACTAATTTATTTCGAGTACTAACATCATCCACGAATGTAAAGTTTTCTAGCGGTAGCTGTCTCTCGCTCGTACCATATAGTGTCATCGATGCATACATGTTTACAATGTATAAAAAATACATAGGAACGGTATCCTCGCTCGCAGCAGCCGTCTAGGCAAGAGCTGAGCGTCGTCGGCTTCCACCCGCCCGAATGCCCACCGCCGCTGGTCTGCTGCGCAAACAGTGACCTCCATGACCATCGGTCCATCCCCACATTGATACGGACACAACCATATCTAGTTGTCATGGTCGTTCCGTCGTTGGAGCTCATCACCCACCGGCGGACCCGACCGCCGCCGTCGGTCCGCGGGCTGGAGTCCGGCCACCACAGTCCTCGTCTACCATCAGTGACCACTCCCTTTAATTGCCTCGCCTCGATATCCCCTCGATCTCTTCTACGCTGTCGTACCCGAATCCTAGCACGCCGGAGCGCCACCCGATCGAGCTCGATCGGCGGCCAGCCGGGACGAGAACGACGTTGATCGGGGATGGGTAGCAGTGGGGGACGGTGTGAACAAGGCATCGGGGACGACCAGCGTAACGTTGGGAAGGCAGGCCAGGCGGAGTGAAGACGTCGGCGATTTTCGACACCTTTGTTAGCAGCTCTTGTCTAGAGCCGGTAATAAAGGCCCAGAAAACTTTCCACGCTCTCTCGCACCAGTACCAGCCTATTGTTACAAAAGGCCGGTCACTGGAAAATTTACTGCGGTCATGCACCTTCGGTCCTGTGCGCGGTCATGCACCTTTAGTACAAACTCTTGTCTACAGCCGGTTCTTAAGTGAGTGCGCACTTCCAGCAATCCGTATTCAGACGGTGTGTTAACAAACATAAATATTAATATAGCATGATTATAATGATTAATTTTAAATAATATAAATGTGTTCCAAAACATATATTCTACTACTACTTTTTACATTTTTTTTGTTTTTAGCGATCCGCTCCCAGTGGACATGGTTGCATACCATCTCTCAATACCCAAGGACACATGCATGATTTTGATCATTTACTTTAAGAAATATAAATGTGTTTTAGAAATAATAGAGTCACCAGATGTTACCAAGAGGGGTTTAAAAATACTAGAGTCACCAAATGGAAGGACTAGCTGACTTTAAGAGGGGTTTGAACAAACATAAAGTTGATACAACATCAAATAAAGTTCAACACACATATATTCTTGCAACCTCAAATATAAAATTGAGCACACGTCACTACCGGAAATAGGTATACGGCAAAGGCACTATTACGCACGGCAAAGGCAATATTGCACACGGCAAAGGCTCTGTCGTCTGTCACACACAGCTGGCAAATGGCATATTTGCCGTGTGGGCCATTTGTCGGGCCCTTTGCCGAGGGCCGTGTGGGCCTGGCACACGGTAAAGGCCCAAGCTTTGCCATGTGCCTGGCAAAGCTTGGTCAGTCTGTTGTGTGCTAGGCAGAGGCACATGACAAAGCCTGGCCACTTTGCCATGTGTCAGGCCCAGGCACACGGCAAAGTGACCATACAGGGACCGGTTTTTTAACATTTTCACGTAAATGGGACCCCAAAAACTAAAAAATCATCACACGCATTTATATATGATAATAACCATCACATGCATATATAATTCAGTCATAACTATCACCATATACAGCATAGACAGTTTATAATCCATAAATGCATAGAAAATCATTAGTTTAATATATACAAGTCCACAAACAAGTCCAAATGCAAATAAGAGTCGTACAAGTGAACATGAAACATCCAAGTCCACATACAAATTAAACTCACTCGGTCGACAGTGGTAGCTGTGATGACGGTCTCGGCACCCAGGCACCCACCAAGACTGTGACGACGCTCCTGCCCCCCAGGCACTCACGAAGGGTGCGACGGCGGTCCACCCACAGGCACCCACGGAGGCTGCAGAGGCCACGTAGAAACGTGTGGCTTGTGAAACACTAAGATTCCTCTGGTGGCAGCTCGGGCTGTGGTGTAGGCGCAGGTGGCTCAATTGGCCTGGGTGAGACTATAATTGAGAAAATACCTGTCTTGATACGATCTATACTAATGCTCCACTATTGATACCGGTTGTTGTTACCAACACAAACATAAAGTTCAAGTGGATACTAGTACCAGCTGGTATCAGAAACCGGTACTAAACAATAGTACCGATTGTTGTGACCATCAGTTACTCATTTGCCCGTAAGGGTTCTGACTATTAGGCCCGGTATTGATGCTTGCAATAGTACCGGATTTAGTATGGTCCGGTATATTTATATTGGATCCATGTGGACTTCACAGTAGTATATGACTATCTTTGCTCCGGTTAATTATTATTTTTTTTAAAAAAAAATGTTCATTTCTGTGCGCTTTTTTGTAAACTATTTTTAGATCATTTATTCCGGAACTTGCAAGTAGTGTATGTGTACCATGCACTGGTACGTACATGCAGTAAAAAGAAACACTGGCCTGTAATCTTCACTCTGCATTAGTGATGTGCAAGAATGTCGCTGACACTACCAGAATGATCGACATCTGCACCGGGTGGGAAAGCCCTTTAGCACCGGGTTTCCCACCCGGTGCAACTAATCCGAGGCTAAAGGGGTACCCCTTTAGCACCGGGTCGAATAACCGGTGCTAAAGGGCCTGCCTTTAGCACCGGTTGCTGCCTGAAACCGGTGCTAAAGACCCCGGATTTCTTTTTTTTTTTGCTTTTTTCAGTAGCCATGCATGCACATCTATATACGTGTATATACGTATATATTCTAATACGTGTATTCTAATGCGTATTCGGCCGACTCTATATTCATACTAGCTGACATTGTTTAGCATGTCATGGTGAGATGCTCACGTACGTCGCCAATGCTGCATGCAATTTGACCAAGGTCTGACACGATTCCTTGGCGCCATTTCTTTACGCAAACTTCGAGCAGATTGTGAGAGAAAGAGTCCAAACACAATAATTACCGAGAGCTTTGCATGCACGAGAGGGAGAGGATATGAGCTAGCTAGGGAGGTGGTGTGTTCTTGTTGGAAGACAGACGGTGCCGATCAAGAGACCCTAGCTAACCTAACCCGGCCTATAAATCGAACAGGGCGATCCAGACATATAGATCGATCGAGGAAGGCTCGACGTGAATGTTTGTTTGGGAGACATTCACGTGGGCACTACAGGGGAAGCCCTATATTCAAGACATTAGCACCGGGTCGTGGCAAGACCCGGTGCTAATGTTCACCCTTTAGCACCGGGTGCAGCCCGACCCGGTGCTAATGTGCCCGAGGCCTTTAGCACCGGTCGTGGCTGCACCCGGTGCTAAAGGGTGCGCATTAGCACCGGGTCTTGCCACGACCCGGTGCTAATGTGTCCGCCCGGACACACCTCCGCGCCGCCCCCGCTCCTAGCCGTTGGACCCGATTAAAGTAGTGCCTAAAACTTTCAGGATGGTCTTACAACAAAGGAGAGCCACTACTTATATACGAGTACATGAACAATGGTAGCTTGGACCAACATCTCTTCCAGAGTGGTGGATTGTACCGGGGAAATAAGCAACAGGATACAGCTATAGCACAATGGGACACCCGCTACGGCATTGCCAGGGATATAGCTACAGGACTGCACTACCTGCACCATGAGCACGAGCCAATTGTTCTGCATCGCGACATCAAGGCAAGCAATATCATGCTTGACTCCACCTTCTGTGCTCGTGTCGGTGACTTTGGCATCTCCTGCACGGTCGACGCAGAGAGGAGCTCCGTCACCGGCATTGCCGGTACCATTGGCTACATAGGGCCAGAGTACGTGATCAACTGCAAGGCCACACGCCAGACTGACATCTATGCATTTGGGGTTGTCATCCTTGAGATCGTTACGGGCAAGAAGAACATGCATGTGCCCGCTGATGATGGCCACATCACTCAGTGGGTGCGGCGTCTTCACCAGGAGGGTACCCTGCTAGAGGCTTTGGGTGATATGCTTGTTCCTAGGGATAATCAAACAGTTGTGATGGAGGAGGCAAAACGTTTACTGCTGATTGGTTTGGCATGCACCAACCCCAATCCATCCAATCGCCCGAGCATGACGGAGGTACTTCA
>OAMR01000367.1:1301609-1327928 GCA_900205405.1 Echinochloa crus-galli
GATAGAGGAAGAAGTGTATGTGAGACAACCACCTTGGTTTGAGAGTGAAAGATATCCCTATCGAGTGTACAAACTCCACCGAGCACTATATGGCCTCGTGGGAGGCTTGAGGAGCTTGTGGTTGATTGACTCTGGTTGCTCTCGACACATGACCGGAGATCAAAGGTGGTTCTCAAGCCTCACCCCAGTGATGACAAAGGAGTACATCACTTTTGGGGATAATGGTAAGGGTAGAGTGCTCTCAGAAGGTGATATTCAGGTGAGCGAGAAGTTTGTGTTGAAGCGTGTTGCTCTTGTCAAGTCGCTTGGCTTTAATTTGCTTTCGGTCTCTCAGCTGCTTGATGAGGGTTTTGAGGTTCGTTTTGTTAGTGGTGCTTCTCGGATTCTTGATTCTCGAGGTGATATCGTTTGCATGATTATTCCCGAGAGTCTGGTTTTCATTATTGATTTCTCGAGAGCTTTTGGAAGGTTTACCGTGATAGTGAACAACATGAGAGCCAACATTAACAACCTCCCGTATACAGACCATGATATGGCTTTGAAGCTTTTACACTGCTTGGATATGTCTGTATGGGGCACTAAGGTTGAGGCGATTATGGAGTCGGCAAGCTATCTGACACTCACACTCGATGGGTTGTTCTCAAAGCTCAAGTCCTCAGAGGTTGATAGGATAGCTAGAGCCAAGCTTGAGAACCTGACTGATTCCCATAGTCTGGCTCTTATGAGTGGTTCTAGTTCTAGATCTGGTGCTAACTCTTCACGGCAGTTTGCCTTGTCTTTGCTTGTGTCTTTGCCAGATGAGGAGTTCGAGGTGCTGAGCGATGAGGATCTCGCGTTGCTCACCGAGAGGTTCGGGCGCATGTACGAGAACCGCAAGAGTACAAGGCGTTTTGGGAGTACGTGCTACAGGTGCGGCAAAATGGGACACTTCATCGCCGAGTGTCCGTAGCCAGCAGAGCCGGACCGCAAGCACAAGCACCGCTCGAGGGATGATCACAAGACCCACAAGTACAAGTACAAGGACAAGGACAAGAACAAGAATAAGCATGGTGACCGCAAACACAAGCACAAGTACAAGCGCAAGGAACGAGCCATGGTGGCCGGGGCGAGCGACATCGACACAAGTTCAAGCAATTCTTCATCAAGCTCAAGCAGCGAGGATGAAGATCAAGGTCGACGCCGGAGGAACGAGAACTTCAACGGCTTGGCATGCATGGCATCCCGAGGCCTTTGTACCATGGCACACAACTCCGACAACAAGAAGTGTACAAGAGAAGACTCCGAGTCAGAGTCTGAGGATGAGGTAAATCGAGATCGCAACTTCTTGTTAGAGGAGAATGCTAGGTTGAATGAATTGCTTGATAATCGTGATGATGTGCTTCGTAAGTCCAACAAGGAGAAGAGGGAGTTTAGATCGTTGCTTGGTGAGTCTAAGGAGAAAGTTGTTGAACTTGAGTCTTTGTTTGTTGCCTCTAAAGATCAAATTGCTCAACTTGAACTATCACTTGCTAAATCTCAATCTGAAATTGATGCTTTGAAAAGTGCTCATATTGTCTCTGATGAACATACTTGCAATGATTGTGATGTTGTGATGAATGAATTGGTTGAGCTTAAAAACAAGCATATGTCTAAAATTGAAGAATGTGACTTGCTTAAGTCAAATCTTGAAGAATTGAAATCTAGACCTGCTTTGCTAGGAGCTTGTACCTCTTGCCCTGTCTTGCATGCAAAACTTGATGATGCTCTTGCTAAAAGATATTAAGACCCAGCTTAATCACTCTGCTTCGTGCTCGTCAGACAGTCCGCGGTAGGAGCTCAGACAGTCCGCGGTCCGCGGTAGGAGCTCAGACAGTCCGCGAAAGGGCCTGGAGCTACTGGAGATTTGAGGTGATTTTACGGACGGTCCGCCTTGTCTAGACGGACGGTCCGCCGTGACCACGAACAGTCCGCGACCCCTGTGTGTACGGTCCGAGCTGACCCAGGCAGATTGCGAATTGTTTTGGTTCTTGAGTTGTGCTTCCGCTTGTTAATTTGTTGTAGCTTGTTCCTAGGGTTGGTAGATGCGCTGTGACTTAGGTCCGCTGTGACTACGCTACCTTGGCAAGCCTGTGAGGAATCTTTGACGAGTGACTTTGGGACATAGGCCGAGTTTCGAGAAGAAATTTTATCGGCTCTCATTCACTCCCCCCTCTCTGGTCGCCACTTCGATCCTTCAGGATCCCTTTTGATGTAAGCCATGTTGAAATTGTCCTGGTTGCGGTTCTAGACACCCAGTTGTTGGAGTACTCAATATAACACAAACAACTCCAGGGTGTCCAGGTGTCCATGGCACATTATCGTCCTGAACGACATGCCCATGACTAGCAGTCATCATTTCAAGGAGTGAGGAGCAAAGGGAGGAGCAAACGTGAAAATTAGTAAAATAGATACCGGACGAGCTGAGATCGATCAAGAGTAAAAGCGTGAGAATATCATATGGGAATGACAACATGCTGCGATGAGAATAAATTTATACTCGAACTTTCGGTCCTTTCAGCTTCATACTCCGGTATAAGATAATTCCCCAAACAATGCTATAGTCGATAAGACTACCCATAGCGTTGTTCACAACCGATGCTGAAGATGGAGAGAGAACTTCCAGCCAGTGACAGCAGATGATGGCTTTGCATGCCCTTGACAGCAGCTGGTTCTGCTGGAGCACTGCTACTGAAATATTAGTTTATTGTTTTAGCATCAATACATCTACTTACTTCGCGCCTCGTTTATTTTCTCAGCGCTGCTTCCCACACTAGCTTGCCTCGATGCTTGGACGTTCTCTCTCCATCTTCAGCATCGGTTGTGAACAAGGCTGTGGGTAGTCTTGTCTATTATAGCATAGCCACAGCGCTAACACATATGTCATCCAACGAATGAAATTGCAGCCCATTGAGCTTTTGCTCATTTTTAAAAAAACAAATGGATTTAACTGAGCCATACTTTATAATCCACTTACTTAATAGAAACGATACAGCGCACCTAGTCAGTATAAACAGATCTGCGTGGACAATACAGTGCACAGTGCCCATGCAAATTTGTGCATGAACGTAGCAACTGATGTGATTTCGAACAGTGCATCGTAGCATTATGGCCTTGTTTAGATCCCAAATTTGGTAGGCTAAATTTGGGAGTATGATGTTTCTTTGTAATCATTGCGTCACTGTAGCATTTCGTTTGTATGTGCGAAAAATTGTCCAAAAAATGATTAATTAGGGACAAAATGTTCATCTCGCAGAGTACAACAAAACTGTGCAATTAGTTTTTGATTTTATCTACATTTAGTACTCCATGCATATTATGACATTTTGATGTGATGAGGAATCTTCTCTTTGCATAGTAAATTTGAGGGTTGAATTTTTGAACTAAACAAGGCCTATATATGGTAGACAACATTATTATTAGGGTACCAGTAATATATGCTGGCCTCTCAGTGCTAGCTACTTTACTCCAAAAACTTCCTCCATATAATACTGTATGATTACAAGGAGACCAGTAATGCAGTCTGGTTGCTGAACCATTATATATGTTGAAGGCTGCAATCCATGTTCTGTTGCCTAGTACTGGGATGTATGCACAGGGAATGAGAGATGAGCATGGACAGGCAACACCAACGTCTCTGTCGCCCAAGCCATCACGGAGGGAATTGGTCAGACCTTGCAACGTCGACTCAGTGGACAGGCACAGGCACGGGCGGAACTGGAGAAACTGGATGCCCCCGTGGCCAACATCCACCTGACCCCCACAAGGGTCACCAGAAGCTTCTGTTTTGAATCTGAGACCAACACCTTCTGCACACAGCACAGATTTACCACGACTCCACCAGGACTGACCAAGATCCGGCGCCATGCAACACCCCAGGTTAAGTTTTTTGGGCGTGGCGCTCCTTCTCCAAGATCGTATCCAATGAAAAGCCTATCTTCCGTAGTGAACAGCCGAGCCTGGCACACACCTCCTTCGCAGATGTACGCGCACAAGGGTACAGCTGACAGTTGGTGTAACATCTTTCTCATGTAACTGAACTTGCTTAGTCAAATTCTACCCTTCCCCCAAGTAAACCACTTGCTCTTGAGCACTTTTGTACCTGGTGCGCGGCACCACCGCGGCCATTCACCGGCCATGACCAGCAGCATCAATGATAATCTTCAGGTGGTTATAGTTTCATCCCCCCCGTATACCTTGAAAAAAAAAAGCAAATTCTGCCAGGTTCAGTTCGCTTGCAGTTGCTCATGATGTAGAACCCCCAAGATCATCGCGACACTTATTAGTGACGGTGACCTTGATAATAAATTAATGCCCATGCACATACAGGAAGACAACAAACTAGAGCCAATTACAAACGTGAATGCACATGAACACACAGGATTCAACAATGGAGACAGAACAAAACTATAAATATTAACACTAATATTTGTTACATACCATATACGTGGTACCACAAACCACTACTCCACACACCACCATCACAAACGGTTCCCAAGCCCCATCACAAACCGTTTGTGACAGTTCGTTTGTGATGCCCCGGGCATCACAAACGGTTCGTGAAACCGTTTGTGACACTCCCATCACAAACGGTTCGTATTACGAAAACATTAGGGGAAAAAATTTATTTTCATTTGGGGAGGCCACCAGCCCTCCACAAGCCGCGCTATTTTTTCGCGTATAAATCGCGCTACGCGGCTGGCGGGATTCGAACCGGCGCACTCTCCCTCGCGCAAGCCCTCCCCTACCACTGCACCTCATTGTGACTTGTGACTAGATATAGTTTCGATTCCTATCGTATTATACCAAACCGAGTTTAAATTGCTCGTTTGAGGCCCTAAATGACTTCAAATCAAAACGTGTTGAAGTACAAATTTTCTAACTTTTCAAAACCTACAACTTTCATGTTGACCGTTTTTTCATCCGAGGCCGTTTACAAAAATTAAATTTCAAATTTGAGAACATTCAAACTTAGATCTAGCTAACTAGATGACATCAAATAAGAAAGTTGTCAACTACAAAGTTTCATGACTTGTCGAGATCTACAACTTTTATGTTGACCGTTTTTTCATCCGAGGTCGTTTGAAAAAACTCAAATTTCAAATTTTGAGTACAAACTTACTTTTCATTAGTAAAATAATTTCAAATTAAAAAGTTTTCAACTACAAAGTTTCATAACTTTTGAAGATCTACAACTTTGATATTGACCGTTTTTCCATACGATATAGTGAGAATTTTTAACAATGTGAAAGTCTTTTCTCCGATGCAGGTACTGTTCCGTGGGACTCATTGGGTCCGGTTTTGGGCGCTTATGCAAAAAGAGGAAGACCGATCTCGCATCACCTCGGCTTGTCGTGCTGCCCTTGAGGCGTTGATACATACAACTTTATAGTTCAACACTTTTTGATTTGAAGTGATTTACTACTTCAAAATGTGGTTTGAACGTGTACCATACTAATCATCACATAGGGTTTAAAAAACCGTTTGTGATGAGGGGCATCACAAAGGGTTCGTATTACGAATCGTTTGTGATGCTCCAGCCATCTCGTTTGTGATGGCCTCCCATCACAGACGGTTCTTTAAAAACCGTTTGCGATAACCTTCATCACAGACGTTTTTTAAAGAACCGTTTGTGATGGGGGTATCACAAACGGTTTTTTAAAACCGTCTGTGATGAGACCGTTTGTGACGTCGCTTTCTGTAGCAGTGAACAAACACGTACCAATAAGTATTTCAAAAACAATTTAATAAACCTCCAGAGTACTGCCCTCTGGATGCTACAGTATGCATCGGGAATCTTTTAGCTTTTTGAACCGTACTTGAAGTCAACGTACTTGTTCCAGCACCTCTAATATTGGCCGTGGAGCTTGTCAACGTCGGCATGATCATAAAGCTTCACAAACAGGATATGGCCGTCTATGGCGCCATTATCCTTAGCGATGGTGAAGCTGTTGTAGTTGCTGAAGTACTTCTCCCTTTTAACAATGTTTGATTGGAGGAAGGGTGATGAGGAGGAGATCAAAATATTGCAGGCAGCATCATGTTCTTCTGTCTAGGCATTTATATTTGTAGCTATGGATATCTTCGCCAAAGGTGCTTCCGAATTGAAAAGACGCCTGGTGCAAGCGAAGGCAGAGGAGGGAGCTCTTTTACCGTATTCCATACTGTATTTATATAGTATAGATCAGATTTAAGAAAGGGTACTTTGGTAATTGGGTGGATTTATTTACCCCAGCAGCCCGCCTCCCGTCTACTCCGGTACTCTCTTTCTTTTTTCCTTTTTCACCGAGGCCGTGTGACGCTGCCGCCGGCGCCTTGTCCTCTCCCCGTGCCGGCGTCCCCCACCTCTACTCGGAGTCTCCGTGCCTCCGCCGTCGTGCCGCCTCCTCCCCAGCTCCCCGTGCCGCCGTCACCGCCGCGAATCTTACTCGACTCCTGCCGCCACCGCCGCCTCCTCGACGTCCTCTTCCCAGTGCGGCCGGCGCCGTCCCTGGGCGGCAGCTCGTGCCACTACTGCTATTCCGCCTTCGAGGAGACCACTCGTGCTCAAATTCCTTCTTGATAGGAGACCATGACGTGCATGTGGCCGCTGCTCATGAAATTCCTTCTTGATGCTTTGAACCGCGACCAGTCTTAGAGCGCTGGCACCATTGAACGGGGTTGAAAGAAGCAGCTGTATTGTCAGCCATGGCAGTGTTGGTGTTCATACTGATGAGAATGTCGAGGGAGCCGAGGCAGGCGGTCAGCTCCGAGCTCGGCGGACTGGGTGTGGAGGATGGGGTTCTTGGTGTCGACGGCGAGGAGACCCTGCACGGTGATGTCGTCAAGGTGGCGCTAATGGGCGTGAACCCATTGCAACGGCGCCGCCGCCGCCGTGGCTCTGTCTGGAACGTTGCCCCGGTGTCAAAATTAAATTACAACAATACATTTTCTCCATAATACCTTTATACTGCCTATACTACTCATTGTATACTAGCTATACCACCAATCAACTATTTGGTAGTATACAATTAATCCCAACCGTCAGATGTTCTTATACTAGTCCGCACTAGTATTATACGGTGCACCGTAAAGTTGTCCGGAGGAAGAGGTAGCAGTGCTTGGGATAGGGCTCCGGGAAAGTGATAGCCAGAGTAAGACACAACCCAAAACCAATGTCAATGGACGAATGCCAGTTAATCGAAATATTTCATACAGCAATGCGGTCGAGTTGTCAAGTTATTATCTTACCCCAATAATGTGAGCATGGTTCCAGCTCCTTCAACATTGGACTTCAGCTCATCACTGGAGTCTCGCAGAAAATATCTGGTTCAATGCAGACAGCTGCAATCCCTTTGTTTATGTGGGCTATTCCATAAATTTGACTCTCGTTCATGTTTTCTTGAGGGCATTTGACTCTGTTTCGTTGATAACTCTGCTTCGGAGGACCACACTTCCATTCCTAAACAATATCAGCACACGACACCTTGTGCATGTTCTGAACTCACCTCTCGGCATCTTTTTCCTGTAACAATTGTGAGCTTAGTGCGATTACACAGGCTCGCTCTCAGGTGCAGACCTCGGATGAGATTAGGGCCCCAGGCTGAGATATCTAAAACATGTTGGAACTATCTTTGGGTCTAATATATCTGATGTTTTAAAGCTAGCGTTCATGTCAGGGAGCTTTCATTAATTCAAAACATTATTACAATCTTTGTTAGAAATCTCCTCTAGCCAGTCCGGGAGATAGCCAATCCAAGAGAAAGAGGGGGAAGATTGTGAAGGCATACTTGCACATCTGAGCAGCCTCATTGCCCTCCCTATTCACAAAAGAAAGTTCAAAAGCAGATCCGTGACTTCTGGCTCTCTTGTTTCTAATAACCATGCACACGCATGTCCTCAATTTGTAGTAATTGACGATGAAACATGGGCATTTTTATTTATAAGAAAATTCTATTCTTGACACTTTATTAAATTAGCACGGTACTCTGATTTTGATCCTTAATCCTTTTCCTGGGGGCAATCATGCATAAATGCATGCAGTAAAAAGTATTAGATAGTCAATTGTGTGGTAATGTTCTTCTCTTAGTAAATATGTTCCCAGGTGGCTGATGAAGCTCTAACTTTAAAATAAATGCTGTAGATCGAGCTCATGTCCTAGTGCCTCGCTCATATGTCCATAAATAGAGTGTGTAGTTTGGCTCCTTGCTAGCTCATAGTTAATCATGTTAATTCTTCGGTCAATAAGTGTACGTGTTGAAGCGGTCTGTGTATGGCAAACCCTTTTGCATAGGAATGGGATGCACTGAGGAAGCAAGCCAAAACGTGTAATCTAGTTATACTGGACTTAGGCCTGTTGTGTTGGCTTGGTGCTCGAACAGCTCATGGAATGTCTGTTGGTCCTAGACCAGGCACTAGTGACAGGTCGCGGCGAACCTTTCTTAGTCAACATGTTACTATCTTCATCTGCTAGGAGACACCATCGCCCATCGGGTCTTGTTCAAGAGCAGGAGCTCCACATAACACAGCACGCGCCAATAGTTTAGGCTTGCCGGAGCAGCAAGAGAGCGGACACATGAAACGAGAAGAATCAGTAACAGATTTTTCACGTTTTTATTGTCATACAAGGAGTTGGTTGGCCCATTGGAGGTGGCCTGAGTGGACCAATAATGCCGGTTCATCGAAATACTTAATACAGCAACGCGCCAACGCGGTCGAGTTGTCAGGTTGTTATCTTACCCCAAAAATGTGAACATGGTTCCACACCTCCTGTAACACTGCACTTCAGCTCATCAGTGGAGTGTTGCCGAAAATATTGGGTTCAATGCAGAGTTGCAGACAACAACCCTTTTGTATATGTGGGCTATTCGATAAATTTTACTCTCGTTCAAGTTTTTTATGGTATTTAAATTTGAATCTGTTTCATTGATAATTCTGTTCCGGGCCATACATCCAGTCCTGAACAATATCGGTACAGAACACCTTGTACATGTTCTAAAGTCACCTCTCGGCATCTTTTTCCTGTAACAATTGTGAGCATAGTGCTATTACACAGGCTCGCTCTCGGGGACAGACCTAGGATGAGATTATTACGCCCCAGGCTGAGCTATCCAAAACATGTTGGAACTATCTTTGTGTCGTCTAATATAGCTGAAGTTTTTAAGGTAGCATTCATGGAATTTTTAGCCTAGGATGAGGATCAGGGCTGCAGCTCGGGCAACCCGGGTCACAGATCCATGACTTCTGGCCCTGTTGTGTCTAATAACCATGCACATGCATGTCCACAATTTGTTGTAGTTGACGATGAAATATAGGCATTTTTTTATGACAAAATTCTATTTTTGACCCGGTACTCTGAGTTTGAACCTTAATCCTTTAGCTGAGGGAACCCATGCATCGATGCATACAGCAAAAGGTATTAGATGGTCAGTTGTGTGGTAATGTTCTTAGTAAATATGTTCCCGAGTAAAATACACCCCAGGCCCCTTAACTCGTCGAGCTGTGTCATCCAGGTCCATCAACATTGAAAACGTATTTTTGGGTCTCCAAACTTGCTAATCGTGCCAAATAGGTACAAATCTTGATTAATCGTGCTAATTTATTCTAATCCCTCTTGTCATCCTATCCTCCTCCTCTGCAACTTCCTCCCTCTTCCTAGGAGTGAGGCAGGTTCGAGTCTAGCGGCTGCGCCTGACAGCACGAGCACGACACAGCCGCCCGCGGCGACGACGCTGATGGCGCCCATTTCTCGGCGTGGCCGTTCGACGGCGCCTTGACGCGGGAGGGCGCGCCGGGCGACGGGACGCTGCTGCTCTCGAGCTTCGAGGCGCACGCCGATGGGCCCGAGATGGGGGACCAGCATGAGCTGACGCCCCGCACCATGGCCTGGCCGCCGAGGATGGGGAACGGGGGAGGAGGAAGGCGGGGCGGGGCGAGGACCAACGGGGTGGAGCCACAGCGGGCAGGAGCGGCTCTAGGGAGACCGGCGGCACGCGTGGAGGGCTAGGGGGCCGCGCCATGAGGGAAGGGGTGTAATCAAGAATGATTAGAATAAATTAGGATGATTAATCGAGATTTGTACCTATTTGGCACGATTAGAAAGTTTGGGACTCAAAAATGCGTTTTTAAAGTTGGTGGACCTGGATGACCCAGCTCGACAAGTTAAGGGACCTGGGGTGCATTTTACTCTATATTCCCTGGTGGCTCATGCATGAAGCCCTAAATTTAAAATCAATGATGTAGATCGAGCTCATGTCCTAGGGCCTCGCTCATCTGCCCATAAATAGAGTGAGTAGTTTTGCTCCTTGCTAGCACATAGTTAATCATGTGAATTCTTCTGCCAATAAGAGTACGTACTGTTGAAGCGGTCTGTGCATGGCAAACCTTTTTGCATGGGAATGGGATGCGCTGAGGAAGCAAGCCAAAACGCATAATCTAGTTCTACTGGGCTTAGGCCTGTTGTGTTGGCTTGGTGCTCGAACAGCTCATGGAATACCCATTGGTCCTAGACCAGGCACTAGTGACAGGTCGCGGGCAACTTTTCTTCTTCTGCTAGGGGACACACCATCGCCCATCGGGTTTTGTTCTTGAACAGGAGCTCCACATAACACAGCACGCTGCACGCGCCAATAGTCTAGGTTGTAGCTGCGTCATGGAAAACGAGTTTCTTTTTGGTGGCGCTGCTGCACAAGCCGTTGTTGCCGCATGCCTTAAATGATTGATTATTCTAGGTCCTGATATTGCATTGAGGCTCCTGGGACACAAGACGTTCCACTGAATGTGGCACACGTAGACAATTTGCCTGGATTTCATCACTTTTTTCCTGATCTTGGATGCTGATTGTTCCGAGTCACTGCAGATAAATTTAATGATGTGTTGCTAGATTTTTCTGTTTCTTCATTGTTCATTTTTTTATTCAGGATATCTTAAAGAGTCAGTGCCTTCTCGTTTTTTTTGTGAAACAGTGTGTTCTCGTTGGTAATAAAAGGACTTGACCATGGTGATGGTTCTTGTCTTATCCTGCTAGACTATACTATCTGGATCGGCCACTCACTACGTCAAAAATAGATAAAGAAGACACGATTTAGTGACGCGAATTTGTTACACGTCTCTTATATAATATTAGTGACCTATCTTTAGAAAACACGTCACTAAATTCGTTAGTGGTGTTGCATGTTATGTCTGTATGCCTTGTGATGGATGGATTCTTGTACGAGATGAATGCCTATTGTGTATGTAATGCAGGAAACTAGCTCATCTTCATGTATCTGCGAATGCCTCATTGGTGACATGTTTTAAAAAATTTCCGTCTCTATTCAATGCAATTAGAGACACTGGCTGTCGATGTGCGTCACTTGTATCGGTTAGCAGTGACGTTGGTTATCAATGTGCGTCACTTGTATCGGTTAGCAGTGACGTTGGTTATTGATGTGCGTCACTTATATCGGTTAGCAGTGACGGGTCCAACAGTTTCGCGTCTCCATGACCGCGGATAGACCAAAATCCGTCTCTGCTATGAGATATTGGAGACGCGGATAGGCAAAACCCGTCTCTGCTATGAGATATTAGAGACGGGGATACATAAAAAAACTGTCTCTGATATTAGATATTAGAGACGGGGATTTACCCGTCACTGATGTTGTCCTAATCAGAGACGCGAAATCGGAGACGCGAACGTTTTACGTCACTAAAGTCCATCTAGACGCGTCTTTGATATCTATTTTTGACGTAGTGACTGTCGACGCAGTCATGAAGCTAGCCTTACTCTTCAAACAGTAGTGCATGGTTTCAGCACCATGTGTCCTCCAGTACAGCAAAATATAATCAGTGTGTGCCAAACGACCGGTACCGGCGATCGCTCGGCGCCACGAGGAGCACGACTCACTCGCCGACTGCGGATCCTTCCGGACTGGATGCATGACACAGATGATACCAAAAGGTTCCTGACACCTTCCATACCCAGCTATCAAGCCAAAATTAGATTGCGGAATTTGCACCTGGTACTCGCATAATGGTTAATTTTTAGATGTGTAGTATCATAGCATTGATATCAAGCCTAACAAGGTTCCTCCCTGCACATCTAATCAGCGTTTCCATCTTTTGGTACTACACATCGTGAGCTATACCTACACTTCTTCCACTGGCTACTACTAGAAAGTTGTCGATACTATATCATTGTGGTTATATGTGTTAGAGTATATATAGGAATTTATTTTGGGCAGTGAATCCCTTGTAAGACATATATGCCACATCTTATATTTAATTCTTCAGTAAAATTTTGTTGCTGACCCCTGTCGGAATTGTTGTATTAATAACAAAAGTCATGTGTGCTATGCGTGCTGTCCTCGTTGACGACATTACCTGGTGAATACTCCTGAAATACCATAAGATCGAACCAAGAAAGGATCTTCCTGATTACCACACCATTTTATAACAACAACAAGACACGGATAGAGGCAGCCATACGTAGTTGTTATCCATACACCTAGGTTTGGGAGACGCCAGGAACATGCGGATGCAGTGGTTTTCTCGTTTGGCTCTCACTATCAGAATCCTTCACATCCGCCCGCCTCCTCCGCCTCGGCCATTTTTGGACCCGGTGCTGATGGGGCTTCAGCACCGGGTCCAACGGCTAGAAGCGGGGGCGGCGCTGCGGGGTGCCAGGGCGAAGACATTAGCACCGGGTCGTGGCAAGACCCGGTGCTAAAGGGTAAAGCTAGCTAGAGAGAGATTGTGTTCTTAGAGGAGAGAGAGGAGAGAGCTTAAGTTCATGGTGGAGAGAGTGTTCATGTTGTGTTTTAAATGGAGAGAGAAGGCAAGCTAGTTAGTATTTTATTTTGTATGACTTGTGAATAGTTATAAGGCCAATGTATTTTATTTATTCGAGAGTTTTATTTATTAAAAGTTGGAATGTATATTTGTTTTTAGAAAATGAATATAGTAATTCAATGGAATATATTTTATTAGTTATTTATTAAAAGTTGGAATAGTTATTTATTAATAAATAAAATACATAAGCCTTATAACTATTCACAAGTCATACAAAACAAAATACTAACTAGCTTGCCTTCTCTCTCCATTTAAAACACAACATGCATGAACACTCTCTCAACCATGAACTCAAGCTCTCTCCTCTCTCTCCTCCAAGAACACAATCTCTCTCTAGCTAGCTTTACTTTGATTCACAAATCCCTCTATTTCTAAATCATAGAAGGATTACAAGCTAAATAAAACATTAGAGAATGAAAGAGTGTACCTTGTAGTGCTCCTTAGATGAGTAGATTCTTCACAAATTTTGAAAAAAATTTGGGCAGCACCTCCCCTCCCACGGCCGAGCAGCATGAACACAGCGCCTAAGTGTTCAGCTGGCTCGGCCAGGGGAGGAAGAAGGTGCTATATACAAAAGACATTAGCACCAGGTCGTGGCAAGACCCGGTGCTAATGTTCACCCTTTAGCACCGGGTGCAGCCACGACCCGGTGCTAAAGGCCTCGGGCACATTAGCACCGGGTCGTGGCTGCACCCGGTGCTAAAGGGTGAACATTAGCACCGGGTCTTGCCACGACCCGGTGCTAATGTGTTTGAATATAGGGGCTTCCCCTCCCCCGCCCGAGCCAGCTGAACACTTAGGCGCTGTGTTCATGCTGCTCGGCCGTGGGAGGGGAGGTGCTGCCCAAATTTTTTTCAAAATTTGTGAAGAATCTACTCATCTAAGGAGCACTACAAGGTACACTCTTTCATTCTCTAATAAGGATCAACATCATTGGCTTGACGTATTTATAGTGCCACATTGATCATTGACTTGCATTTTGTGCATTTAGATGTGTGGTAACTTACTTGAGAAATAACGTTGTTGAAAATCTTATGCAAATCCACTTCTGTCGAGACTGGTCGGACAGTCCAAGGCATTGGCTCAGATAGTCTAAGAAATGAGAGTTAAAACTTAAATAGAAAATCTTTGGTAAATCCCGTTCGGGTGTCCGAACGTCTGTCGGACAGTCCGGGGTTACGGTCGGACTGTTCGTGACCTGTTCTAACTGGTGGGCCCATGTGTGCTAACTCACCGAGTGGTTGTTATAAAGGTTGGACCGTCCGTAGCTGGGCTCGGACAGTCCGTAAAATAGGCCTCGGTTTAGACAGAGATGGTTTTGAACAATACCGGGGGTCAGACCGTCCGTCTGCGCCTGGCGACCGTCCGTGATGCGTCTCGGACAGTCCGCCAGGCCCCAACGGTCAACTCTAACACATGTTTAACTACGCAATGTGACCGTTAGATTCAAAGTCAGACAGTCTGAGGGGGCAGGTTGGACAGTCCACGAGAGCCATTTTTCACACGTTTTGAACGTAACGACTAGTTCTGAGGAGAGGGCCTATATATACTTCACCCCCGCAGTGGGGTGAGGTCTCTTGGCACTTTGGGAAGCTTTCTTGACATACTTGAGCCCTCATTCTCCTCTCTCTCACTCACTTGCTTTCAGATTGCATTCTTTGTGAGATTGAGAGCATCTAGTGTATTGCATCAAGGATTTGATCATTGTGGCACTAGGATTCATCAAGCGAGCGGGTTGATTTGTTACTCTTGGAGGTTGCCGCCTCCTAGACGGCTTGGAGCTCATGATTCCATTGAGCACTTCAAGAAGATTGTGAAGTGGCCTTGGAAGATTGGTGTGAGAGGTCTTGTGCTCACATTGAAATGTATATTGGAAATGTTATATGTTTGAAATGTATATTGGAAAATGCTTCATTTAAATGTATTGGAGATATTTACATTGAAATGTATATTGGAAATGTTATATGTTTGAAATGTATATTGGAAAATGCTTCATTTAAATGTATTGGAGATATTTACATTGAAATGTATATTGGAAATGTTATATGTTTGAAATGTATATTGGAAAATGCTTCATTTAAATGTATTGGAGATATTTACATTGAAATGTATATTGGAAATGTTATATGTTTGAAATGTATATTGGAAAATGCTTCATTTAAATGTATTGGAGATATTTACATTGAAATGTATATTGGAAATGTTATATGTTTGAAATGTATATTGGAAAATGCTTCATTTAAATGTATTGGAGATATTTACATTGAAATGTATATTGGAAATGTTATATGTTTGAAATGTATATTGGAAAATGCTTCATTTAAATGTATTGGAGATATTTACATTGAAATGTATATTGGAAATGTTATATGTTTGAAATGTATATTGGAAAATGCTTCATTTAAATGTATTGGAGATATTTACATTGAAATGTATATTGGAAATGTTATATGTTTGAAATGTATATTGGAAAATGCTTCATTTAAATGTATTGGAGATATTTACATTGAAATGTATATTGGAAATGTTATATGTTTGAAATGTATATTGGAAAATGCTTCATTTAAATGTATTGGAGATATTTACATTGAAATGTATATTGGAAATGTTATATGTTTGAAATGTATATTGGAAAATGCTTCATTTAAATGTATTGGAGATATTTACATTGAAATGTATATTGGAAATGTTATATGTTTGAAATGTATATTGGAAAATGCTTCATTTAAATGTATTGGAGATATTTACATTGAAATGTATATTGGAAATGTTATATGTTTGAAATGTATATTGGAAAATGCTTCATTTAAATGTATTGGAGATATTTACATTGAAATGTATATTGGAAATGTTATATGTTTGAAATGTATATTGGAAAATGCTTCATTTAAATGTATTGGAGATATTTACATTGAAATGTATATTGGAAATGTTATATGTTTGAAATGTATATTGGAAAATGCTTCATTTAAATGTATTGGAGATATTTACATTGAAATGTATATTGGAAATGTTATATGTTTGAAATGTATATTGGAAAATGCTTCATTTAAATGTATTGGAGATATTTACATTGAAATGTATATTGGAAATGTTATATGTTTGAAATGTATATTGGAAAATGCTTCATTTAAATGTATTGGAGATATTTACATTGAAATGTATATTGGAAATGTTATATGTTTGAAATGTATATTGGAAAATGCTTCATTTAAATGTATTGGAGATATTTACATTGAAATGTATATTGGAAATGTTATATGTTTGAAATGTATATTGGAAAATGCTTCATTTAAATGTATTGGAGATATTTACATTGAAATGTATATTGGAAATGTTATATGTTTGAAATGTATATTGGAAAATGCTTCATTTAAATGTATTGGAGATATTTACATTGAAATGTATATTGGAAATGTTATATGTTTGAAATGTATATTGGAAAATGCTTCATTTAAATGTATTGGAGATATTTACATTGAAATGTATATTGGAAATGTTATATGTTTGAAATGTATATTGGAAAATGCTTCATTTAAATGTATTGGAGATATTTACATTGAAATGTATATTGGAAATGTTATATGTTTGAAATGTATATTGGAAAATGCTTCATTTAAATGTATTGGAGATATTTACATTGAAATGTATATTGGAAATGTTATATGTTTGAAATGTATATTGGAAAATGCTTCATTTAAATGTATTGGAGATATTTACATTGAAATGTATATTGGAAATGTTATATGTTTGAAATGTATATTGGAAAATGCTTCATTTAAATGTATTGGAGATATTTACATTGAAATGTATATTGGAAATGTTATATGTTTGAAATGTATATTGGAAAATGCTTCATTTAAATGTATTGGAGATATTTACATTGAAATGTATATTGGAAATGTTATATGTTTGAAATGTATATTGGAAAATGCTTCATTTAAATGTATTGGAGATATTTACATTGAAATGTATATTGGAAATGTTATATGTTTGAAATGTATATTGGAAAATGCTTCATTTAAATGTATTGGAGATATTTACATTGAAATGTATATTGGAAATGTTATATGTTTGAAATGTATATTGGAAAATGCTTCATTTAAATGTATTGGAGATATTTACATTGAAATGTATATTGGAAATGTTATATGTTTGAAATGTATATTGGAAAATGCTTCATTTAAATGTATTGGAGATATTTACATTGAAATGTATATTGGAAATGTTATATGTTTGAAATGTATATTGGAAAATGCTTCATTTAAATGTATTGGAGATATTTACATTGAAATGTATATTGGAAATGTTATATGTTTGAAATGTATATTGGAAAATGCTTCATTTAAATGTATTGGAGATATTTACATTGAAATGTATATTGGAAATGTTATATGTTTGAAATGTATATTGGAAAATGCTTCATTTAAATGTATTGGAGATATTTACATTGAAATGTATATTGGAAATGTTATATGTTTGAAATGTATATTGGAAAATGCTTCATTTAAATGTATTGGAGATATTTACATTGAAATGTATATTGGAAATGTTATATGTTTGAAATGTATATTGGAAAATGCTTCATTTAAATGTATTGGAGATATTTACATTGAAATGTATATTGGAAATGTTATATGTTTGAAATGTATATTGGAAAATGCTTCATTTAAATGTATTGGAGATATTTACATTGAAATGTATATTGGAAATGTTATATGTTTGAAATGTATATTGGAAAATGCTTCATTTAAATGTATTGGAGATATTTACATTGAAATGTATATTGGAAATGTTATATGTTTGAAATGTATATTGGAAAATGCTCCATTTAAATGTATTGGAGATATATTTTCTATTAATTTATAAGAGTTTCTATTAATTTATAAGATTTTCTAGCATTTTATATTGATTTTCTAGCATTTTATATTGATTTTCTAGCATTTTATATTGATTTTCTAGCATTTTATATTGATTTTCTAGCATTTTATATTGATTTTCTAGCATTTTATATTGATTTTCTAGCATTTTATATTGATTTTCTAGCATTTTATATTGATTTTCTAGCATTTTATATTGATTTTCTAGCATTTTATATTGATTTTCTAGCATTTTATATTGATTTTCTAGCATTTTATATTGATTTTCTAGCATTTTATATTGATTTTCTAGCATTTTATATTGATTTTCTAGCATTTTATATTGATTTTCTAGCATTTTATATTGATTTTCTAGCATTTTATATTGATTTTCTAGCATTTTATATTGATTTTCTAGCATTTTATATTGATTTTCTAGCATTTTATATTGATTTTCTAGCATTTTATATTGATTTTCTAGCATTTTATATTGATTTTCTAGCATTTTATATTGATTTTCTAGCATTTTATATTGATTTTCTAGCATTTTATATTGATTTTCTAGCATTTTATATTGATTTTCTAGCATTTTATATTGATTTTCTAGCATTTTATATTGATTTTCTAGCATTTTATATTGATTTTCTAGCATTTTATATTGATTTTCTAGCATTTTATATTGATTTTCTAGCATTTTATATTGATTTTCTAGCATTTTATATTGATTTTCTAGCATTTTATATTGATTTTCTAGCATTTTATATTGATTTTCTAGCATTTTATATTGATTTTCTAGCATTTTATATTGATTTTCTAGCATTTTATATTGATTTTCTAGCATTTTATATTGATTTTCTAGCATTTTATATTGATTTTCTAGCATTTTATATTGATTTTCTAGCATTTTATATTGATTTTCTAGCATTTTATATTGATTTTCTAGCATTTTATATTGATTTTCTAGCATTTTATATTGATTTTCTAGCATTTTATATTGATTTTCTAGTAATTTATAAGATTTTCTAGCATTTTATATGGATTTTCTAGTAATTTATAAGCTTTTCTTATTTAATATATATTTTTAATAGGTATTAATAACTGAATTAAAACAAGTATTGATAACTATATATTAAAAACTATATTTATAAGATTCCCAAATAGTAGCCACCGGTGCTAAAGGCCATTTGGAAACTGGACGCCAAACGAAAATTTGGGGCCTTTAGCACCGGGTTGATCTAAAATCCGGTGCTAAAGGCCCCAATTTTCGTTTGGGCGCCAGTTACAGCCTTTAGCACCGGGTGTAGAAGACCCGGTGCTAAAGGGCCTTTAGCACCGGGTCGTGGCTGCACCCGATGCTAAAGGCCCTCAATTTTTTTGTTCGCAGGGCCTGGATTCAATTCCGTCAAGAACACCCGGGAATTCAACATGAAACACTAAAATGGAACATTGGCTTTCCGGTAAGCAAGTAATTTGTACATGTAGGCCTCGGCTAATATATTATATGAATTTTACTTAATTTCTTTTGGTCGACAGTGTGCCAAACAGGGGCCGGGAAATAATTTATGTGCATACTATGTTTGCGATTTCATGTGGAATTGGGGACATAAAAAGCTTACACAACACGATATTATGGTACGTAATAATAAACAACATTTCCATTATTATTAAGTGCACAATTATTGTCTCCAACTCGGCGGATTAAATATCTTTCAATTATTTGTAAATTATAGATGTTCAGGCTGAAGGAAGAGTCCCTGGAGCTAGAAAGAATTGACGCAATTGCAGAACAGCTCGTCGGATGGATCTGGGACGAGGTCGTCAATCCCCGAGGAGAATACTTCTCGCCAGTACTGGAGGACGTGCCGGACAGTGCAACAAGATAGTCGTCAATCTTAATTAAGTAGAAAATACAGTTTAAATATATATAACTCGAGTTGACATGCATGAATATCTACTTTTGTAATATATATGTCTTCTATTTTGATGAAATGTCAGCTAGTATGAATATAGAGTCGGCCGAATACGCATTAGAATACACGTATTAGAATATATACGTATATAGACGTGCACGCATGGCTACTGAAAAAAGCAAAAAAAAAAAAGAAATCCGGGGTCTTTAGCACCGGTTTCAGGCAGCAACCGGTGCTAAAGGGCCCCTTTAGCACCGGTTATTCAACCCGGTGCTAAAGGGGTACCCCTTTAGCCTCGGATTAGTTGCACCGGGTGGGAAACCCGGTGCTAAAGGGCTTTCCCGGTTCCACAGAGCCTGCACCTCTCCAACAAGCCACAGGCGGGACCGGTTCCACAGAGCATGCACCTCTCCAAGATGCGGCCCTTATTAGCCCTCCACAGCAATATCAAAGCAGTCACGCTTCCACACAGGCCGCCGAAGCGGTCCGTTACACCGTGGATGAAATAACTCAACGGACCGCGTGCGAGCTTGTCGTCAGGCAGAAGAACTTAGCTGTGGTGGTACGTATGCGACCTTAGTTCATACTGCATACATTTCACCGTAAATACCATTCATTTACTAACTTTCTTTGTGACTACTAACTTATCAGGTCGCATACGGTATGACCAAACGTGTGGAAGAAGGGCAAAAATGGCACTGCAATGACATTCCACATGGTTACGTACCTGTTGAGGTGGAGCAAGTCGTCACCAGCTGGGAAGACTTGGAACTTGACATCCCCGGAGGTGACGGAGAAACAAAACTCGGTCAGTGTTCTCACTGCATCATTCTATGGAGCAAGGCAGACATCGTTATACCCGATACACCTGCGGCTACCAACAAGCCCCCGTCACCTCCAAGAGATCCACATCATGACGATTCTCCGGGAGCTCCTGATGCAAGCCCGTCTCCTCCGCCAAAGAGGTCTCCGTCTCCTCCGCCGAAGAGGGGACGCCGCACTAAAGCCTCTGCCCCCACTCCACCAGCGAAGAAGGCGCGAAAAACTAGAGAGAAGCCCGCACCAGAGAAAAGAGCGGGCGAGAAGACTCTAGAGGAGCTCGAAGCCTCGGTAAAAGCAGACACAAAGAGGCAAATGGCCGAGTGGAGGAGAAAACCTGAGCCGGAGCCGAAGCTTGATCCCACCATCGTGAAGTCATTCCTCGGTAATTTGAGCAAGGGTCAACAGAAGGAAGTAATAGTAACAGACTATGACCGCTCATTACTGAAATCTCGCCGGAAACGGAAGGCTGCGGATAAGGAGGCGGGCCCATCCAAAAAGGTTCCTCAGCTCGGCCAGCAACCTCAGCGTCCCTTGGGTCCATTGCCATCTCTGGACGAGCTTAACATTCAACGAGTAATGGCCGAGACTGGACTAACCAGAGCGCAAGTCCTGGGGGAAGAAGAGGTGCCTGTAAACACAACGCTGAAGTGGCCGTTTAAGCTTGGCGAGCCTATGGTCCCTCCTGAAATGGAGAGCAAGCTACAGACGAAGATGCGCCGATTCCATGACTGGTATTTGGAAGAATCAAGAAGGAATAAACGGCGCATGATAAAAGTAGGCGTGAAGGACCAAGACTTCTACAATGGTGACGCGGATTTTGTCTGGCTCAGGTTTAATGATATATATGAGCTGTACCACCGCGACGCCATGGACGTGGATTTGATCACATGTTGGACACTGTAAGTACTTTGTTGTTGCTTATAATTCACAGTTTGAAAACATTAATTCCAATCTATGCTGACGCGGGCTTTATTTATTGCTTAACATATGCAGAATGGAGATTCAAAAATGTCGCAGATCCGGGATATATGACGTTGGTTTCGTGGATCCTCGAAGGATAAGTGAAGAAATGATATTGATGAATCCTGAGGAAACATATGGAAACCTATACAAATATATTAAGAAACAAAATTACTGCGACTCCATACTAATCCCGTACAACATCGAGTGAGTACATACACAGGCTTCTTCTTCTTATACTGTCTGTGTACTATTTCATTTCTGATTATAATGTATACATGTGCACAGATTCCACTGGTTCTTAATAATATTGTGTCCTGACCGGGGTGTCGTGAACGTCTTTGATTCGTTGCACACTCCAAAAGAAAAACTACAGAACATCATGGACATGATGACAAGGTGATGTATATTTTCCCCTACTTAATTCACCCCTTACACTCGCAATGACTTAACTCAATTTTTTTGTTCGCAGGGCCTGGATTCAATTCCGTCAAGAACACCCGGGAATTCAACATGAAACACTAAAATGGAACATTGGCTTTCCGGTAAGCAAGTAATTTGTACATGTAGGCCTCGGCTAATATATTATATGAATTTTACTTAATTTCTTTTGGTCGACAGTGTGCCAAACAGGGGCCGGGAAATAATTTATGTGCATACTATGTTTGCGATTTCATGTGGAATTGGGGACATAAAAAGCTTACACAACACGATATTATGGTACGTAATAATAAACAACATTTCCATTATTATTAAGTGCACAATTATTGTCTCCAACTCGGCGGATTAAATATCTTTCAATTATTTGTAAATTATAGATGTTCAGGCTGAAGGAAGAGTCCCTGGAGCTAGAAAGAATTGACGCAATTGCAGAACAGCTCGTCGGATGGATCTGGGACGAGGTCGTCAATCCCCGAGGAGAATACTTCTCGCCAGTACTGGAGGACGTGCCGGACAGTGCAACAAGATAGTCGTCAATCTTAATTAAGTAGAAAATACAGTTTAAATATATATAACTCGAGTTGACATGCATGAATATCTACTTTTGTAATATATATGTCTTCTATTTTGATGAAATGTCAGCTAGTATGAATATAGAGTCGGCCGAATACGCATTAGAATACACGTATTAGAATATATACGTATATAGACGTGCACGCATGGCTACTGAAAAAAGCAAAAAAAAAAAAGAAATCCGGGGTCTTTAGCACCGGTTTCAGGCAGCAACCGGTGCTAAAGGGCCCCTTTAGCACCGGTTATTCAACCCGGTGCTAAAGGGGTACCCCTTTAGCCTCGGATTAGTTGCACCGGGTGGGAAACCCGGTGCTAAAGGGCTTTCCCGGTTCCACAGAGCCTGCACCTCTCCAACAAGCCACAGGCGGGACCGGTTCCACAGAGCATGCACCTCTCCAAGATGCGGCCCTTATTAGCCCTCCACAGCAATATCAAAGCAGTCACGCTTCCACACAGGCCGCCGAAGCGGTCCGTTACACCGTGGATGAAATAACTCAACGGACCGCGTGCGAGCTTGTCGTCAGGCAGAAGAACTTAGCTGTGGTGGTACGTATGCGACCTTAGTTCATACTGCATACATTTCACCGTAAATACCATTCATTTACTAACTTTCTTTGTGACTACTAACTTATCAGGTCGCATACGGTATGACCAAACGTGTGGAAGAAGGGCAAAAATGGCACTGCAATGACATTCCACATGGTTACGTACCTGTTGAGGTGGAGCAAGTCGTCACCAGCTGGGAAGACTTGGAACTTGACATCCCCGGAGGTGACGGAGAAACAAAACTCGGTCAGTGTTCTCACTGCATCATTCTATGGAGCAAGGCAGACATCGTTATACCCGATACACCTGCGGCTACCAACAAGCCCCCGTCACCTCCAAGAGATCCACATCATGACGATTCTCCGGGAGCTCCTGATGCAAGCCCGTCTCCTCCGCCAAAGAGGTCTCCGTCTCCTCCGCCGAAGAGGGGACGCCGCACTAAAGCCTCTGCCCCCACTCCACCAGCGAAGAAGGCGCGAAAAACTAGAGAGAAGCCCGCACCAGAGAAAAGAGCGGGCGAGAAGACTCTAGAGGAGCTCGAAGCCTCGGTAAAAGCAGACACAAAGAGGCAAATGGCCGAGTGGAGGAGAAAACCTGAGCCGGAGCCGAAGCTTGATCCCACCATCGTGAAGTCATTCCTCGGTAATTTGAGCAAGGGTCAACAGAAGGAAGTAATAGTAACAGACTATGACCGCTCATTACTGAAATCTCGCCGGAAACGGAAGGCTGCGGATAAGGAGGCGGGCCCATCCAAAAAGGTTCCTCAGCTCGGCCAGCAACCTCAGCGTCCCTTGGGTCCATTGCCATCTCTGGACGAGCTTAACATTCAACGAGTAATGGCCGAGACTGGACTAACCAGAGCGCAAGTCCTGGGGGAAGAAGAGGTGCCTGTAAACACAACGCTGAAGTGGCCGTTTAAGCTTGGCGAGCCTATGGTCCCTCCTGAAATGGAGAGCAAGCTACAGACGAAGATGCGCCGATTCCATGACTGGTATTTGGAAGAATCAAGAAGGAATAAACGGCGCATGATAAAAGTAGGCGTGAAGGACCAAGACTTCTACAATGGTGACGCGGATTTTGTCTGGCTCAGGTTTAATGATATATATGAGCTGTACCACCGCGACGCCATGGACGTGGATTTGATCACATGTTGGACACTGTAAGTACTTTGTTGTTGCTTATAATTCACAGTTTGAAAACATTAATTCCAATCTATGCTGACGCGGGCTTTATTTATTGCTTAACATATGCAGAATGGAGATTCAAAAATGTCGCAGATCCGGGATATATGACGTTGGTTTCGTGGATCCTCGAAGGATAAGTGAAGAAATGATATTGATGAATCCTGAGGAAACATATGGAAACCTATACAAATATATTAAGAAACAAAATTACTGCGACTCCATACTAATCCCGTACAACATCGAGTGAGTACATACACAGGCTTCTTCTTCTTATACTGTCTGTGTACTATTTCATTTCTGATTATAATGTATACATGTGCACAGATTCCACTGGTTCTTAATAATATTGTGTCCTGACCGGGGTGTCGTGAACGTCTTTGATTCGTTGCACACTCCAAAAGAAAAACTACAGAACATCATGGACATGATGACAAGGTGATGTATATTTTCCCCTACTTAATTCACCCCTTACACTCGCAATGACTTAACTCAATTTTTTTGTTCGCAGGGCCTGGATTCAATTCCGTCAAGAACACCCGGGAATTCAACATGAAACACTAAAATGGAACATTGGCTTTCCGGTAAGCAAGTAATTTGTACATGTAGGCCTCGGCTAATATATTATATGAATTTTACTTAATTTCTTTTGGTCGACAGTGTGCCAAACAGGGGCCGGGAAATAATTTATGTGCATACTATGTTTGCGATTTCATGTGGAATTGGGGACATAAAAAGCTTACACAACACGATATTATGGTACGTAATAATAAACACATTTCCATTATTATTAAGTGCACAATTATTGTCTCCAACTCGGCGGATTAAATATCTTTCAATTATTTGTAAATTATAGATGTTCAGGCTGAAGGAAGAGTCCCTGGAGCTAGAAAGAATTGACGCAATTGCAGAACAGCTCGTCGGATGGATCTGGGACGAGGTCGTCAATCCCCGAGGAGAATACTTCTCGCCAGTACTGGAGGACGTGCCGGACAGTGCAACAAGATAGTCGTCAATCTTAATTAAGTAGAAAATACAGTTTAAATATATATAACTCGAGCTGACATACATGAATATCTACTTTTGTAATATATATGTCTTCTATTTTGATGAAATGTCAGCTAATATAAATATAGAGTCGGCCGAATACGCATTAGAATACACGTATTAGAATATATACGTATATTTACACCGTGGATGAAATAACTCAACGGACCGCGTGCGAGCTTGTCGTCAGGCAGAAGAACTTAGCTGTGGTGGTACATATGCGACCTTAGTTCATACTGCATACATTTCACCGTAAATACCATTCATTTACTAACTTTCTTTGTGACTACTAAATTATCAGGTCGCATACGGTATGACCAAACGTGTGGAAGAAGGGCAAAAATGGCACTGCAATGACATTCCACATGGTTACGTACCTGTTGAGGTGGAGCAAGTCGTCACCAGCTGGGAAGACTTGGAACTTGACATCCCCGGAGGTGACGGAGAAACAAAACTCGGTCAGTGTTCTCACTGCATCATTCTATGGAGCAAGGCAGACATCGTTATACCCGATACACCTGCGGCTACCAACAAGCCCCCGTCACCTCCAAGAGATCCACATCATGACGATTCTCCGGGAGCTCCTGATGCAAGCCCGTCTCCTCCGCCAAAGAGGTCTCCGTCTCCTCCGCCGAAGAGGTCTCCGTCTCCTCCGCCGAAGAGGTCTCCGTCTCCTCCGCCGAAGAGGTCTCCGTCTCCTCCGCCGAAGAGGTCTCCGTCTCGCCGCCACACCCTTCGGGGTTTTCTTCACCACCAAGTTGAAGCCGAGGATGAGAGGAGGGAAGAGGAGTCGGAGGAAGGAGGAGGGAAGCAGAGGAAGGGAAGCCGACGCCAAGCGTCGCGCCGCCGCGGCGCCGCCGCCCGTGGGGACGCCAGAGAGGAGCCGGACCAGAGCTGTACGTGGGAGCGCGAGGATCACCGACGAACCACGAGTCTTCCCCGAGCTGTTGTGTTCATCTTCTAGCCCCTAGGTGAGCTGCCGTCGTCGACCCCCTTTTCTTCCCATGTTCCGGCCGAGCGCCGCCGCTCTTGTGCTCGCCGTCGTCCAGCCATCTCTTTGACTCGACCTTCGTGTCGTGGCCGTGTTCATCTCTTACAGGACCCCGTCGCGCCGCTAACCACTTTGCAAACAGCCGACGACCGAACCGTAGCCGAGGC
>OAMR01001180.1:1359-28002 GCA_900205405.1 Echinochloa crus-galli
TGACACCTCACATTTATTTGATTGATTCTTAATATTACTATTTCTTTAGGCAAAGTAGTTTTTGTAAATGGCCTCATTGCTGTCTATTTACTGCAGAATTACATGAGAATCTCCTTGAATTCCAATAACTGAAGTTGCATCAGTTTGTGGTTCAACTTTTTGACATGCAGGTGGTGGCATCCGCTGTTTCCACTTCTATCTAGGCCAAGTGGTTAGAGATACAGTGGCTAAAGAGCCAGCACTAGTAGGTCTGGAATAAGTCTATTGCCTTCCTTGGGGACTACAGGGCCCTCGACACGCAGAAAGGGATGAGAAGGGGTGCCGACTACCCTGAACCTTGGGTCCTAGGACACCGGAACTAACGTGATGGGCTACGAATACCGGAAGTGCTGTCACCACCTCCCGGCTACCACCTCCGTTGCGACGTGCAGAAACTAAGGTTACTGACAAGTCTAGGAACCACTCCTACACAGATCAATAACTACTTACTTCGCTAGCAGAAGCAAGCAACTCGAACTCACACCCCAATGACAAGTCACCGCTAGTGTGAGCAGAATCGAAGAACCAATTAAGGTAGAGACTTAAGCAAGAACTAAGAGCACTAGGAACTTGTAACACCCAAAAATAGCATATTTAAAATTTTTAGTAATTAATTGATTATTTATTATCGTGTTCATGTTTAATATAGGTTAAATAAATATTTTTTGGAAATTAAAATCAAAAATAAGGAATAGAACCATTTTTGCTGCATTCATGCTGCTACATTTATTTTTGTGTTGCTGGCAAATTAAATTGGAATTTAAATTCTGTTTAAATTCGAATTTAGTTTGCATTTGTTTGAGTGTTAGAAAAGTTCAAATCGGCAAGGTTCACTTTAGCTCCCTGAACTCTCTCTGTGCTGCACTCTTGCTCCCTCTCCTCTCTTTTCCCCAAACCAGCCCAGCCCGCAAGCACAACAGCTCACCGCGGCCCATCTTGGCCCAGTAGCCCAGTGCTCCAGCCCGCTTTTTTTCTCTACACTCTCTGAAGCCCAACAGTAGTCTGGCCCAGTCACCAAACCAACCCAACCGCGGCCCAAACTTGCGGCTTCCCCCCCTCACCCACTGCGAGGCGGGCCCCGCATGCACAGTAGCATCGTCCACCTCGAGCCAACGCCGGCCGAGCCCAGGCCCGAGCTCGCCGCCTCGGCCCAGCGCCTCCGCCCCATCCCGCGCCATCGAGGACCCACCGACGCCTTCACGGAAGTTTCCTCGCCCCTCCTTTCCATCCTAGCCGAGCTCCCCCGAAGGAAAGCCGCCTCCACAGAAGGAAGGCGACCGCCGCCGCCGCGGATCCTTGGCGTGCGAGCCACGCCCACCCCTGGCGCCCTAGGTCCCCTGAACCCTATAAAAGCAGGGTCGCCACAGCCCCAACCCTCACCACGACTACCTCGAGCCTCGCCAACCACCATTTCCTGCCCGCCATTAGCGCCGCCGACCAAGTTTGGTGCCGCCGTTGTTGATCTCCGCCGTGGCTGCCACTTGGTCGACGAAAACCCACCCAGGGGCTCCGCCCGCAGGTAACGCCACTACCCACGCCGTCCAATTTCTCTGGTTCCCCTGGATCGATCTAGACGCCGCCATTCCCCCTTTTCCAGAGCCGCCGGCCGCCATTGATCGTCGACCGAGCTCCCCGCCGTCCAGTCGACGTCCCGAGCACCCCAGGTGAACTTCCCACTCTCTGCTGGTACTCCCGAGCTACTTCTCGCCTGGTTTGATGCCTTGTAGCCACGGCTTCCCCCCACTCACCGGCGCACCCGTCCGCCGGCCACCGTAGAGCACCACCCACACCTCCGTTTCCCTCGACTTGAACATCCACATCACGTTCGTCACGCTGTCCCGCACCCGAAGCACCAAATTTCACTCAAAACCGAGCACCCTAGCTCCTCCACGACCTCGCCGGAGCGCCGCCTCCTCTGTCCGCCGCCGTCCACCAACCTGGCCACCTCAATCCTCGACTTGAACCCCATGGGTGAACTCGTCGTGTCGCCCCGATGCCATAGGGCCAAACCGCGTTCGAAACCGAGCCTCCTAGCCCCAGTTACGACCTACTCCGGCGAACTTTCGCCAGCGACCGAGCGGCGCTGCCGCATTTTCTGGTCGCCGCCGGCGACCATCCTCCCCCTTCCACCCCAACCGTTCGATCCCGATCCTACGGCCGAAACCAGATCTGACCACGGTCAGATAACGGTCAGCGCGGTCAGCGTTGGCAACTTTGTTAAAGAGACCCCCAGCTTTCTGCAAATCGACCCGCGGTCCATCCCTCGTCTTTTTACGCGTTAGCCCTTCGGTTTATTCGCTTAATTATGTATAGGTCCTCGTTTTCTTACAGATAGGTCCCTAGATCTTAAAAACTCCATGACTTTCTCGTTTTAGCTCCGATTAGTGTGATTTTCACGCTCATGTGTTCGTAGCGAAGCGTAGAATAGATCTAAAACCTTCTTTTGTACTGTTTTCACTGTTTGATGTACTGTTTCTAATAGAGTACCTTTGCTTGCATGTATTGGCTTGTGGATGCTTGTGTGTGGTGATTCATGTCCAGTAGGTGAGCCGTTCGCGTTGGACTTTGAGTACGAGGATTTTCAGGAGCCGGACTCACAGCAGCAGCAGCAGCACTTTGAAGGCAAGTTATAGCAACGGACAATCCTTGCTACCTATCCACCTTTGTACTACATTTATTTACATTCATGCATTTAAATTGATGTACCACTAAGGATATACCTAGCTTTGATATTCCTGTTCCCTTGATTACCATGGGTTTTTGCATTATGGGTAGACTTTTGCTAGGCGCAGCTACTGTCACCTTTACCTAGAGCCAACTATAGTCTAAACACGATATAGAAGCAACTAGACTAAAGTAGAAACAACTATATAAGGCACAAGTAGAATAAAGTAGATACTATATTGATAACTTGAATGTCATACAAAAGAAAGGTAAAAGATACAAGAGCTAATACCAGAGCTTCTGAAGACGACTCCGGAACCTCCGAGGCACAGCTCGACTCGACTCTAACTCCCAACTAAACTAACCTACTCTACTAGAAGTGAAGTGGAAGCTCCTTGGCTTTGAGTGTATGTGTTACAAGTGTCACCTAGGGGCCCTATTTATAGCTTGGACAGGTCGGTTGGCCAGGGTAACGGCCCATTGTTGACGTGGACGACTTCCCGGTGGCCTGCTCGGCTGTGACAATTGCCTAGCGACCCCCAGCATTCGGCCGTTTCTGTCATTTCCGACCCCTATAGCACGTGGTTCATGGTATTGTACCTGCAAACATGACACTCACCAAAACTCGTGGAACTTTATTAGAAATAAAACCTAAGTGCAAGGAATGTTGCATAGTCTCTCATTTTATCCCGAGTATTGGTGGTCGGATTTGGGTTGTAACGACCGCCAACACTCATCCATACCATTTACTCCATTCCATCTACCTAGGACAACTTAGTTTAGAATTACTTCACTTCTCGTTCCCCGTGGAAATCGATACCTTGGAATACTCCCGGGTGAAAGCTACATCGGTATCCGTCTGCTTGCGGATTTATCTGTAGGCCGTAAGGAGTGCCAACAGGTGAGCAGGTACGAACCTTCTTCGTTGATCTGCCAGAAATTCTCCCAGCCAATTGCCTGGAAAATTTCCGTGAACTCTATGTCCATACCCGTGTCCCTGAGCAAGTCTTGCTCAAAAACACGGGTGTGCTTGAACTCCTTCAGCCGAAGCTCGTTGAAGGTTTTTTGCTCCCGTTCTGTCCTGAGGTTGATGTCACTCTCGCTCAGGAGCAGCCTGGCCGGGGGCATGGCATGGCCCCATCCCAAGCCAGCTACTCCATGCTCGTCCGTGTCCATCCGGCTCAAGCCTTGGGATGGAGCTGGGGAACTCCCAGCATCGTCCGATTGTCGGCCTAGCCGGGCGGAACGACGGAGCGACATGAAGAATTTCGACATGATTCCTGCAAAAGGTTAGTGCAACAACAACTACCCGAAGGACTGAATATATATGGTTAGCACAAGAAAATCAAGTCAGTCGTTCGAGATAGTTAGTCGTTCTTGCGGGGATGAAAACCACCACAAAAGGTTAGTCGTTCTTGTGGGTGTCAGTGACCACCACAAAATTGTCTAGAAATTTCAGCACAAAGATCACAACAAAAGCAAAATATTTTTGGGTTTTTCTAGTGATGCAAGTGAACCAAAACTTAAACAAGATCTTGGGAAGAACTTGAGCAAGAACTTGAGCACAAGAATGAGAGAGAGAGAGAGAGAAAGAGAGCTTCTTAGCAGAAATTTCAGAGTGAGCAAGTGTGGGAGAAGCAAGCAAGCTTGCACCAGCTTTTATAGGCCGAGGGGGGGCAGTCCCCTGGTTCGCCCGAACCAGGCCGGGTGGCCAGGGCACTCCCATGTGAGTGCTGCCCCTCCTTTGCTTTGATTCCACGCCAAAATGTGTGGCCACCAAATTTCTAGATCATGTGAGTGGAGTTTAGTGGTAGGTGAGATGGAAATGTGACATGAACAAAGTGGATTTTAGTGGAGTCACTCCCATGCTGCCATGTTTGTGATAATTGGTGAGTGTGCAGCCATTTTTAGTGGGGTAGACATGTTTGTTGCTGGTTGGTGGTGATGGTAAATAATTGGAGATGTTCTAGAAGGGGTGAAAATGAAGAAAGTTACAAATTACGCCCTCTCTAATTGAATTTTAGCATGTGTCCAATTATTTCTAACCAAGCTTGCAAAATTTTCTACTCTCTCTCAAATTAATTACTCAAGTGGTTCATTTATTTTGGAAAGGGAAACATGCAAATGCAATTGGAAATTTAAAATTTGGAAGGGAAATATGGGATACATATTGGTTTTCCTCACGGCGAGAGCTCAGCTTTTAAGTCCGCTAGCGGGACTTCTCCTGTCTTCAGTTGCTTGTGTCATCGTCCGGTCCCGGAGTGGATGACTCGGACGATGCAACCTTCTTCCGCCACATCTTCTTGTTCTTCTTCTTCGGTGTCGGTGGCGGTAGGATTGGCGTCTCTGAAGATTGTGGTTCGGATGCAACCACGTTGACCTGCTCCAGGTTATTGGAATTTGAATTGAATCAGTGCATACTTGAGAGCATTTCTCCACCCTGGAGCGAACTTTTCTTCCTTGCCGTTGATGTTCAGGCTGATTTCTCCGGCTCCCACGTCGATGTTTGCATTGGTGGTGCTCAGGAACGGCCTCCCAAGGATGAGAGGTGTTTTCCTGTCGACCTCCACATCGAGCACCACGAAGTCCACAGGTACGAAGAATTCCCGGATTTTCACCGGAATATCTTCGGCTATTCCCGCGGGGTAGCGAATCGATTGATCCGATAGCTGCAAATACATGGTTGTAGGGGACAAAGAAGAATAGTTTAGTTTGTCGAACACTACCTTGGCATGACGCTGACGCTTGCTCCAAGATCGCACAAGGCATGGTTGAAGTGCTGGTCCCCGATCGAGCATGCGATGGTAGGGCATCCTGTATCCTTCTTCTTTTCTGGAAGACTGTTCAAGATCGCCGCACTACATGCTTCGGTTAGTTTAATTACCTCGGTGGTTGGCAGCACCCTTTCATTGTTGAGGATGTCCTTCAGATACTTGGCATATGTGGGAACTTGCATAGCTTCAAGCAATGGGATATTGACATATAATTTTTGAATTACCTCAACAAATTTGCTGAATTGTTCGTCCATCGTTGGCTTATGGCATCTTCTGGGGAATGGTAGCACATTTGGTTCATAAAACTCGTGAGGAGCCGCCTTTGCTTCCTTCTGTGGACTTGTCTTCTGTGGTTCTGCTGCGGCCTCCTGTTCTTCACTATCACTGTCTGTAGTGGCTGCCTTTTTACCTGCATTGTCAGGATAAGGCGGGTCCCGAGTGGTCTTACCCCCTCTCGTGGTGACCGCTTTAACCTTTTCACGGGGGCAATTGTCTGGTTGCCCACAGAATTTCCCCGCTACGGGCGAGGGCAAAGAAGCAGCTAACTGAGCAACTTGAGTTTCTATCATTTTATTAAAGCTCAGTTGATTTTTCATGGCAGAAGAAAACGATTCCATCCTAGAGTCTATGTTTTCCAGAGTTTTATCATTAGCACAAAGCTTCTTGTTGATGTTTTCAGTTATAATCATCTTGTTAAACACAAGATCTCTAAGAGACAGCTGATTAAAAAATTTGGCAGCACCTCCCCTACACGGGGAGGGATCTGGCCAAACACAAGATCTCTAAAAGACGGCTGATTATTGAAATTGCTAGAATTGTAATTGTTACTCCCTCCGCCCCGTAATATACGGACATGGAGGGTTCAAATTTTGTACCAAAATATAAGGTCCTGGAGGGATAAGACAAAACTATTTGGGGTTGGTGGGTAGGTGGAGAGTTGGTGGGTAGTGTAAAATAAGGTGTATAGAGGTTGTTGACACTTCTTACGATCCACTATCAGGATTGTGAATCCTGGTAATGGTGCAAGGAGTGTTCTTTGGTATTCTTACGATACAGATATAAATCCTGTTAACACCAAAATTTGGCACCAGAAAGAGACAGACATGTGGGCCGGGATTGGTAAAAAATATCGTTCGGAAAGGAAAGCTTATCTTCAAGGGCGTTCGGCAAAGGCATTCTGCGGTCGGGAGTCCGTCGCCGATTCGGCAAGGAGCTGCTCTATGGAAAGCATTCGGGAACGCGTGATGACGTGGATCAAGTAAGGAAGATGCCGATCTGATGAAGAATACAAGATGAATACGGCATTTTAGACGTATTTATTTGGAAACAAACGTTTTGTAATCATAATCGAGTAGGAATCGTGTCAAAACCAGGGTATAAATATGAACCCATGGTGATTGTAATAGGGATCGAACAATCATACAACAAACCGGCCTTGCGCCACCTTTTCGAGTCCTTTAGTCGTGTCGTCGAAATCTTCGAGAGGAACCATCGATCCGTCGACCTCCGTAAGTATCGACAACCTTGTATCATGCTTAGTATCATGCGGTGGATTTAAGCTTGAGTCAAGAAGGCTTTTCTTGCTAGATCATGAGTCATGCGGTAGGCTAAGGTTTAGCTTGAAGCGAGTTATCGGCTCTATTAGATTTTGGCAAAGATCTAATAGATTCATTAAGTTACCTTGTGTTATTTGGGTTTTACTTTATGTTTAATTCATATAACACTCTTTTTGCCCAGTCTAGATTGGTTAGGTTCGGTTTTGATTCATCGCAAGACATGACCATGTTACCTTACATAGCCGAATTCAAACCAATCTAGATTGCCACGTGTCGCGGGTTCAAACTTGTTGATTTTGTATGGATCTTGACAGAGCCGGGTATCATGCGGTAGATGCAGGTTTTTGGGTCGTTTTAGAACTAATCATCCGGTGGATTAGAGCTCGAAATCGATCTGATAGGTCTATCAACATCGACGAAGCTTGTTCCTTCTTCATGGAACCCGAATCGGCTATCTAGCCGTATTCGGCAGTCCCTCAATGAGTGAAAACGTGTTCGTAACTTTGTTTTAAATAATGAATGCTTCTAGCCTTCCACGTTTAGAGTATATCATGCGGTAGATTGATCTATTCTTGGTTGGTGGTGTGATTTTAAACAAGTTGTATCATGCGGTGGATTAACTTGTTTGATTCTACGCCTGACGGGTTCGAGGGTATCTAGACATGCGGTAGACTAGTGCTTTTAGACCTATGCATTCTTGTTTATTAGAGATTTACGATCGTGCTTTCACATTTATCATGCTTTATGCCCGTTAATCGGTTGTATTTAAGTATTGTAACGATCATCTAATTAAATACCGATCTTTCATCATGATGACGTCATGCGTTCGGCAGTATGCGCTCTGCCGAATATGCATGTGAGCGCCTGCATTGCCGACAGATAGCTTGTTCATAGCTATATGCCGATCAAGATTGGCCTTGCAAGCCGTAGAGATGGAACTGTCTGGTATCATCCGGCATGTTCCAGGTTTTATATCTAAACATTTTTTCTTCCTTTGTCAGTTTCAGGGAAAATTGACTGGCACGCTTACAGGATTCAGACGATCGGGCACGTGTGAAGCCAGCTGATTCGGCTTGCTGTGTGCTTGGCGTGAGAAGCCGATTTTGCGTCAACACACTTTTTGGCACGCCCGGTGGGACACTCAAGCTTTGAAGATGCCTGAGATAAAAGAATTGCTGGATGTCACTCTTGAAGAACTGACTGAAGAGCATCAACAGATAGTGAAAGCTGCTGCAGAGCAGTTCATTAAAAAGTGCTTGCTATCTTTCGGCAAGAACAGGAGTGGTGCACCTTTTCTCAAAACAGAACTGCCAAGAGTCTTGCTGCCTGGACAGTCAGATATGAGTACAGATGAAGAAAGAGAGCGGTTTTCTGGCTTGTTATACAAGGCTCTGGGAGAAACAATGACCAATCACAATACTGCATTCTTGAATAGCTTTCGATTAATAATGATCAGTATTTTTGGTCAAGGCGTGGATAAAGCTTTTGAGCAAGAATATGGGCCACCTGGTGGACCAACGTACTTCAATACACACACGACAACTCAAAAGCCGCATGGAAAAGACAATATTGGAGAAACTGGAGCTTCTGGGACTAAAGATACGAATGGTCGCCCAATTCAGCAGGATCCTCAGCAAGCAGTACCAAAACCTCGCACATTTGGTGAAGCGGCATTCGGTACCACAGCAAATCCACCTGCATCTGCTTACAAGATATCTCCTTTGCATAACAGGTTGCAAAGAGATATGTATGGGAATGGATACTCAGAGTTCATGGATTACAATGCTATTGATGCTCTACCAAATCCTGGATATCATGGTGCTGCAGGAATACCTGCTGGAAGGCCAGGGAATCAAGACACCAATGTTGATCTCATGGTACAGAAAATGACCGATGTATTGCAGAATCAGTTCGGTCTAAAGCCTAAAAATCAAGGGTACATGTACTCATCGCCTTTCCCAGAGTGGTATCAAAGGGTGTCATTGCCTAACAGGGTTAAAGTGCCTACAGAATTTACTAAATTCTCAGGACAAGATGACACTAGTACTGTGGAGCACATAGCGCGGTATTTGATGCAGCTTGGTGAGGCGTCAGCAGATGAAGCTTTTAGAATCAGATACTTTCCTTTGTCATTGACAGGTTCAGCATTTACATGGTTTGCCTCTTTGCCCGCTCAGTCAATTTGCACCTGGAAGGATCTGGAGCAGAAATTTCATGCTCATTACTACACTGGCAGCACTGAGAAAAAGTTGGTTGATTTAACTAGCCTAAGGCAGAGAAATAATGAAACACCTACAGAATTCCTTAGGAGGTTCAGGGAAACAAAGAGTATGTGCTTCTCTCTAAATATTCCTGATGATCAGTTGGCCAGTATGGCTGTAACTGGGATGCTACCTGCAATTCGTGAAAAGCTGTTTGGAATGGAGTTTGAAGATCTGGGTCAGTTGTCAAAGAAATTGGCATTGATGAGTAACCAAGCATATGGCTTCAAGAAGGATGGCAGATTTGCCAAACATAATGATGTGGCCGAAATTTACAACCAATTCCTCGAGAGAGCAGATCAAGAAGATGAGTATGAGGACAATGAAGAGGTAGCTGCAGCAGAAATAGTATGGGGCAAAGAGCCGATCACAGTGAATCAGAAGTGGATTAAGCAGACCAAGGGCACATATGATTTTGATGTGACTAAGGCAGACAAATTATTTGATTTCCTTGTGAAAGAAGGCCGAATCAAATTACCAGAGGGGCATTCTATGCTTCGGCCTGAAGGAGTGAGAGACAAGAAGTATTGTGGATTTCATGACAGAAATTCTCATTCCATTAATGAATGCAGGGTCTTCAGAATGAGGATTCAAAAGGCTATCCAAGAGGGGCACCTGAAGTTTGACAACAGAATGAAATTGGATAGCAATCCATTCCCTCAGAGTATGATTGGGTTTTCAATCAACATGGTGAATGCTGTTGCACCTGAAGAAAAAGGGAAGATGAAAGTTTTAACTTCAGAAAAGGCAAGACAAAGTGGCTCAGTTGACCCCACTCGGCAAGTCACGGTTGAACAAATTCGCAAGAAAGATTCTCGTTTCCCGAATGATCAATTTGAAATTGGGAAATCCTCTAAGCCTAGAGTCACTTCACGTATTCTTCTCAACAAATGGCAACGACAGCAAGAAAAAGAGCGCTACCAGAGGCGTAGATATGAAGAAGAAAGGTACAGAAAAGAGCAAGAAGAATTTGCACGGGAACAGGAACGTGCACATTGGGATTGTGCTTTCTTCAGACATTGCTGGAACGAGGGTTTAAAGTTGCCTACATGGAATAATTGCCCTGAATGCAACGATAGACATGATGAATATAGACAGGATACTGTCAATCGCCGATCTGTCCATGAAAGAATTGGCAGAGTACATCTTAGTGATGATCGGCGTTTTGATGATCAACCAAGAAAGAGGCATGCTGATCACAGGTGGGTTGATCATGAAGAAGAAGAAGATCATGGGTATATTTGGCAAGAAGGGCAATGGTGTCCACCTAGCGTAAGGAAAAGCCAAAAGAGAAGAGTACAACGCTTGAGGAATCAAGAATTAAAGCAAGCAAGGCCTAGGATGAAATCAGTATGGCGTCGAAAGGACAGACCTGAAGAAGATGATCATTCGGCTCCTACATGCATGGTATGTTTCTTGCCGAATGAATTTATGGCTCCTGCTGATCAAGTTGTACAGGAGGAAGCGTTGTCAGAGATAGATGAAGTCGAACAGCTAATGGCACAATTGATGCTCAATAAGCAAGCTGTCTTTGAAAAGCCAATCCAGAATCGACACATGAAGCCACTATATTTGAAAGGATTTGTCAATGGGAAGCCTTTAACCAAGATGTTTGTCGATGGTGGAGCTGCTGTGAATGTGATGCCATATACTACATTCAGGAAGCTTGGCATGGGCCCTGGAGATTTAACACCAACGAGCATAATTCTGAATGATTTTGCTGGGAATCCTTCAGACACCAAAGGCTGTGTTCATGTAGATCTAATGATTGGGTCCAAGGTTCTGCTCACAACTTTCTTCGTCATTGAGGGCAAAGGGGCATATAGTTTGCTGCTTGGAAGAGATTGGATCCATGCAAATTGCTGTATCCCATCCACCATGCATCAACAGCTCATTCAGTGGATAGATGATGAGGTGGAAATTGTCCAAGCAGATGATTCAATAAGCGTGGCAAATATGGAACCAGCTTTTTGGGAATATCAAGGCATAGATTGTTTCTCAGGCAAAGACTGGGGAGAAGGTCCTGTTGCACCAGCCAGCAGTGATCAACAGCCGATCGAAGCAGTCGGCTCTCATAGTAATTTTTAATGGAGAATCCAATTGATGGAACTGACGGGAAGTTAGGACGTGGATTTGTGTCGGCTGATAAGCTAGAAGAAGTGGACATTGGAGATGGTGACAAACCAAGGCCGACATTCATCAGTGCAAACTTAGATTCAGTTTTCAGAGAAGAGTTGATTAAATTATTAAGAGAATACAAAGACTGCTTTGCTTGGGATTATTCGGAGATGCCTGGTTTGGACCGTTCTATTGTTGAGCATCGGTTGCCAATCAAGCCTGGTTATAAACCTTACAAACAGCCACCCCGAAAAATCTACAAGGAAGAAGTGTTGGCCGATGTGAAAAAGGAGATTGAAAGATTACTAGACGCAAATTTCATTCGGCCATGCAAATATGCGGATTGGATCTCTAATATTGTTCCTGTCTATAAGAAAAATGGAAAAATGAGGGTTTGCATAGACTTTAGAGATCTAAACAGAGCCACACCCATGGATGGATATCCAATGCCTGTTGCCGATTCATTAGTTGATGCTGCTGCTGGATACAAAGTGCTCAGTTTCATGGACGGTAACGCAGGATACAATCAGATTTATATGGCATTGGGAAGATTGAAAGTTTTAACCTCAAGGAAGGCAAGACAGGATGGCTCAGTTGATCCCACTCGGCAGATCACAATTGAACAGATTCGCCAGAAAGATCTTCGGTTCCCGAATAGCCGATTTGAAGTGGGAGAACCCTCTAAACCTAGGGTTACTACACGCATTCTCCTCAACAAGTGGCAGCGTCAGCAAGAAAAGGAGCGTTTTCAAAGGCGTAAGTATCAGGAGGAGAAGAAAAGACATGAAGAAGAAAGGCACAGGGAAGAACAAGAGGAATTTATCCGAAAACAAGAACGTGCTCATTGGGGATGTGCTTTCTTCAGACACTGTTGGAACGAAGGTTTGAAGCTTCCCACATGGAATAATTGTCCTGAATGCAATAATAGGTATGATGAATATAGGCAGGCCAAGGGATGCGTACATGTTGATCTGATGATTGGGTCCAAGACTCTGCTTACGACTTTCTTTGTCATTGAGGGCAAAGGGGCATATAGCTTGCTGCTTGGAAGAGATTGGATTCATGCAAATTGTTGTATTCCATCTACTATGCATCAACAGCTTATTCAGTGGATAGATGATGAGGTGGAGATTGTCCAAGCAGATGATTCAATAAGCGTGGCAAATATGGAACCAGCTTTTTGGGAATATCAAGGCATAGATTGTTTCTCAGGCAAAGACTGGGGAGAAGGTCCTGTGGCACCAGCCAGCAGTGATCAACAGCCGATCGAAGCAGTCGGCTCTCATAGTAATTTTTGATGGAAAATCCAATTGATGGAACTGATGGAAAATTAGGACGTGGATTTGTGTCGGCCGATAAATTGGAAGAAGTGGACATTGGAGATGGTGATAAGCCAAGGCCGACATTTATCAGTGCTAACTTGGATTCGGTTTTCAAAGAAAAGTTGGTGACATTGTTAAAAGAATACAAGGACTGCTTTGCTTGGGATTATTCGGAGATGCCCGGTCTAGACCGTTCTATTGTTGAACATCGGTTGCCGATCAAACCTGGTTACAGGCCTTACAAGCAACCACCCCGAAAAATCTACAAGGAAGAAGTGTTGGCCGATGTGAAAAAGGAGATTGAAAGATTACTAGATGCGAATTTCATTCGGCCATGTAAGTACGCGGATTGGATCTCTAATATTGTTCCTGTCTATAAGAAAAATGGAAAGATGAGGGTTTGCATAGATTTTAGAGATCTAAACAAGGCTGCACCCATGGATGGATATCCAATGCCTATTGCTGATTCATTAGTTGATGCTGCTGCTGGATATAAAGTGCTCAGTTTCATGGATGGTAATGCAGGATACAATCAGATTTTTATGGCATTAGAAGATATAGTAAAGACTGCTTTCAGATGTCCTGGACACATAGGGTTGTTTGAGTGGGTTGTCATGACCTTTGGATTGAAAAATGCTGGTGCAACTTATCAAAGGGCTATGAATTATATTTTTCATGAGTTGATCGGCAAGATTGTGGAAATATATATTGATGATGTGGTGATCAAGTCATTGGATCATGAGTCCCATTTGGCTGACATAAGGAAAACTCTAGAATGCACCAGGAAGCATGGGCTTAAGATGAACCCGAACAAGTGTGCTTTTGGAGTTTCGGCTGGAGAGTTTCTGGGATTTTTGATATATGAAGGAGGAATAGGAGTTGGCAAGAAAAGCATGAAGGCAATTGATGAAATTGTTCCTCCAACTAATCTTAACGAATTGCAATCATTGCTTGGCAAGATAAATTTTGTGAGAAGATTCATATCAAACTTGTCACAAAAGGTGTTACCCTTTTCCTCACTATTGAAAATAAAAAAGGATCAAAAGTTTGTATGGGGTGACGAACAACAAAAGGCTTTTAATGAAATAAAAGAGTACATGAAGAAGCCACCAGTATTGGTGCCTCCACAATTGAACAAGCCTTTCAAGTTGTACGTGGCGGCCGATGCCCAAACTATTGGATCGGCCCTCATACAAAAAGTTTGAAGGGAAAGAAAGAGTGGTTGCATACCTTAGCCGAAAGTTATTAGATCCAGAGACAAGGTATTCGGCTATAGAGAAACTTTGCTTATGTGTTTACTACTCCTGTACAAAATTTCGGCACTACTTACTACATACCGAATGCATTGTGTATTCAAAATTTGATGTGATAAAACACATGTTGTCTATGCCAATTTTGAACGGAAGGATTGGCAAATGGATTTTAGCTTTGTCTGAATTTGAGTTAAGGTTTGAATCGGCAAAGGCTGTTAAGGGACAGATTATTGCCGATTTCATTACTGAACATCATGATACATCGATAAATTTGCTTAACATTGTTCCTTGGGTGTTATTCTTCGATGGATCTTCATGCAACAAAGGTGGTGGAGCAGGTATCTTATTAATTTCACCCAAAGGAGAAACATTTGAGTTTGCTGTTCCCATTCAATCTGCTGTTACTAACAATCAAGCTGAGTATGAGGCATTGCTCAAAGGGCTCCAATATTTGAAAGAAGCAAAGGCCATTGCGGTTGAAATTTTTGGAGATTCAGAATTGGTCATAAAGCAATTGAATGGTGAATATGAGTGCAAAAGTGATACCTTGAGGAATTACTATGAAGAATGCAAAGAAATATTGAAGAGCTTTCGGTCAGTAATTCTACAACACATTCCTAGAGGGGATAATGGAGAAGCAAATAGATTGGCCCAAAGTGCATCAGGTTATAAAGAGCTTCGAGAAGTTTTTGCTAATGATGTATATGCATTCGGGAGTAATCTGGCAGAAGATGATTGGAGAAAAGAGATTGCCGATTATCTGGAGAATCCATCCCGAAAGGTTTCTAGAAAGCTCAGGTATAAAGCTTTAAAGTTTGTTCTTCTTGATGATAATTTGTATTATAAATCCCTGGATGGAGTGCTGTTACATTGCCTAAATCATGAAGAAGCAAAAAGGCTGATGAGTGAAGTACATGATGGGTTGTGTGGAGCACATCAATCGGCCTACCGAATGAAGTGGGTTATTAGAAGAACTGGATACTACTGGCCGACAATGTTGGAAGATTGTTTTGAATATTATAAAGGATGTCAAGACTGTCAGAAATTTGGAAACATTCAGAGAGTTCCGGCATCGGCTTTGAATCCCATTGTCAAGCCATGGCCATTCAGAGGATGGGGAATAGATTTGATTGGCCAAATAAATCCTCCATCTAGCAAGGGGCATAAGTTTGTGCTTTTGGCAACCGATTATTTTACCAAGTGGGTTGAGGCAATTCCATTAAAGAAGGTGACGTCGGAGAATATGGTTGAATTTGTTAAAGAACACATCATTTACAGATTTGGGATTCCTCAGACAATCACCACTGATCAAGGGACTCAATTTACATCTTCAGAATTCAGAGATTTTGCTGAAAGTATGGGCATCAGATTGTTAAATTCTTCTCCTTATTATGCCCAAGCTAATGGCCAGGCAGAGGCTTCTAACAAGATTATGATTAAAATTATACAGAAGAAGATTGATCAGAAGCCGAGAAAGTGGCATTCGGTACTCAGTGAGGCTTTATGGGCTTACCGAATGGCTCCACATGGGGCTACACAGACGTCTCCCTATGAGTTGGTGTATGGGCATCATGCTATCTTGCCATGGGAAATACAATTAGACTCAAGGAGAATAAAGTTGCAAAAGGATTTAAGTTCTAAAGATTATAAAGATTTAATGATGGATGAATTAGAAGATTTGCATATGATTCGTCTCAGGGCTTTGGAGAATATTGAGAAGAACAAAATGCGAGTTGCTAAGTATTACAATAAGAAGGTGAAAGTTAAGCAATTTACAGAAGGTGATTTAGTCTGGAAAGCGATATTGCCGATTGGAACCAAATATGCAGCATTCGGCAAGTGGTCTCCAAATTGGGAAGGTCCTTTCAGAGTGGTTAGATGCGTGCCTGGAAATGCATATATTTTGAAGACATTATTGGGAGAAGAATTTGCTTCTGCTATAAATGGAAGATATTTGAAAAGGTATTATCCCAGTGTTGAAATCGATCGGTGATTGATATATTAATTTGCCGAACAGCCGATTTTCGGGAAGAAATCGCCTTCAGAACAAATGTTGACAGAAAAGGAAAATGGCCAGTACTGAATGTATTGCCCTTAGCACAAAAATATACTACATCAGATGTTCATGCAAGATCACAAAAGATAAGTTTTATTGCCGAAATTCCATAAATCCCTAGTACAAACTAATGGAATAGCTTGTTCAAAACGGACTGAGGATGAATGGAATCGGCAATGGCGGCGCCATGAGCATCAAGGCGATCTATGGAAGCCTCGATGTCATCGATCTCCTCCGGGTTACCATTAGCGAAGCCGGTCGGTAGCCTGGAGTAGTCGGTATTGGTGTGCGTCGACATGGCGACTAGGCCTGCGGCAGTGCCCAGACGGATGCCGTGCGAGGCCACCTCATCGATGCGGCCCGCCACCGCGCCGAGGCGAGCTTCTGGTGTGTCCCCAGGAGCATTCACCTTGTTCGCCAGCTCATTCGCCAGCGCCTTTAGCCGATCGAGTTCGGCATCACGCGCTGCAAGTTTACAAAAGGGGCAGCAGAATAATATCAGTTAGGGGACAAGGTTGAGATTGAGCAGATTGCAGGACTCACCATCAATGACTTCGAGCAGTTGCTTGCGCTCGTGCTGCCATTCGAGGTCAGCAATCCCGGCTTGCTTGGAGATAGCCTCCAGTTCACGACGAGAGTCGTCGCGCTCCGCCTTGAATCGGCGAGCATCGCCGTCCGTGTAGCGGTAGTCGTCCGATTCGAGAGATCGATTGGACGAACTCGAAGATGCCGCAGGAGCGGCGGCTGGAGCTGCGACTGGCGCACCGGCGCCGGCAATCCATTGGATTACCCTGAAAGAACAAAGAGATTCGTCAAAGAAAGAGGGAGGAAATCTCGAGAAGAACAAAGAGAAGCAAGCAGCTACTCACCTGCGGCGAGCGCCGGCACGACTTCCTTCGGCCTCATCGGCAGCCGGGCGCCTCCTGTTGTTGTCGGCCATTGGAAGTTCCTCGGAAATACTGTGGATAGGGAAAAGAATGGCTTGGGCCGGCAAGAACTTGGAAGGCGAAGAACTTGGTGAAGAAACTGTGGGCTGCTTGGGTGTTTATTTATAGAACCCGCAGAGAAAATCATGGCCAAAGATCGTGGCACGTATTCCGAAGAGTTCGGAAGGTGGAAAGGATTTTCCAGCCGATCGGTTCTCATGTCGTTTGGGATTCTTATCGAGTCGTATTCGGCTTTGACTGGATGGGATTCGGCTATGTCATAGTTGAAGCGTTTTCGGGTCTAAGTACTATTATGGCCAACTTTGCCGAATGAAAGAAAACAGAGTTGAAAGGATGACAAGATTACAGGGTTAATAAAACATTCGGCTATCAAACATAATTCACACACCCAAGAACTTTGAGATTACATTTTTGGCATTTGATATCATGTTGCTGATGTTCTCTAATAAGTTTTTATCAGCTTCTTGGGTTCTGGTCAGGGCAGCGAGCTTCGCCTTGAGTTGTTTGTCTTCGTTTAAAGCTGCTAAGGCTTCCTTTCGCCTCTTCTCTGTTAGCTTGGGAAGCTCTACTATTTTCTTCTTGTCAGCTTCAATTTCGGCCGATAGATTTTTCAATTCGGCTTCAAGTGCAGCTTTTCTGATCTCCTTCATTTCAAGTTCAGATTCCAGTTTGGTTAATAATTCCTTATCATTCTGGACTTGAGTATGCAGATCTTTTACAGATTGCTTAACCAAAGTTCTCCTTTGCTCCAAGGCTGGTTGAGCCGATTGATTCTTCAGAGCTTGTTTCACTGCGATAAAATGATCATCCAATCTGGAAATTGGATCTAAAGAAGTCTTGATATCGGCAGGAAGATCTTGGTCAACTGATTCAAGCAAATCTCTTAAAAGATCAGCATTGGTAACTTGTTCCCGAGTGTCCTTATGCAGAAAAGAGAGGATTTCTTTCAGTTTTGCTTGATTCTCCTCTGATAAAGTTTGACCAGAAGAGGTTTCTTCTCCTTGTTCGGCAACTAGATCATCCACAGCAAATGAATAGCTGGGTGAAGAAGTGGTTTTCTCCTGAAAAAGATATTGCCGAATTATTGATGATTCATTGGATAAAGAGCTGGAAGACTGAGTAATTATCTCTACCTCATTCCTGGTCTCTTGGATGGAAAGAGAGGGCAGCTCGAGCTCAGGCAAAGATTCTTGTATGTCATGCTGAGGAGAGCTTGGAAGATCTGTTGGTGGAAAAGAGGCTTCTAGTTGAGGAACATCAGGAGAAGCTGAAGCTAGTTCTTGATGAGAAGGAGGATTCTCCGAAATTGGGTCTATTGAGATTTGCTCTGAAACTGAAAAGGAATAAATGCCGATGGAGAGGAACTTTAAAGACAAAAAATGTGAGAAAATTTTACCAATCATTGGAGCATCGGCAGGACCTGTACTGATTGCTGGCTGTTGTTCTTTGGACTGAAATCAAAAAGAAACAAAGCTGAGCAAAACACCAAAAGCATTATAGTCAAAGAAAAAGGACTCTGACCTTGGTTTTGCTACTTGTTCTTTTCTTCTTTACAACCGAGGGAGCAGCTATAAGGAGGGTTTTCCTCTTGACAGATGATGGTCTAGTAAGTATTGGATCTAAAGAAGCTTGTCTAGCCATCAGCTGAGCCAAGGTAGGGGATTGGTGCCCCAAAGCAGAGATTGGGCCTGCAGTTTTGTATAAAATTACCCTGGCAAGAGGGGCAGGTGTTATGTCCTGCAAAATAATGGAGTCAGAATTAATTGGGGCCAATGTTGTTAAGATAGATAAAGGAATAAGCATATTACCTCTGCAGTTGGCTGATAGTCAGGCATTAATTCAAGGCAGAAGGGATGAATTGGCATGTTGAAGATATGATCATGGAATTCTTGCCACCAGAGAGTGAAGGAAGGATGAGCAGATATTATTGGCACAAAAGGATCAGGTGCATAAATAGTTCCACAGCATTTATAGTTGAAAATCCTTCTTGTTTCTGTGAGATCCTTGACTATCTCCCTGGGCCTGAGGAATTCATGGAGAAATAGCCTAGGGGGCACTTGGCCACATCCCAACTGTCTAGCCATCATGTTTGGCTGATAATATTCATAAGTGCTTTGGACTAGCCTCCCTCCACAGAATTCGGCTGGCAGGATGCAGGGCTGGATGAAGGCATTAAAAATTGCTACAGATTGTACATCAGTGCATCCAGTCTCAAAGCTGAATTCGCAAGGGAGAGTAAGGTTGTCATTGTCCAAATAAGGGAACCAAAGAGGATTGGCAAAACCCCTGAAGAAGAGCTCAAATAGTTCACCGATGGTCTTGTTGATGGATACAGTGGAGGCAGCTTCTCCATAAGTTTGACAACCTTTGGTTCTTCGGGTTTCTCCTTCTTTATAATTGATTGAAGGGAAGTCTCGGCTGTTGAGATCAATAGCAACGATTTGGTGCATATATAATTGCAGCCACATCTGGACGAACCACCAGGGACCATTGACACAGGGGATCTTCTTGCTAGTGTGCATCAGGTGGGTGGTTTGGTTGAGCATATGGTAAACACTTCCCAGGAGATATTTCCCAAGTGGGATGACTTTTCCAGCAGCCCTTTTAAACAAGTTGTATCATGCAGTGGATTAACTTGTTTGATTTTACGCCTGACGGGCGCGAAGGTACCTAGACATGCGGTAGACTAGTGCTTTTAGACCTATGCATTCTTGTTTATTACAGATTTACGATCGTGCTTTCACATTTATCATGCTTTACGCCCGTTAATCGGTTGAGTTTAAATATTGTAATGATCATCTAATTAAATACCGATCTTTCATCATGATGACGTCATGCGGTCGGCAGTATGCGCTCTGCCGAATATGCTGTGAGTACCTGCATTGCCGACAGATAGCTTGTTCATAGCTATATGCCGATCAAGATTGGTCTTGCAAGCTGTAGAGATGGAACTGTCTGGTATCATCCGGCATGTTCCAGGTTTTATATCTAAACATTTTTTCTTCCTTTGTCAGTTTCAGAGAAAATTGACTGGCACGCTTACAGGATTCAGACGATCGGGCACGTGTGAAGCCAGCTGATTCGGGTTGCTGTGTGCTTGGCGTGAGAAGCCGATTTTGCGTCAACAAATCCGCAAGAGCACGGATACCGATGTAGCATTTCACCCGGGAGTATTCCTAGGTATCGTATTTATATTTCCGCAGGGAAGCATTGGATAAAGAGTATCGACTACTAATTAAAGTACCGGCTAACAAGGCGGGGGTAAAGGATAGTATAGGAGTGATATGTAGTTGACACACACAAGGAGAAGTTCAGGATAGAGATAGAAGAGCGGTCTAGCTAGTGGGAGAACAACGAGACAGGAAAGGATTCCTATATACTTCCACTGGCCTTGAGATACCTCTGGCAAGGGTTACGGCTAGCATGAAGAATGGCATCTATGGTTCTCGTCCTAGTTGGTGCACGCGACACACAGAAAGGGATGAGAAGGGGTGCCACTAACATCCGCCATCTTACAGGGAGCCTACCATAAGAGCCAGGCGTGATGGAATACGAAGGCCGTATAGGGCTGTCACCACCTAACGGCTACCACCTCCGTGCCAACTCAGAGATATTCCAAGGTTACTATCTAGACTAGGTACCATACCTACGCTAGACAATAACTACACACTCTCCTAGAAAGAGCAAGCAACCCCGTCAATACCCCAGTGACAATTCACCGCAAGTATTAAGCAGAAACGAGGAACCAGCTAAGATAAAGAATTAAGAGAGAACTTCTAGAGCCAGACTACAACAACTATAACCAGGACTAGACATTCTACACTTACTCGCGAGATAAATGCAGAACAAATAACTCAAGTAAAGGGATGGAGGACAAACTTAATGCTGCTGTTGCTGCTGGGCTGGGGCGAGCGGAGCGGTTGCTGGGCCGGCGCGCGAGGGTGGACTGGGCCGCGCGATGTAAGAGGGGGAGGAGGCGAGCTGGGCCGATTTAAGGAAAGAAGAGGAAAGGGAGCAAAGGCGAGCTCGGCATTTTTGTTCAGGGGGCAAATACGGACTCGGGCCTAACAACTTTTCTAGAGCGCCAAACAAAGTGGTCCAAATTCGAATTCAAATTACATTTAAATTCTTGTTTGAACCACAAGCAATACAAAAACCAATGCAGCAGCATGAATGCAACAAAAATGTTTCTATGCCTTATATTTGATTTTAATTTTTAATTTTGAGAAATTTATTATTTTGCCTATATTAATTATGAACAAGCAATAAATAAATCAATTAAATGCTAAAAATTTTTAATGGGCCATTTTTGGGTGTTACAAACCTACCCCCCTTAGGGTGAATCTCGTCCTCGAGATTCAGAAGTGGATGCGAAGAGCTGTGGATAAGCGGCCTTGAGGTCTTCTTCTCTCTCCCAAGTCGCTTCGTCCTTTGTACATCGGCTCCACTGACCCTTGCACATCCGGATGACCCTGTTTCTTGTCACCCTCTCAGACTCCTCTAGAATCTTGACTGGATGCTCCTCATAGGTGAGATCCTCTTGCACACTCAGCCCTTCTATCGGGATCACCCTCTCAGACTCTTCTGGCACCCGCAAACATTTCTTCAGCTGAGACACATGGAACACATCGTGTACTCCGGCCAGTCTCTCGGGTAACTCTAGCCGGTATGCCACTTCGCCCATCCGTTCCAGTATCTTGAAGGGTCCAATGAAACGAGGTGCCAACTTGCCCTTGACATTGAACCTCTTCACACCTCTCATCGGTGACACCTTGAGATACACAAAGTCATCAACCTTGAAGTTGAGATCCCTCCGTCTGACATCGGCATAACTTTTCTGTCGGGACTCATCCGCCCTCGGTGGAATCGGGAAACACCCAGCACCGTACCTCCACCAACGCCGGAGGCGAACTGAAATGCAGCTTAGTGTCCATCGACTCATGTAGCTTCTGCCAGAAGTGCGATGTGAACTGAGTACCTCGATCAGACACTATCCTCTTTGGCACCCCATGCAAGCACACAATCCTCTCCATATACAGCTCTGCTAATTGGGCGCCTGTATAAGTGGTCTTCACTGGAAGAAAGTGTGCCACCTTGGTTAAGCGGTCCACTATCACCCAAATGGAGTCAAATCCTCTCTGAGTGCGAGGCAGACCAGTGATGAAGTGCATACCAACTTCTTCCCACTTCCATTCAGGTATCTTCAAAGGCTGGAGCAACCCTGCTGGCCTCTGATGTTCAGCCTTGACTCTCTGACATGTGTCACATAGAGCTACGTGATTTGCCACATCACGCTTCAATCCATACCACCAGAATCTTTCCTTGATGTCTTGGTACATCTTGGTGCTTCCGGGGTCGAATAGGCTGAGTCATGTGCCTCTCTCAGGATCGTGTCCCTGATCTGTGCTATGTCTGGCACACATATCCTCTTCCCATGCCACAAGGTTCCTTGATCATTAACTCGGAATCCCGGGGCCTTTCCTAGAGCAACCTGTCCCACAATCTCCTTGATCTTCTCATCAACTAGCTGGCCTTTCCGAATCTCCTACTCCAGGGTCAGTTCTACTGCCATCTCTGTGACACTGGCCACATATCCCAGGCTCATCCTTTCAAACTCCAGGCTGAGTTCTGCGGGAAGACAGTGACCGGTGATCTTGTTCACATAGCTTCTTCTACTCAGAGCATCTGCCACCAGATTAGCCTTGCCTGGGTGGTAGTGGATCTCCAGATCATAGTCCTTGATCAACTCCAACCATCGGCGTTGCCTCATGTTCAGATCTGACTGAGTGAAGACGTACTTGAGGCTCTTGTGGTCAGTGTAAATGTCACACTTGTGCCCAATCCAGTAATGCCTCCAAATCTTCAGAGCATGTACAACAGCTGCCAACTCCAGATCATGAGTCGGGTAGTTCTGCTCATGCTTCCTCAACTGCCTTGATGCATATGCCACAACTCTGCCTTCCTGCATGAGTACACACCCCAATCCTAGACGGGATGCATCGCAGTAGATAGAGAAGCTTTTGACAAGATCAGGCAAAACCAGCACAGGGGCTGTTGTCAATCTTTTCTTCAACTCTTCAAAGCTGGCCTGACACTGCTCTGTCCAGACGAACTTCGCATTCTTCTCCAGCAATGCCGTTAGGGGCTTAGAAATCTTGGAGAATCCTTCAATGAACCGTCGATAATACCCGGCCATCCCAAGGAAACTCCTGATTTCGCTAACATCCCGAGGCGGATTCCAGCTCAACACATCATTGACCTTCTTCGGATCGGCTGCCACTCCTCCATTGGACAATACATGACCCAGGAATGCCACTTCCTTCAACCAGAACTCACACTTGCTCAGCTTGGCATACAACTGATGTTCTCGGAGTCTAGGTGCAGTGCCAGGTTTAAGATCAATAACGAATTCAACTTCGCGGTCTGGGGGCATACCTGGCAATTCATCTGGGAATACATCCGGGTAGTCACACACCACGCGAATGTCCTCGAGAGCTGTACCCTCAGTTTGATTAACTTGACCTGGTTCTGAGGACTTGACTGCCTGATATTCCACTTTCTCTCCGCCTGTTGCAACCAACTGTACTGCCTTCCTGGCGCACTGGATCACCGCATTATATTTGCCTAGCCAGCTCATCCCCAGGATTAGATCAAACCCAACAGAATTCAGTACTATGGGGTATACCTCGAAGTCTACCCCCCTTATTGTGATGGTGACTCTGGAGCAACGTAGACTAGCTCGTTGTTCTCCACCAGGTGAACTAACTACCATGGGGTTTCCCATAGGTTGTAGAGTCAACATGCTCTTTTGTACAAATGCAGCAGAGATGAAGGCATGTGAAGCTCCAGTATCGAATAAAACAGTTGCGGGGGTGGAGTTGACAAGGAACGTACCCACAACCACATCAGTAGCTGCTTCTGCGGTCTCTGCGCCCATGTGGTTGATCTTGCCTCTGGCGGGGTTCTGTGCTTGCTGCTGGCCATTCTTCTGATTATTGTTCTGGCCTCCGGCGTTCTGAGCCTTCTGAGGGCAGGCACTGGCAAGGTGCCCCGGCTCTCCACAATAGTAACACGCCCTTGGACCCACTGGTACATTGTTGGCGGGGTAGGGGCGTTGAATAGGTCCTGGCCGCACCTGGTTGCGCTGAGCTAGGGCAGTCTGCAGCGGGTTCTGAAGACGCTGCTGCTGTGGTGCCTGGAGGTACTGAGGGCGCTGCTGGTACTGGGGGCGCTGCTGAAACTGATTGCGGTTCAGCAAGCTGGACTGACCCTGGGGGCGCTGCTGGCCCATTATCTGTTGGTTCCCCTGTGGAGGAGTGAAGCGGGGGCGGCTGTTGCTCCCAGTCTGCTGGCCCTGGAACTTCCTCTTCTTCTCTTCGATCTCACGGCGCTTGTGCTCTAGCATGAGGGCACCGTCCACCAGTTCCTGAAAGTTGGGGAACTTGTTGCACATCAGCTGGTACTGTAGAGCATCCTGCAGGCCATCACGAAACCTTGTCTGCTTCTTCTTGTCGGTGTCCACGTCCTCGGGAGCGTAATGGGCCAACTCGATGAACTTGTCACGGTAAGCGGTGACACTCATCCCTTCCTGCTTCAGTGCCAGGAACTCCTTCTTCTTCAAGATCATCAAAGCCTCAGCACATGGTGGGAGCGGAAGCTGTCACGAAACTCCTGCCAGGTGATCTGAGCATGGTTGGGGTGGGCATACTGGTATGAATCCCATCAATCCAATGCTGGTCCCTGAAGCTGTCCTCCCGCATACAACACCTTCTCCCGGTCGTTGCACTGCGCGATGTCGAGCTGTCTCTCTACCGCTTTGAGCCAATCATCTGCCTGCAGAGGATCGCTGGCCTTGGTGAAGGTAGGAGGCCGTCCCTTCAGAAATTCGCCCCTCTTGTCTCTTGGCGGCACGTGAGGATGGTGAGGAGGGTTCTGCTGTTGCTGTTGCATCAACGCTATGGTCTGGGCCATCTGCTGCGTCAGCTGGAGCTGCATCTGCATCATCTGCTCCATGGAGGGTGGCGGTGGTGGAGGCGGTGGGTTCGGGTTCGGGTTCTGGCCGCTCCCACCGGCACCAGCGTTCCTCCTTGTGTTCACCATCTATCATCAGCAAATAATTCTTATAAAAACTCTATTGTTCATAACCAAGTGGCTTGGTGGTCTGGATAGATAAAGAGAAATAAACACCCCCCCTCTATGTAAACACTAGTATCCTTAAACCTTAGTCCTATATCTAGATGGTAGTCGACATGCGTCTACGCCCATCACAATCATTACAAAAATCCAAATCAAACATGAGCATAATAACAACAAAATCAAGCACCTAGAGACATAATTCACACAAGACTCGACAGCAGTTTGATTTTTCTTTCTTTTTTTTTGAAAAACTACACGATCATTGAATCATGGTGGTCTCCTAAGATTTCTTCAACCGTTCTAGCTAAGCTGCGTTCCTACAGTCAGCACGGCTCTGATACCAATCTGTCACACCCGGATTTACACAGAAACCCGAATGCTACTATATGTGTGCCCAGGAAGTCCATAGAACACATATAGTCAACAAATATGATAACAGAGACACAAATGCTGAAAATAAATGCTTTATTAATGAGAGAGTTTACATCAGAGTTGCTTCATAAATAAACTAACCAATACAGCGGAAGACTAATAATAACTCTCCCTAAACGAGGCCGTGCTCCACAGGGACTCTGACTGGGAGAACACACTCAGAAGAACGGCAGATCCTCCGAAAACTCAGCAGCAGACTCACGCTCGGCCCAACCTGTTACCCATCCGGGATTTTGTTGAATTTAAGCAAGTGTAAGTAACAGAATTACTTAGCAAGTATAGCACGGGGTACGAGGCCAAAAGGTTTGACTCGGTTTGACTGCATTAGCATTTTTAGTTGATTCATTTTTAACTTTATCCAATTTACTACAAGTGAAAGGACTCCCCGTTGTAACCCAATTAAATAGTGTAAGTATCATTAAATAACAATAATAGTAACCATCAAGTTCTATTCGAAAAGGAACGCCAGGCCGCTCATGACCTTGAGCAAGGCTATCATGATAGATTGTACACTCTGCAGAGGTTTCACCCTTTACCCACCAGTCGCGTAAAAGTTCAAAAGAACTTTGCACCCAACCACGCACATCAACACTACCGAGGTGTGACGGCATAGGGACGCTACGAGGCTTTTCACAAGACACCCTAACAAGACAGTGGCCGCTTATGGTACAGCACAGGCAGCATGGCCCAGGCACCGAGAATGACGTACGCCTATGGAGTCCAACGACGAAGAAGGTTCGCCTCGGCCTGCACGACGAATCAAAGAAGGTGACCATCGGGGACAACCTCGGTGAGAAATAGGAACTCCCGCTCACCAGTCTCCTCCGTGATAATCCATTGCTATAACTTGCCTTCCTCGGAGGGCGGCTGCTGCTGCTGCTGATACGGCTCCTGGAAATCCTCGTACTCAAAGTCCAACGCGAATGGCTCACCGACTGGACACGAATCACCACACAAGCAAGTATAGTATTTTCTTTAGGGACTACAGGGCATCCTAGAAGCTCTAGTATTAGCTCTTATATCTTTTACTTTTCCTTTTGTAAGACTTTCAGTTATCAATATAGTTATCTTTATCTTATTGCCTT
>OAMR01001180.1:28129-38305 GCA_900205405.1 Echinochloa crus-galli
AATTGGTGAGTGTGCAGCCAATTTTAGTGTGGTAGACATGTTAGACAAGATAGGGGATAACGGTATTGGATAGGAGTGGATATACCGGACACACAGCTCAAGGGATACTCTGGTAAGGGAGAGAAGAGATAGATAGCTGGGAGGACAACGAGAAGAGATAGAGGACTCCTGGATTCTTTATCTACCTATGTCACTCTAGCTTAGAGATACAGCGGCTATAGAGCCAGCACTAGGAGATCTGGGATAACTCTAATGTCTTAGCTTCGGGACAAGGGAACCGGTGAACACACAGAAAGGGATGAGAAGGGGTGCCACTATTTCCCAACTGGGGAATCCTACGGACCGGAACTAACGTGATGGGCTACGAAGACCGAAAGGGCTGTCACCACCTCCCGGCTACCACCTCTGTTGCGATGGGAATAAACTAAGGCCACCGACTAGTCTAGGAACCACTCCTACACTAGGCAATGACTACTTACTCTGCTAGCAAGAGCAAGCAACCTTGTCAATACTCTTGGTGACAGTTCACCTCCAGTATCAAGCAAGATTGAAGAACCAGCCAAGACAAAGACTTAAACAAGACTACAAGCACTAGAACTATAACTGACTATAGTCTAAACAAGATATATTTGCAACTAGGATAAAGTAGAAGCAAGATATAAATGACAAAGGCAAAGTGATAAAGATAACTATATTGATACTCAAAGTCTTGCAAAAGGAAAAGTAAAAGATACAAGAGCTATTACCAGAGCTTCTGAAGACGACTCCGGAACCTCCGAGGCAAAGCTCTTCTCAAATCTAACTCCCAACTAAACTATCCTAACTCTACTAGAACAAGTGGAATGAGAGCTCCTTGGCTTGGTGTGTGTTGCAAATGAAGTGTGCCACTCTATATATAGTGCTCCAGGGTCGGTTGAAGTGGAGTAACCGTCAAGGGAGAGGGCAGAGGCAGTGGCCGGCTGTTTCGGCCGAGAGGGTCGGTTCGGCCGAACCCTAGCGTTCGGCCGAACGCCAGATCCACCGACCAGGCCACCAAGGGCCAGGATTGCTCCCCTATGGCAGTTTTTGGCAGTGGGGGCGGTTCGGCCGAAGGCCTCAGTTCGGCCGAACTGGGCCCGGCAGCCCCCCTGCACCGCCTCTCCTCCTGGGCCTTCCTGGGCTGCTCTGGGTTGATGTAGTCCGTGTACTTCTGTTGTTTTAGCCCAGAGATGACATGGCAGTAGCCCGGGAGGAAGTGGTGGTCGTCCACGTGGCGTGTGATGTGTCGTTTGGTCCTCATCGTCATGAACGGCTCCCGGTTACGTTGTACGGGTAAGGGGGGTAACCGGCCGAACGGAGTCGTTCGGCCGATTCTGTCATTCCCGGCCCCAATAGCTTGTATTTGTCGTAGTTGTACCTGCACAAGTGACACTCACCAAAACTCTTGGAACTTTATTAGAACTAAAACCTAAGTACATGGAATGTTGCACATAACCTCATTTATTCTCGAGTATTGGTGGTCGGAATTGGGCTGTAACGACCGCCAACAGAGGTCATTTCTCCTCCCTGTTATTGTTTGAGTTTGAATGCTCCAGGACCTTATATTTTGGGACGGAGGGAGTACCTTGTTGAGGCATCTCAAAAGGGAGGTTTGGGCGCGGATTCCAGCCTTGGTTGCCATAGTTGTTCGGTCGGTACCCGTTGTTGTTGGAGTTGTTGACGTAGTGGGCATCTTCTCACGTTTCAGGGCAGTCATTCCCCGATGGTGCGGAAGCTTCGGGGAAGTTCCTGTGGGGCCACGGGCAAGGCGAGGGCGGCTTAGGGGTCGGGCCGAGGCGGCGACGCGGTCGGGCTCTGCTTGAGCTTTGGCTTGCACCGTTTCTTGAGCAGGGGCCTCCAGTTTCTTCATCAGGAGGTCCATCTTGGCAGCGAGCATGTCCAGGATAAACAGTGCAGGCGGGGCCCGCCTGGCAGTGAGTGAGGGGGCGGGTGGGTCAAGTTTGGGCCGAGGTTGGGCTGTATCTGCGCTGGGCTGCAGGGATGGGCCGGGCGCGGTTGATCAGAACTGGAGGTGGTGTGCTGGGCCAGAGGGAGAGCAAAGGGATGGAGGATAGACTTAATGCTGCTGTTGCTGCTGGGCTGGGGCGAGCGGAGCGGTTGCTGGGCCGGCGCGCGAGGGTGGACTGGGCCGCGCGGTGTAAGAGGGGGAGAGATCCAGGTACTCACGGGCAGAATTTCTCAGCCCGTGATAGAAAGTTTGGAATATGAACCAACTCTGCATACCATGGTGAGGACAAGCAGAAATATAGTCCTGCAGGCAATCCCATGCCTCCGGGACTATTTCATCTTCTAACTGCTAGAAACTAGCTATTTTGTTCCGGAGGGCGTTGGTTTTCCCGACCGGAAAGAACTTTAGCAAGAAAGCAGTAGTGCATTTATCCCAAGTGTCTATAGCTTCGCGGCTAGCATAAAACCATTGCTTTGCCTTGCCTAGTAATGAGAATGGAAATAAACGAAGGCAAATGGTATCGATACTTACTCCGCGGATGGTGAAGGTGTTGCAAATTTCCAGGAAATGCTGGAGATGAACATTGGCATCTTTGTGTGGCTTGCTGCAGAATGGGCTAGCCTGTACCATGTTGATAAGGGTTGGCTTCAGCTCGAAACTACCATCTCCGACTGGCGGAGCTGGTCCGGTACGCACATTCTCGATTGATGGAGCGGAGAACTCGCGGATCGTCTTGCCGGCCATCCTCGATGAAGCTGGAATCACAACGGGAAGAACTGGGTTCGTCGGAAGGAGTTGCTTCTGAGGAGGTACAACACGGGGTCGTACTTTCCTCACAAGTGGCTCAGGATTTTCTTGGAAGTTTGACGGTAGCTGGAAACCAGTCATGCACTGCTCTGTTCCACAAAGACCAACGAACAGAGCAAGGATAAACCCGCTTGAGTAGCGGTACTCAACTAAGACAGCTCAAGATAAAAATTCAAAAGTAATCTAGCCAAATGCTTCCCTGGCAACAGCGCTAGAAATGCTTGTTGGCACTTCTTACTATCCAATATCAGAATTAAGAATCCTGGTACAGGGGTTAGGATTGTTTCAATGGTTTTCCTTATGGCTTAGTAAAATATAGAAATATTCTGCAAGCGCACAGAATCACTGCTGTAGCACTTCACCTGGGAGTATCCCGAGGTATCGTAATTTATATTTCCACAGGAAAGCTTTGGCAAGATTACTAGTGAACAGATATTCGAGACTATCAGAGAAGGGTACACGACTAGACAAGACAGGGGATAACGGTATTTGTTAGGAGTGGATACACCGGACACACAGCTCAAGGGATGCTCAGGTAAGGGAGAGAAGAGATAGATAGCTGGGAGGACAACGAGAAGAGATAGATAGCTGGGAGGACAACGAGAAGAGATAGAGAACTCATGGATACTTTATCTACCTATGTCACTCTAGCTTAGAGATACAGCTGGTACAGAGCCAGCATAGGAGATCTGGGATAACTCTATTGTCTTAGCTTCGGGATAGGGAACCGATGAACACACAGAAAGGGTTGAGAAGGGGTGCCACTATTTCCCGGGCTGGGGGGATCCTACGGACCGGAACTAACGTGATGGGCTACAAAGACCGAAAGGGCTGTCACCACCTCAAGGCTACCACCTCCGTTGCGACGGGAATACTCTAAAGCCACTGGCTAGGCTAGGAACCACTCCTACACTAGTCAACGACTACTTACTCCGCTAGCAAGAGCAAGCAACCTTGTCAATACTCTTGGTGACAATTCACCTCCAGTATCAAGCAAGATCGAAGAACCAGCCAAGACAAAGAATACTCTCGGTGACAATTCACCTCCAGTATTAAGCAAGGTCGAAGAACCAGCCAAGACAAAGACTTAAACAAGACTACAAGCACTAGGACTATAACTGACTATAGTCTAAACAAGATATATTTGCAACTAGAATAAAGTAGCAGCAAGATATAAATGACAAAGGCAATAAGATAAAGATAACTATATTGATAACTGAAAGTCTTACAAAAGGAAAAGTAAAAGATACAAGAGCTATTACCAGAGCTTCTGAAGACGACTCCGGAACCTCCGAGGCAAAGCTCGACTCAACTCTAACTCCAACTAAACTATTCTAACTCTACTAGAACAGGTGGAATGAGAGCTCCTTGGCTTGGTATGTGTTTACAAGTGAGGTAAGGGGTCCTATTTATAGTTGCATAGGACGGTTGGGGCTGGAATAACCGCCAAGGGACCAGGGGGGTACCCCCGGGACTTCGGGCGCTAGCGTCGGTTCGGCCGAACCAGGGGGTTCGGCCGAACCCTTGGATCCACCGTCCTTGCTCTGGATGGCCTGGATGAGCTCCCTGGAGGCGGTTACGTGCTGGGGGCGGTTCGGTCGAAGGGCCTGGTTCGGCCGAACCAGCCCTAGCCCGTGGCAGCCTCCCCCAGCACCGCCTCTGGTCTTGGGTGTCCATAGGCCGGCCTCTACTGCTTGGTCTTGAGTTAACTCGGCCCAGGATGATGTGTCGGTGCTCCTAGATGAGTTGGCGGTCATCCACGTGGCACGTGATGCGTTCGCTTGGTCATCGATGATGTGGACGGCTCCCGACGTCTTGTACGGCTAAGGGGGGTAACCGGCCGAACGGAGTCGTTCGGCCGATTCGGTCATTTTCGGCCCCAATAGCACGTATTTGTTGTAGTTGTACCTGCGCACAAGTGTCACTCACCAAAACAGGGGACTAGTGAAGTGACTTATTAGAAATAAAACCTAAGTACATGGAATGTTGCATAAAACCTCATTTATTCCCGAGTATTGGTGGTCGGATTTGGGTTGTAACGACCGCCAACAGCCACGCTGCCCTCGACGTCCGCGGCCCTATAAAGCCTCGAGCCCTGAGCCTCGTGCCCTAGCTATCATCTCCGCCGCCCTAGCCCTTGCCCTGCCCCTATGCTGCGCAGCGCCGCCGCCGCAAAGAACGCCGTTGCTAGAGCGAGAAGCGCCGCCGCCCGCCATTGCTGCCAATTCGCCGCCGTCGAGCTCCCTCCGGCGAAACCAAGGTCACCACGAGGATCACCATGTCGAGCCGCGCCCGGAGCATCTGTGCTCGCCGCCAGACCGCCGCCGGAGCGCCTCCCCCGCATGAGCCGCTCGCCGCCGACCCACTGTCTCCGCCGCGGGCGAGATTCCGGCCACCGTCATCCACATCCGTCGCAGGTAAGAAGCCCCACGGACTCCCCTCGACCTCCTCTACGCGTTCCACAAATCACCTAGGCCCCTGACCACCCAAGCGCCGGCAAGCCTAGCTGCCAGAGCTGCCGCTGCTGACCATTGCCGAGAAGCTCTTGGTGCTTTTGCAGAAACACCCCCAAGGAAACATGAATCTTTTAGAGCCATTCATGTGTCTTGCAGATGTTGTAGAAAACCCCTGGATCTATTAGATTCCAGCAAACCAGCCCAAGCCTCATCCTTCTACAGACCTAATGTCACACCCCAAAATTTTCGAATTTTGGGCTGTGAATTTTTAACGTAATTAATAAAATATTTTTCTCAATTTTCTAAAATTTTCCAAGCTTGATAAAATTTACAAGTAATTTAATATAGGAAAATCAATTTTCTAAATTAAATTAAATTTATTATTGTGTGACTTGCATTCATGCTGACTGCACTGTGTTTTGTAATGCTTGTGGTTCAAATTGGAGTTTAAATCTAATTTAAATTCATGTTTGAACTGCATGTGTTTGAGCCCTAGAAAAGTTGTTCTGGCCAGAGTTCGATTTCCCTCCCTGAACTCTTCTTCCCGGCCGAGTCTCACCCTCTCTCTTTTTCCTCAGCTCAGCCCAGCTCCCCCCATTTCACCCACTTTCGGCCCAGCTTGGCCCGCTCCGCTTTCCTCCCCGGAGCCCAACGCGCCACCATGTCGCTGCCAGGCGGGACCCACCTGTCGGGTCCGTCTTCCCCGCCGCGCCGGAGTCCGGCTCGAGCCCGAGCTCGAGTCCGACCCCGGGCCCACTGGCGCGCACGACGAGGTCCACCTGGACTCCTCGTGGCCGCCCTATTTAAGCGGCCGACCCCGCCGTCTCAATCCCCAACGCAGCGCCGCCAACCCCAGCCCTAGCAGCCGCCGACCGAACTCGCGCCGCCGTCCGGTGTCCGAGCCGCCCGCCGCCGTCCGGTGTCCGAGCCGCCCGTAAACCACCTAACCGAGATCGCTGTTTCTCCCCGCGTCCGTAGGTGCCAGCCACGCGTGAAACTGAGCCCCGTAGCGCATTCGCCGCTCCTCGCCGGCGATGCTCCGCCACCGCTGCCCAGCGCCGCCGCCAGTCAGCGCCGCCGCCGCCGACCCCTCCCCCAGATCTAATGCAAGCCGCCCGATCCGTTTTCAATGGCCTAGATCTAAACCAACACCGAGTCAATACCGGTGAACTGAGTTAGCCGTGCCGTTTTTGCAAAAGAGCCCCTGTGTTTTTCCAGAATCAACCCTCGGTCCAGATCTATTCAAAAATAATTCAATTGAGGTCCTGAATTTTATGAAAAACCCCCTGCCCTGTTTAAAATTGGATCCCGAGGTCCTGCTTAAGTTATTTAGCACTTTAGCCCTCCTATTTTTCATAAAATTACATTTAGATCCCTGGTTTTTCGCAAATAAGCCCCTAGAACTTTTAAAACTTTGCCAGCAAGTCCCTGAACCTTAGAAAAGCCATAACTTCTCCGTTTCAACTCCGATTATTGTGATTCTTGCGCTCACGTGTTCGTAGCGAAGCGTAGAATAGTTTCGTAGCCTCCTTTTGTCCTGTTTCTACTGTTTGGTGTATTGTTCTTAGTTATTCTTGTTTGTTTGCTTGTATGTCGTGCTCAATGATTGATGCGAGTAGAGGGACGTCATCAAGAGATTGCGAGGAGAAGAGTTTGAAGATCAAGATCTGAAGATTAAAGTGTATATACCGGATTTGAGGCAAGTATAGCACGGACAATCCTTGCTACCTAAACACACCTCCTTTACATTATTTACTGCATATGCATGTGTCTAAATTCTTACCCTTTTTAAGGTTGTTCCTAGCTCTGATTACCCTGTCCTTGAATACCTTGGGTTATTGCATATGGGTAGAACTTTTTGCTAGGCGCAGCTACTGTCACCTTTCTTAACTGTTAATCATGACTTAATGGTTCACTTTAATGTTAATATTAAAACTTGCTTTTTAGCAACATGGTTGTTGGCGGTCGTTACAACCCAAATTCGACCACCAATACTCGGGAATAACTGAGAGTCTATGCAACATTCCATGTACTTAGGTTTTATTTCTAATGGAGTTCCACGAGTTTTGGTGAGTGTTGCCTATGCAGGTACAACAACGAGAAATGCGTGCTATAGGGGTTGGAAATGACCAATTCGGCCGAACGACACATTTGGCTGGTTACCCCCCTTAGTTGTACAAGCCACCAGGAGCCGTCCACGTCACCGATGACTAAGCGAACACGATGTGCGACACGTGGACGACCGCCAACACATCCCGAAGCACTGACACGTCATCCTGAGCCCGCACAGCACGAAGTACATCACCAGAGGTCGGCCCAGGGACTCCACAGAGCAGAGGCGGTGTAGGGAGGCAGGCCTGGGCCTCCAGGTCCGTTCGGCCGAACAAGGCGGTTCGGCCGAACAGAGCAGTTCGCCCGAACTGGCTTCACCACCTCAGAACCGACCTGGAGCAGAGATCTGGGCCGTAGGGGTTGAGGCGGTGCCACTTGGCAGTTCGCCCGAACCACAGGGTTCGGCCGAACCGGCATCTTCGGCCGAAATGCCCGGCACCGCCTCCCAGCTGCCTTGGCCGCTGCTCCACTGCTCCACCGACCCTAGACACTATAAGTAGAGGCCCTCCTTCACCTGCAAAGACACACAACAAAGGCAAAGAAGTAGAGAGTACGTGTTGCGAAGTTCCGCCACTCATATCAGTAGAATAGGGAGAGAGGAGAGGTGAGCGTCCCAGAGAGGAGCCGGAGTGTCGGCCCCTCTCCTAGCTGTACCTCTCCGGATGCGACTTCACTTCGAGTAACATCCGGGTCATGTCTGGTAACTCTTGTATCTCTCTCTAATTAATTGAGCATTCAGTTCTTACTTTCATTACTTGCATCATTCTTCGTTCAATGCTTAGTAGTTTAGTATAATTGTATGCTATCTGCTTAGCTTGAGTGCTTATCTGTCTGCGCAGTAGATAAGTACTAGTCAACAAGTTTAGGTGTGGTGCCTGTACTTGAGGCTAGCTTAGTTTCTACCTGTCGCAACGGAGGTGGTAGCCGTAAGGTGGTGACAGCCCTTTCGGTCTTCGTAGTCCATCACCCCCCTTAGGCCGTCTTAGGACCCAAGGTTCAGGGTAACCGGCACCCCTTCTCACCCCTTTCTGTGTCTCGGAGGCTCTGCCGAATCTCGAGGACGAGATTCATCTTAAGGGGGGTAGGTTTGTAACACCCAAAAAATGCCTATTTAAAATTTTTAGTAATTAATTTAATTTGATTATTTGTGCTCATGATTAATATAGGGTGAATACATTATTTTTTGGTAAATTAAAATCAAATATAAGGAGTAGAAACATTTTTGATGCATTCATGCTGGTTGCATAGAGTTTTTTTGTGCGTGGTTCAAATAAGGATTTAATCCAATTTAAATTCGAGTTTGAACTGCGTTTGTTTGAGCTGTAGAAAAGTTGCTTGGCCCATAGTTTAATTTTGCCCCCTAATCTTTATCTTGGTTCGCTCCTGCTCCCTCCCTTCTTTCTGCCCCGCCAGCCCACTCCTGCCCCGGCCCAACTCGCTCGGCCTGCTCCACTCGCCACTGGCTTCGGCCCACTCCCCCTCCCGCGGCCAACTGCTCCGGCCCGCTGTTGGCGGCTGTTACGGCCTAATTTTGGCCGATTTTTACCGCCAAAGTCTCGGTAAATAAAAGGCATATAGACATAGTTCCATACATCACTAGGCTCATACTGACTATTTCCACAAGTCTTGGTGTTTCTAAGTGTTTTGCAGGATTCTACCAAAAATGGCACTAATTGATACATCCGTCGTTCGGCTCTGAGATACACTCGGAATTATCATAAATACAAACAGCCTCAAATGCTCAATTAGAGTATACCATTGCAAAATGCTCGTCGCGACAATTTCAACGGATATATTATTTGTACGGATCAGAGCTCTACACAGGAAGATATGCAACTCTGAGGTCTACACAGGAAGATATGCAACTCTAAAATATTTGAGGACTCAACCTGACGTCAACATCAGTGGGCCCTCTCCTGGTGGACCCCACATGCATGGCAAAGAGCACACAATACAGAAAGCAGAGCGAACATGCAGCAACAACAACAAAGTGCAGCCGGCCCCACGCAAGCCATGCATGTGCGTGAGCCTGTGCAGCACCGGAAGGCAGCAGGCGGTGCATCGCGCATGCAAGGGGCCCACGCGAAAGGTTCAAGCGTCCCACACCAGAGCAGCCCAGCAGTGCAGAGGCACAGGTGCCCGCGCGCGACAGCGGCCAGGCGGCGTCGGCGCACTTGCGCGTTGTCACACCCCAAAATTTACGAATTTTGGGTTGTGAATTATTAGCGTAATTAATAAAATATTTTTCTCAATTTTCTAAAATTTTCCAAGCTTTATATAATTTCCAGGGAATTTAGTATAGGTAAGTAGGGCCGAGGGAGATGCGGCGGAGCTCGGTTGGCAGGGCGGCGCTAAGCCAGCGTGCACGCCGAGGATGGCCTGGCGGCGGCGCGGCGGTGCAGGAGCAGGGCGCGCGGGCGGCTGGGCCAAAAGTTCTGGGGCCGGGGCAAACTGGCGGGGTGCGTGGCTGAGGGGCTGGGCCGAGCTGGGGATGGGCCTACTGGGCCGCTCGGTGGAAAGAAGACAGGGGGAGGGAAGGCGGGCCGAGCAGGAAGTTTGAGGGGCAAAAATGGACCAGGGCCGAAACAACTTTTCCAGAGCTCCAAACAGAGTGATTCAAACTTGAATTTAAACTAGATTTAAATCCTTATTTGAACCACACACAAACAAGACTCAATGCAGCCAGCATGAATGCAACACTCTCAATATTAAACTTATATTATTTTTAATTTAATTTAGAAATATAATTTTTCCTATACTAAATTCCCTGGAAATTATATAAAGCTTGGAAAATTTTAGAAAATTGAGAAAAAT
>OAMR01001180.1:79038-94794 GCA_900205405.1 Echinochloa crus-galli
TCATACTAGCTGTAATTTCTGCTAGAGATATCTCAAGGCTAGTGGAAGTATATAGGAATCCTCTCCTGTCTCGTTGTCCTCCCACTAGCTAGACCGTTCTTCTATCTCTATCCTGAACTTCTCCTTGTGTGTGTCAACTGAATATCACTCCTATCCTATCCTTTACCCCCGCCTTGTTAGCCGGTACTTTAATTAGTAGTTACATCCTTGTCAATAGTCAATACTCTTTATCCAATACTTCCCTGTGGAAATAAATACGATACCCTGGAATACTCCCGGGTGAAATGCTACATTGGTATCCGTGCGCTTGCGGGTTTATATCTGTATCGTAAGAATACCAATGAACACTCCTTGCACCATTACTGGGATTCACAATCCTGATAGTGGACCGTAAGAAGTGTCAACACCCGCCCAGCAATTCAGCTGCTCCGGCCCATCACCGCAGCTCAGCCACCAACCGCCAGCTCCGCCCAGCCAGCGCTCGTCCACCCCTCCCTCCAATTCGCCCCACCAAGGCCCAGCCCCTCTCTGACCGTCGCGGCCCAGCCCGCCTCTTTCCCCCCCCCCCTCAATCTTCTGGCCCAGCAAACCCCGGCCCAAGCCGCCTCCCCACTCATGGGCCTCTGCAATTAAAGCCAGCCCAGCGACTCCTCACCAGCCCAACCCTTCCCTTGCCTTCACCCACCGACAGGTGGACCCCACCTGTCAGGCCCATCCCTTACCTCCGACCACCGAGTTCAATTGAGCTCGGCCTGCACCGCCGTCTCGGCCCAAGGCCTGAGCCGCCTCCTCGCGCCTGTGGCCCCTCCCCGTACCTGCCGCGAAGCTTCCTCCTGCCCCTCCTTCCTTGTCCACACCGCTCCCCGAAAGGAAGGGAATCCCCTCGTTTGGAAGGATTCGCCGCCGCCGCTCACCTCGACGGGCGCACCACGTCTCCCTCCCCAACGCCCTAGGATCCCCCTGGAGGCTATAAAAGCCGGCCCCCGAGAACCCTCGATCTCCACCACGCCTCGCCTCAATCCGCTCCCGAGCTGCAACGCCCTTCCCCTCGCCTCGCTCAGTGCCGCCGCCGTCGAGGCTTCACCGGCCGACGTCGATCTTGCCAGACGTCGCTGCTCCGCCCCAAGCAGCCGCGCCATGAGCTTCGCCTGGTGGTGAGCTTTCTCCCGAGCTCCTTCGCGTTTGTTTCCGCACCTCGAAAACCTCACCGCTGCTGCTTGCCGGCGACCATCTCCGCCTCTCACCGTTGACGGCCGCCGTCGTCTCTCAGACGTCAACGAGGACCACCTAGGTGGACTTGGCGTGTCGCCATCTTTCTCCCCGGCCAAATGTCACACCCGGGTTTACACAGAAACCCGAATGCTGCCATATGTGTGCCCAGGATGTCCACAGGACACATATAGCTTACAAATATGGAAATCAGAGTACATATGCTCGAATAAAAAAAATTAAATCAGAATGGGGAGCGTCGCGCAAAAGGAAGGGAGTGGAGGCGGGAAGCTTCGGGGAAACTTCTTAGGAGCCTACGGCAGCGAGGGGGTGGGCCATGGCTGGGCTAGGCGCGGCCGGTGTCGAGCTTGGCTCGAGTCGAGCCCGGCTCGAGGTAGGAGAAGGGTCCGACAAATGGGGCCCGCTTGGCAGCCGGAGAGAGGAGTGGGGGTGGGGAGTCGCGGCTGTTGGGCTGGCGGCCCAATTGGGAAGTGGAGCTGGGGCGGAATGTTGGGCTGAAGGTTGACGCGGGGAAGGTGGGCCAGACCAGGAGCGGAGGTGGGTCGCGGTTGGGCCAAGAGTAAGGGCGCGAGGTGAGTTGTTGGGCTGGTTCGGGGAACGGAGGGGGAGGAGGAGAATCGGGCCAGGGGGAAAGTTGAGAGGGTGGAGACGGCTGGGCCGCGAGTGTTGGGCCGGGAGAGCGAGCTGGGCTGCGCGCTGGCGGGCTGGGCCGGTTGAGGGAAAAAGAAAAGAGGGAGAGGAAGCAGACCGAGGAAGAATTGGAGCAGAAACGAACTCGGGTTTAAAGAACTTTTCTAGGGCTCAAAACAAGACAATTCAAACTCGAATTTAAATTAGATTTAAATTCTTATTTGAACCACACTCAACCAAAACTCAATGCAGCCAGCATGAATGCAACACACAACAAAAATTTTATTTAATTTAGAAAATTGATTTTCCTATACTAAATTCCTTGTAAATTATATAAAGCCTGGAAAATTTTAGAAAATTTAGAAAATTGTTATATTAATTACGTTAGAAATTCACATCCCAAAATTCGAAAATTTTGGGGTGTGACAAACTACCCCCCTTAAACTGAATCTCGTCCCAAGATTCGCAGAGGCTAGAGATCAAGGAGGAGAATGGGACAACAAGATTCTAGATGGGAGACAACTTGGTAACAAAACGTGTCGCTTGATGTAGCTGGTTCCATATTCTTCGTCTTCTTTGTTGATGTAGTTGCGAAGTCCCTACTTCAGATCTTCTTTAGCTTCATTTTCTTCATTGAGGCTTCGGGGTGCAAAAACAGGAGAGCTCAGGGGCTTAAACGCGAAGTAGGGGCATAACTGTAATTACTTTTGAACTGTGGGTGGACGGCGGGTTAATTACCAAAAACTAGAGGGGCTTTTTAGCAAAATCGACGGTGCTGACCGGTACTTGGGGTTTGACTCAGGGGCAGGGTGCATGTGGGCCGTCGGATCTATATCCGACGATCCAGATTAGATCAAGGAGGGTGTGGGTTTAAGAGCAAAGGGGAAAACTTACAGGGGGTTTTTCGCAAAAACCTCATCTTCTTCCCCTGGACGCAGGGAAGCTTGGCCATGGCGGTGGCGCTCGGGCGGCGCTGCTCGCCGGCGATGGGGAGGGGCTAGGTCGTGGGATAGCTAGCGCAAGGGGTAGAGAATGGCGAGGGGGTCATGGGAAGGTGCTCACCGGCGCGGGACATCGACGGGGGTGGCCGGAATTTTGCCCACGGCGGCGGCAGAGGGTCGGCGGCGGCGCCTCACGCGGGTGGGGAGCTCCGGTGTCGATCCGGCGACGAGAGGTGGTGGAGTAGATGCGGCGCGACGTGGGGAACCTCCTGCTGGCGCTCTTCTTCGCTGGCGGCGGCTGTGGTGGCCGGCCTCCGCAGCCATTGCCCGGCGGCGGCGCCTCCACGCGGGCAGGGGTACTCCGGCGGCAGGGCAACGACGAGGACCAGCGGAGCGGACACGGCGCGGCGAGGGGGAGCTCGTGGTGGCCGCTGCTTAACCCGAGGATGATCGAGGCACCCGGAAATCGGCGAGGACGGCGGAGCTCGGAGCTCCACGGTGAGCAATGGCGGCGGCGGCGGTTTTCTTCACGTTCTTCACTTGATTTACGTGAACATATAGCAAGAAGAACAAGGAGATACGGGGAAAATAGAGAGAGTCCAACTAGGCAATCATTACAAAGAAGCAAATCAATCAAAGGCATAATAACAGGCATTACAAGCAAACTCAACCAAGGTTAGACACACAAGCATAAAAGCGACTCTAAACGTTGTCAATAATGTCAAGGGAATCCTCCTAGGTATGGTTATCTCTTCAGTCTTCTTCGCGCCAACTTCTTGATTGTATTGGCAATGAGTTCGACGTAGTCTTGAAAACTGAAGTCACTCAGGCTGGAACTTCTTCTAGTAGAGTGGTATCTTCATTTTTCAAGTGACTTGGGCATGTGTCCGGACCATATGGGAAATCTAGGTATTTTCGAGTAAAGTGATAGAGTAGAACATGCGCTTTGGGATCAGAGGCCAAGGAAAGAATCCAAAGTGCCAATGCTTCAAAAACAAGGAAGAGTGAAATATAAATGGTGTCAAGGAATGATCGAGTAAATAAGGATACTCACAATGATAATATCAAATTTCAAGGTGAGAGAGTAATGATCAAGGTAAAGTAATGAACAAGGAGGAGGTAATTATACCAAAGGTGGAGATTAGAAATATATCAAGACAAGGTGGAGGTAAATAATCCGAAGTCAAGGGTGAGAAGCAAATTATCAAGGAGAACATAAAACTCCAAAGATATATTGACCAAACAGGGAAATTGTCAAGGATGGGAAAATGCTCAAGGATAGCACTTTTTATGAATAAAATCTCAAGGATAGAGAAAACAAGGGTTGTATGGCAAAATAGCCAATAAGGGATGACCAGTACTATCTAGGCTGCGGTCCTAGGCGAGTGACTAGAGAAGTCATCGCCATGTGTCACACCCGGATTTTATATAAACCCGAAGTGCTGCTATATGTGTGCCCAGGATGTCCACAGAACACATATAGCTTACAAATATGGAAATCAGAGTACATATGCTCGAATAAAAAAAAAATTAAATCAGCCAACATTCCGGGACGGGTAACAGACGGAGTACTACTAAGCTGTGGTCAACCAGTCGGTGTCCCTGTGGACTGCGGCTTCGCCTTCGAGTTGAATATTAGACTTCCGCTGTGTACGTGCTAACTCTGATTTAAACTATTTTTATTCGAGCATATTACTCTGATTATCATATTTGTTAGCTGTATGTGTTCTGTGGACATCCTGGGCACACATATAGCAACACTTGGGATTTATATAAAAACCGGGTGTGACACAAGTATCTGTTCGTATCCTCTGAACTGCTCAGTAGTCGGTAGAATACCCTTACTAGACCTGTACCCTCTCTACCCTCTTATCCCTTCTCTTCTCTCCTTGTTGTCGTCGTCCACCTCATCCATTCCATTTCATCCACACAATCTACCTAGGACAACTTAGTTTAGGATTAGTACACTTCTCGTTCCCCGTGGAAATCGATACCTTGGAATACTCCCGGGTGAAAGCTACATCGGTATCCGTCCGCTTGCGGATTTATCTGTAGGCCGTAAGGAGTGCCAACAAGCTTTCTGGCGCCGTTGCCGGGGAACGGTAGCTGTTCTGATTCCGAACCCAAGTTGTCCGTGTATCCCACCATCATCTATCATATGAATTCCACCCTCACCTTACGCCAACACTCGGCTCCAAAGGGCGATTATTTGCCCATCATCCGGTCTCGCGACTAGAGCATCCCATTCTACGTCCCGGCTTCATAGCCATGGTTCGTGAGCAATCGTTCTTAGGAACGAAGGCCGAGAGTCCATACGCGCATTTGCGCGAGTTTGAGCAACTCTGTTCATGTCTCGTCATTGCTGGCATGACACAAGAGACACTCAAATGGAAGCTATTCCCGTTCTCATTGACGGGAGGAGCCAAGAAATGGTACTCTTTGGCTGTCGGTACTATGGAAGGGAGCTGGGAGACCCTTAGAGAGAAATTCTGCCTAAATTTCTTCCTAGTTTCCAAGGTAGCCAGTCTCCGAGCGGAAGTCATTAACTTTAAGCAATTAAAGGGAGAATCGTTAGGAGCTGCCTGGGCCCGTTTCAAGCAAATATTGGCCTCAGGACCGGACCTAAGCCTACCAGAACCTGTTGTTTCACAACACTTCAGCCTTGGCCTCTGTCCCGTAGCCGCCACCTTCTTGGACTCTGCTTCAAAAGGGTCATTTTTTCATTTGACTCCTAGTGAAGCGAGGATAGTCCTGGAGCGCATCCTGGACGACACTCCCTACGCTGGAGTCTATGACGAACTCCCTGATGAAGAGGAGAAGCAGCCTAAACCTAAAGAGCCTGTACACCAACAATCCAAATCGATCAGCTCTTCCATTCCATCAGAACCCGATGCTCAATTTGAACCACAACCTTACTCTAGCCTGGACTACTATCCTCCACTCTACACCACTCCCTACGATTTTGACGATAGTCTATTCGATGACATCGACTGTGCCATACGTTTTTTGATGTAAACCTATTTTATTCGAGCATATGTACTCTGATTTCCATATTTGTAAGCTATATGTGTTCTGTGGACATTCTGGGCACACATATGGCAGCATTCGGGTTTCTGTGTAAACCCGGGTGTGACACCAAACCCCGTCCCAATTGGCGCACCAAACCCCGTCCCAGCACTAGAATATCAAAGAGAGTACTTAGGTCGTCTCTCTGCCATCAAGAGTCGGGAATGGCTAGATGAGGCGGAAGTCTCGACCGAGGTCGTTAAAATGCCCAAGTGAATCCGAACAATCTTTTGTGAGGTTATGGGCATGGACAAAGAAATCGGGTATGACCCGAGGCTCGGAATGAACATAATCTCTAGCTCCTTGGTGCGAGCTCAACTTCCCGATGAACCATGGTCCTCATCTCAAAAACATGTAAGGTTCATATCGGGAAGGGTCCTCGACTGTTTAGGGATCTTGCGGGTCATACCGGTTAAGATTAGTGACCCTGAACTTTTCCTGGATTTCCATATCTTTGACCTACCCAAAAATTCCACTCATTCCATCTTTATTGGTAGGCCAATCATGAAAATCCTAGAAAAAGCACCAATAAATCAGCTAGAGCTTAGGATCGGAGAAGAACTTTTTCCAGTCTCGTATTCTTATTCCTTGAACACACCTATAGAGGCGGAGCCCGATCCTGAACCTAAAGAGGAGGTCAAGTCAACATCCTTGATAGATTTAGAGCAACCTTTCCCAGAAGAAGATGCCCAATTCCTTATGGAGGAAGAAGTAATTCATCCTCCAATCGAGCCCAAGCCTCTTCCCTCTGGATTGAAGTGTGCTTCCCTCTTTAAGGACGAATACACTCTAGTGACCATCAGTGACAGACCCCCTGGAACCCAACCGACTTCCACGGTCCTGGAGGAGGATCGATCAGTCTCAGGACACTCGATCCAAGATTTCAAAGGGATTACTCCTAACTTTCATACACATCATATCCCTGTCTCATCTTATCTTGGGGTCGCTAGGCAATTGTCACGGAGATTCGTTTTTGACCGGGGAAAGACTAGATTCAAAGCCTGGAGCCATCATCTTCCCTTGTTATACCCTCTAATACGACCCTATGCCTACACCTCCTACGAGTAATGGGGATATATTCGTAGTTCCTTTGGCCACACCGGGCTTTATAGTTGTTTCATCGAAAATTTATCTCAAATAGCCCGGTCATTGACCAATCTCTTAGCCAAGGAAACCCCTCTCTTCTTTGATCAAGAGTGCTCTTTTACACCCTCAAGAAAGCACTCAGTTTCGCTCCCATCATCTAGTCCCATGACTAGAGCATTCCGCTAGAAATCATGTGTGATGCGAGCGATTTTGCCATAGGAGCTGTTGTGGGCCAAACCAAGGACAAGAAGCATTATGCTCACTAGCCCCAGAGGGCCAAATCAAGGACAAGAAGCATTATGCTCACTGGCCCCAGCTCAACTATGCAACCCGGAAAAAGAAACTCTTAGCAGCTGTGTTTGTTGTAGACAAATTCCGGTCCTACCAAGTTGGGGCTAAGGTCACAGTCTATTTAGACCATGCTGCTCTGAAGTATTTCTTTGCCAAAAAGGATGCGAACCCAAGACTCATCCGTTGGGTCTGTCTCGGGTACAAATCCCGTTTGATCTTCGCATCAGCGATAGTCTTACGGGGTGATACGCTCCTCAAGGTCACTAGAGCCGTGGTATGCCACCATAGTTGACTTCATGGTGTTAGGGTATGTCCCATCAGGTGAAAATAGGAAAATATTGGTTTACGAGAACAGACATCACCAATGGGACAACCCGTATCTCTTCTGGATACAAAATGGACTCAGACGATGCATACCTGCACCTGAGGCACATAAAACCTGGGAGAGGTACCTGGAGCACCTTATGAAGGACATTATGGAGCGTTCAGAACGAAGGTCTGGCAATCTGGAGATGCCAAGGAATTTAGCAAGAGATGCCCACACTACCAGAAACACGGGAAAGAGACGCAAAGCCACTCACCAGCAATATTCAGTAGAAATCTTTGATGTAAGGGGAATAGACCCCATGGGTCCTTTCCCTAACTCAGAGAACTACGAGTTTATTCTGGTAGCCATAGATCACCGTCTCTAACTGGGTAGAAGCCAAGCCCTATCGATCCGCAGCCACTAAGGCGCGCTGAGTAAATGACCCATGAAAACATCTTTCCTCGCTTTGGCGTCCCTGGGCTAGTCATAGGGGCTCCCATCTCATTGACTCCCGGAAATATCTAAGCTTGGGGGAGACGCATTTTATAGCTACACCTTAACACCCCAAAGCTAGTGGTCAAGCTGAACATCGAGCATGAAGACCAAGAACACTCTGCAAAGACCGTCAATGAGATGGGTAGGCACTAGAGAGATAGGCTCACTAGGCATACTAGACCACTCTAGTTTGGGCAAACTAGGACAATTCGGCCAAACCATGTTGGCTCGACCGAAGAAACCCTCTTTTGCCCCTCTGAGCGTCCTTTTGGACCCTTGATCCTATCTCTATCCCATCTTGTCTCGAAGTCACTAGGAAAATGTTGGGAAAGCTGTTTGTCGATCTCAAGTCAGAAACCATCCTCCATAACTTTCCCGAGCACGACCCAGTGCTTACATTTCCTAGCCACCCAATCCTTGACCTTTCCGCACCCAAGGGTTCCCTCTCCAAGAGCATCATGAGCAAAACTGTCAAAACCCCTAAAGCCATCCGATTGAACATTCCAAGGAGGAGGAAGAAGAGGAGCCCATGGATGAAGAGCCTGAATGGAGATCTGGTGCAAACACAGTAGAAAATTTAACAATCTCGGTGAGAAGGTCACCGAAGGCGAGCCTTGGCGGATGGACAAGGATGACAAGATCAATGTCCTCTGCCAATCAGTCATAGCCAAATTCAAGAGGCTCGCCAAAGCCACATGACATCTAGACCTTTATGATCCATCTATAGAGTAGATGTCATGTGGTTGTATCCAGTAGAGCACCATTAGTTTCAATTTATTTCCCAATTCAATATCCCTTTGTTTAAATCATTGTTTAGAAGGTGCTCTCTTTATTTCCCTTCCAATATTTGCTTTTCCAAATCTTAGCTTGATGAATAAATAAAATTAGAGTTGAATGCAAAAAGAATAAAATTGTCGCTCCGGTTGGTGCATTTGAGCCAACCGGAGATTGCCCTGTCTAACAGAAAGATACATGAGTATAGACATAACACAGTGGAGGAACATGACAAGAACACGCAGGACAACCCGTTCGGCTGAACCATTTGGTTCGGGCGAATTGGCTTGTCTTGGCGACCTTGTTGGTTCAGGCGATCCAGCTAGACTCAACCACTTCGCACGCACGCACGCTGTATAATGCCTTGCACGACATCCAAGAGCAGGCCGACCAGCTGACTCAGTACCTTTCAAGGTTGAATCCCTACCAGTGAAGAGTCCAAGCTTGGGGGAGGACCCCCATCAGGTACGTTCCGAACTACACAGCACTTTGGTCATTCAATTGAAAATACTTCCCTTGAATAAAATTAACTCCCAACCATGCATGGAATGAAACATATACCTCTTACTTTAGAAATGATGAAAAGTTGCTCTGTCATTATTTTGCTAGTACTTTGTTGCAACTAGTTGCTTGACTATGCTTGAGTTATTTGGCATGGGTAGAAATGAACCTGAAAACTTTGTGGGAGCATATGCCTTTTTCCAAGTCTAGGTTGTTGTGTGGATTGATATAGTGAGACTTTGGTTGAATTCTATTTCTGCTCTTAGTATGGTGAAAATCTCGGATGATTATGCTTTCAAAAATAAAACAAAGTTCCTCATTGGTTAAAAAAAAATCCTAAGCCATATGATAGGATTAGTTCTAAACTTTCTACCATATGCTGCTTGTCATCTTAGTGAGCTTTGTCAAATTGTTGTTACCTTAGTGAGGAATCTTTCATGCTTCTAAGATCGAGATTCACATACACTCCACCTCTCACTTGCAATTCCTACTTGGGAGTTAGCAAAACCATACCATCATCCATTCCATAAATAAAATTTCATGTTCTTTGATTCCCTCTCCAAATATCTTTGAAGTAGAGGCATGGGCTATGCAAAAAGAAAAAGAAAAGCATGCCAAGTGGCATGGCAAAAATATGAAAAAAAGAAAAGCATGCCAAAACGGCATGGCAAAAATATGAAGAATAAAAGATAACCCATGCTCTTGAAAACATAAATCAAGGAGAGGAAGAATCATTCCATGAAGTTCCACCAAATTCCACTCCACATATTCCACACACTTGCACTTCTCAATCTAAGAGTGTGATTTGATTCTCCTAAGGTCTGGTATTTGACTTAGCAAAATATAAGATGCTTGTATGCCTTCATCCTTTGTCCCTGAGCCACACAAAAAGCCAAATTAGATGTTAGGGTTAAAAGAAGGCGAAGCCTTTGGTGAGGAATCAAATACACTTGAGCGATTGAATGAGCCAGTGAGGAACAATTTATCTTTTCACAAAAGGGTGAAAACTCCGAGATAGGATCCTGAAAAGAGTAGAGTGGAATAAAACTAAGTTAAACTGTTCATCCTATCAACCGCCCAAGATAAGGAGTTTGCAATAAGCCCCATAGGTAAAATGGTAAATTATACCTTGCTAGTAATTCAAGTTAAAAAATTGAGTACTAGTTGTTTATTAACTTACCTGCAAGAGAAATGATATTGTAGCAACTCCTGATCCGCCGAGCCTAAGTTTTTATCTTTGCTCGAGGACGAGCAAAGAGCCAAGCTTGGGGGAGCTTGTTGGCGGTCGTTACAACCCAAATTCGACCACCAATACTCGGGAATAACTGAGAGTCTATGCAACATTCCATGTACTTAGGTTTTATTTCTAATGTAGTTCCACGAGTTTTGGTGAGTGTCGCCTATGCAGGTACAACAACGAGAAATGTGTGCTATAGGGGTTGGAAATGACCGATTCGGCCGAACGACACGTTCGGCCGGTTACCCCCCTTAGCCGTACAAGCCACCAGGAGCCGTCCACGTCACCGATGACTAAGCAAACACGATGTGCGACACATGGACGACAGCCAACACATCTCGAAGCACCGACACATCATCCTGAGCCCGCACAGCACGAAGTACATCACCAGAGGTCGGCCCAAGGACTCCACAGAGCAGAGGCGGTGCAGGGAGGCAGGCCTGGGCCTCCAGGTCCGTTCGGCCGAACAAGGCGGTTCGGCCGAACAGAGCAGTTCGCCCGAACTGGCTCCACCGCCTCAGAACCGACATGGAGCAGAGATCTGGGCCGTAGGAGTTGAGGCAGTGCCACTTGACAGTTCGCCCGAACCACAGGGTTCGGCCGAACCGGCATCTTCGGCCGAAATACCCGGCACCGCCTCCCAGCTGCCTTGGCCGCTGCTCCACTGCTCCACTGACCCTGGACACTATAAGTAGAGGCCCTCCTGCACCTGCAAAGACACACAACAAAGGCGAAGAAGTAGAGAGTAGGCGTTGCGAAGTTCCGCCACTCATATCAGTAGAATAGGGAGAGAGGAGAGGTGAGCGTCTCGGAGAGGAGCCGGAGTGTCGGCCTCTCTCCTAGCTGTACCTCTATGGATGCGGCTTCACTTCGAGTAACATCCGGGTCGTGTCTGGTAACTCTTGTATCTCTTTCTGATTAATTGAGCATTCAGTTCTTACATTTATGTACTTGTCTCGTTCTTCGTTCAATGCTTAGTTGATTGGTATAACTGTATACTGGTTGCTTAGCTTGGGTGCTTATCTTGCTATAGGAGATAAGTAGTTATTGACTAGTGTAGGAGTGGTTCCTAGACTTGCCAGTAACCTTAGAATCTACCCGTCGCAACGGAGGTGGTAGCCGTAAGGTGGTGACAGCCCTTACGGTCTTTGTAGTCCATCACGTTAGTTCCGGTGTTTTAGGACCCAAGGTTCAGGGTAGTCGGCACCCCTTCTCATCCCTTTCTGTGTGTCAGAGGCTCTGTAGTCCCGAGCAAGTATCTGTTCGTATCCTCTGAACTGCTCGGTAGTCGGTAGAGTACCCTTACTAGACCTGTACCCTCTCTACCCTCTTATCCCTTCTCTTCTCTCCTTGTTGTCGTCGTCCACCTCATCCATTCCATTTCATCCACACCATCTACCTAGGACAACTTAGTTTAGGATTAGTACACTTCTCGTTCCCCGTGGAAATCGATACCTTGGAATACTCCCGGGTGAAAGCTACATCGGTATCCGTCCGCTTGCGGATTTATCTGTAGGCCGTAAGGAGTGCCAACAATGGTTAAGGGAGCTAGGGCGTACGCTGTGTGCTTGGCCCTAGTGTCTCTCCGTAAGGACTGGTTCTTAAAGTGGCAACCCAGGAGCCTGTCGCCACCGCCAGAACTATCATGGCTCTGGTCTTGGACAAGTAGCATGTACGGCTCTAGCTTGGCAATAGTTACCGACGGGCCGACGGCGGTATGGGAAGCACTCGTGAGAGTATAGTTTGATCCACCGAGGGCGGGAGATCCGTCGGCTATGTCCCTGTGAGACATAGTCCTGTGTTGGGAGTCCCTGGACTGGGAACTCCACACGTTGCGCTTTTATTTATGTTGTTGGCATGCTTGCCGCGCATTGGACGCTATTGACCCCCCTATGGTGGACTCCGTAAGCGTACATCAATCTCGGTGCCTTGGGTCATGCTGCCTGTGTTGTACCATAACGGCTACTGTCTTGTTAGGTTGTCTTGCGAAAAGCCTCGTAGCGTCCCTCTGCCGTCACACCTCGGTAGTGTTGATGTGCGTGGTTGGGTGCAAAGTTCCTTTGAACTTTTACGCGACTGGTGGGTAAAGGGCGAAACCTCTGCAGAGTGTAAATCTATCATGATAGCCTTGCTCAGGGTCACGAGCGGCCTGGATCCTTTTTGATTAGAAGATGATGTTTATTTATGCTTAATGTCACTAATACTTCATTAATTGGGTTGCAACTGGGATTAATTGTAGTAATTTTGATAATGTTAAAATGAATCAACTAAAAGTGCCAATGCAGTTAAGCCGTGTCAAGCCTTTTTGAGCCTTCATACCTGTGCTATACTTGCTAAGTAAGACATTTACTTACACTTGCTATTACTCGACATTCCGGGATGGGTAACAGATGGAGTGCTACTAAGCTGTGGTCAACCAGTCGGTGTCCCTGTGGTCGCCGGCCTCGCCTTCGAGTTGAAGATTAGACTTCCGCTGTGTATGTGCTAACTCTGATTTAAATTATTTTATTTCGAGCATATGTACTCTGTTTATGATATTTGTTAGCTATATGTGTTCTGTGGACTTCCTTGGCACACATATAGTAGCATTCGGGTTTCTGTGTAAATCCGGGTGTGACACCTAACCCCTGAATCTTGACCGAATTGCGAACACCATTTTGTCTGTGTTGCAATTTTTCTCTGCTAACCCCTGCTGGCTATGGTTAATCGCGAATAGATCCCTGGAGCCTTGTTTATTCCATAGATTCTACGTCATAAATCCGGTTCGATCCGTTCTTGTTGCGTTAACTTCATACCTACATTAAACTACAACGTAGCACTGTCATTTAACATATAACTTATATTCTGAATTTTATTAATTAATGCCTATTCAATCATGTTTTTCTAATTACCACGGCGTCGTCCGACGAGCTCGGGGTGCGGCGAATCGCGGCAATGGCACCGGCGGCGGCTGCGGCTCGCGACGGCGGCGCTGTGCTTAGGAGGCAATGGTGGCGGTGGTGGGATGGTGCTGAGGAGCGGCGGGGCGAAGGCTTAAGTAGGGCCGAGGAGGTGCGGGCGAAGCTCGGTTGGCGAGGTGGCACCAACGCCGAGGTGCCGGGGTACGCACGCTAAGGCGGGCGGTGGCGGCGCTGCCGTGCGGCTGAGGGAGCGGGGTACGCGGGCCGAGCTGGGCCGAAAGAGGAGAGGGAGTTGGGCCGAGGCGTCGGGCGCGGCCCAAGAGAGAAAGGAGGAGGAAGGCAAAGGGGAGCTGTGCTGGTGGGCTGGCTGGGCCGCGGGGAGGGAAAAGAGGAAAAGGGGAAGGTGGGCCGCGGGGTTGGGCCGGTCGGAGCTGAGGCACTGGGCCGCTTGGAGAAGAGATGGGGGAGCGAAAGCGAGCCGACGAGAAGCTTAGGGGGCAAAAGCGGACTCGGACCAAAAGAACTTTTTCTAGGGCTCAACAAAGGCGATTCAAACTCGAATTTAAATCGGATTTAAATTCTCATTTGAACCACAAGCAAACAAAACTCAATGCAGCGGCATGAATGCAACACGCACAACATTAAGCCTATATTGTTTTAATTTAATTTACAAAATTGAATTTTTCCTAGGTTAAATTCCCTGTTAAATATATAAAGCTTGGAAAAATTTTAGAAAATTGAGGTTGAGAAAAATATTTTATTAATTACGCTAATAATTCACAACCCAAAATTCGTAAATTTTGGGGTGTGACAAACTACCCCCCTTAAACTGAATCTCGTCCCGAGATTCGCAGAGGCTAGGGATCAAGGAGGAGAATGGGACAACAAGATTTTATGAGTTGGATCCATCTTCTTCGTCTTCTTTGTTGATGCAGTTGCGGAGTCTCCACCTTCAATCTTCTGTTTTCTTCCTCCAACGTCGAGAAGGTAGCATGGACAACAAGAATGTATAGGAAAAAGGAAGGAAGCCAAACTACCCAATCATTACAAAGAAGCGAATCAATCAAGGGCGTAATAACAGACATTACAAGCACACTCAACCAAGGTTAGCCACACAAACATTTTAAACGAAACTAGACGTTGTTAGTAAGGGGGGATCCTCCTAGGTATGGATATATCTTCAACTTTCTTGATGTAGGCTTCTTCGGCATGACTCTAACTCCTTGATGAGATAGCAGTGGCTTCAATGTACTCCTCTAGTCTTTAGTTGATCAGGTTGCCTTCTGGTAGCAAACTCCTTTCTTCAAGACGACTTAGGGATGCATCGTAATGACGCAAGATGATACTCACAACAGGAATAGAGCTTTCAAGGAGGGGTGAATGATCAAGGTATATGAAAAGACAAGGAGGAGTTAAATTGACACGAATCTAAGATGAGCAGTTTATCAAACCAAGGTGGAGATAAATAATAAGAAGTCAAGGATGAGAAGTAAATTATCAAGGAGAGGACAAAACATCCAAGGATATAATTATCAGAAGAGAATTTACCATGGAGCGGAAAATGCTCAAGGATAGCACTTTCGTGAAAAAAATTCTCAAGGATTGAGAAAGCAAGGGTTGTATGGCAAAATAAGCCTTATTGGATGACCAGTACTATCTAGGCTGCGGTCCTACAGTCAGCATAGCTCTGATACCAATCTGTCACGCCCGGATTTTATATAAACCCAAAGTGCTGCTATATGTGTGCCCAGGATGTCCACAGAACACATATAGCTAACAAATATGATAAACAGAGTACGTATGTGTTGGCGGTCGTTACAGACCGATTTCCGACCTCCAACCAAGTATAAAATGAACACAACGGAGACACACACCATGGCTATAGGGCTTACTACTGACTATTTCCACAAGTTTTGGTGATTGTCCCATGTGCAGGTATAAAATGGAGAAACATGGCATATAGGAGTCAGAAATGACCGAATCGGCCGAACGACGCGTTTCGGCCGGTTACCACCCTTAGCCGTACAAGTCGGTGGGAGCCGTCCACGTCATCCAATGACGATGCAAGCCATGCAAGACGACCGCCAACTCATCCTGGGCTCCTGCCACATCACTCCAGGCCGGCTCAACCCAGATGATCGGCAACCCGAATCCAACCCGACGAAGCCCGAAGTCCACCGGAGGCCCTCAAGCCCAGCTCGGAAGGCAAACCGCCAAGGCAACCGACCCAGGAGCCGACCCAGCACGTGTGCAAGGCAGAGGCGGTGCTGCACTGGGCCGGGCCCACTTCGGCCGAAG
>OAMR01001180.1:116158-145036 GCA_900205405.1 Echinochloa crus-galli
GATACAGATATAAATCCGCAAGCGCACGAGATAACTTTATTGATAACTCAAATGTCAACAAAAGATAAAGTAAAAGATACAAGAGCTATTACCAGAGCTTCTGAAGACGACTCCGGAACCTCCGAGGCACAGCTCGACTCGACTCTAACTCCCAACTAAATTATCCTAACTCTACAAAAGGGAAAAGTGGAAATGGAGCTCTTGGCTTGTGGTGTGTGTAAAACCGGGGCTTGGACACTTGTATTTATAGCACTTGATGGCGGTTTGGTCAACTAAGATAGCTCGAGATAAAAGTTCAAAAGTAATCTAGCCAAATGCTTCCCCGGCAACGACGCCAGAAATGCTTGTTGGTCATCTTCTCGCGTTTCGGGGCAGTCGTTCCCCGAATGGCCAGTGTTACCACAGACTTCGCATGTCATGCGAGCGTCGATGGCTTGCACCGTTTCTTGAGCAGGGGCCTCCAGCTTCTTCATCAGGACCCAGAGGCGGTTTCAGGTGCTGGGGTCGGTTCGGCCGAACTGTGGAGTTCGGCCGAACTGGGCCTGGCCCGTGGCCAGCCTCCCAAGCACCGCCTCTTGCTTGTGGACCCCCCTAGGCTGCCTTCTGCTGCTTGGCTTCGTGATGTGTAGGCCCAGGATGATGTGGCACGGGTCCGGCTGAGTTGGCGGTCGTCCACATGTCATTTGATGTCATCGTTGAGTTGTCGCTGGCGTGGACGGCTCCCGCTGGCCTGCTCGGCTAAGGGGGATAACCGGCCGAACGTGTCGTTCGGCCGTTTCTTTCATTTCCGACCCCAATAGCACGTATTTGTAAATATTGTACCTGCAAACACAACACTCACCAAAACTCGTGGAACTTTATTAGAAATCAAACCTAAGTACATGGAATGTTGCATAGTCGCTCATTTTATCCCGAGTATTGGTGGTCGAAATGGGGTTGTAACGACCGCCAACACCGCCCACGGCCCGCTGTTCACGACGAGATCCACCCAGGTGTGTTCGGCATGCCGCCCTGAAGCCGTAGGGCCCGGTCCCGTCCCAAACCGAGCCCCTAGCCCAAGAAACGCCCGACTCCGGCGAGCTCCGCCGCAGCCCGTCCAGCGCCGCCGCGTTTTTGGTCACCGCCGGCGACCATTTTCCCCCCTTCCACCCTCAGCCGTTAGATCCAGATCCAACTGTCCAGATTCAATCCAACCCCCAGTCAACCCAAGCCATACCGGTCAACGGTGACGTTTTTGCTAAAGAGCCCCTGAGTATATACAGAATCAACCCGCGGTCCTGTCAGTAGAATTTTACGTGTTAGCCCTCCTGTTTTAACGCATAATTATGTATAGGTCCTTGGTTTCTCGCAGATAAGTCCCTGTGGCACAGTCCCGTGTGGGAGCAACCGTTCAGCGGGAGCTCTACACGTTGCGCTTTTACTTTTCTTGCTGGCCTTCGAGCCACGCATTGGACGCTATTGACCCCCCTATGGTGGACTCCGTAGGCGTAAGTCAATCTCGGTGCCTAAGGTCTCACCGCCTTATAGTACTGCAACGGCCACTGTCTTGTTAGGGTGTCTTGTGAAAAGCCTCGTAGCATCCCTATGCCGTCAAACCTCGGTAGTGTTGATGTGCGTGGTTGGGTGCAAAGTTCCTTTGAACTTTTACGTGCTCCGATTAGTGTGATTCTTGCGCTCATGTGTTCGTAGCAAAGCGTAGATTATTTCTAAAAACCCTTTTTGTACTTTTTTACTGTTTGGTGTACTGTTTCTAATAGAATACCTTTTTTTGAATGTATTGGCTTGTGGATGCTTGTGTGTGGTGATTCGTGTCCAGTCGGTGAGCCGTTCGCGTTGGACTTTTAGTACGAGGATTTTCAGGAGCCGGACTCGCAGCAGCAGCAGCAGCACTTTGAGGAAGGCAAGTTATAGCAACGGACAATCCTTGCTACCTACCCACCTTTGTACTACATTTATTTACATTCATGCATTTAAATTGATGTACCACTAAGGATATACCTAGCTTTGATATTCCTGTTCCCTTGATTACCATGGGTTATTGCATTATGGGTAGACTTTTGCTAGGCGCAGCTACTGTCACCTTTACTATTACTGTTAACCTTGATATAATGGTTCACTTCAACCTTAATGATAAAATATGCTTTTTAGCAACATGGTTAAGGGAACTAGGGCGTCAGCTGCGTGCCAGGCCCTAGTGTCTCTCCGTAAGGACCGTTTCTTAAAGCGGAAACCCAGGAGCCTGTTGCCACCGCCAGAACTATAATGGCTCTGGTCTTGGACAAGTAGCTTGTACGGCTCTAGCTTGACAGTAGTTACCGACGGGGCCAGCGGCGTGGTGGGAAGCATAGGTGAGAGTATGGTTGATCCACCGAGGGCGGACGGTCCGTCGGCTATGTCCCCGTGAGACACAGTCCCGTGTGGGAGTCCTCGCGTTGGAACTCCGCACGTTGCGCTTTTACTTTCCTGTTGGCATGCGTTGCCGCGCATTGGACGCTATTGACCCTCTTATGATGCGCTCAGGGAGTCAGTCAATCTCGGTGCCTTGGCCATGCTGCCTATGTTACCATAGCGGCTACTGTCTTGTTAGGGTGTCTTGTGAAAGGCCTCGTAGCGTCCCTATGCCGTCACACCTCGGTAGTGTTGATGTGCGTGGTTGGGTGCAAAGTTCCTTTGAACTTTTACGCGACTGGTGGGTAAAGGGTGAAACCTCTGCAGAGTGTACAATCTATCATGATAGCCTTGCTCAAGGTCATGAGCGGCCTGGCGTTCCTTTTCGAATAGAACTTGATGGTTATTATTGTTGTTTAATGACTTACACTATATAATTGGGTTACAACTGGGAGTCCTTTTCACTTGTAGTAAATTGGATGCAGTTAAAATGAATCAACTAAAAATTCTAGAACATCTCCAATTATTTACCACCACCACCTGCTAATGCAGTCAAACCGAGTCAAACCTTTTTGGCCTCATACCCCGTGCTATACTTGCTAAGTAATTCTGTTACTTACACTTGCTTAAATTCAACAAAATCCCGGATGGGTAACAGGTTGGGCTGAGCGTGAGTCTGCTGCTGAGTTTCCGGAGGATCTGCCGTTCTTCTGAGTGTGTTCTCCCAGTCAGAGTCCCTGTGGGATCACGGCTTCATTAGTTTGAGAGTTATAGTCTTCCGCTGTATTGGTTAGTTTATTTTTATTGCACTCTGATGTAAAACTCTTCATTTATGATTCAATAAAGCATTGTGTTCTCTGTTTTACCATATTTGTTATGCTATATATGTATGTGACATCCTGGGCACATATATAGCTGCACTTGGGATTTTATATAAATCCGGGTGTGACAAGAGGTGAGCGTCCGGGAGAGGAGCCGAAGTTTCGGCCCCTCTTCTAACTGTATCTCTATGGATGCGACTTCACTTCGAGTAACATCCGGGTCGCGTCTGGTAACTCTTGTATCTCTATTTGATTAATTGAGCATTCAGTTCTTACTTTTATATGCTTGCTGGTTCTTCGTTCAATGCTTAGTTGATTGGTATAACTGTATACTGGTTGCTTAGCTTGGGTGCTTATCTTTCTATAGGAGATAAGTATTAGTTGACTAGTGTAGGCGTGGTGCCTATACTTGAGACTAACTTAGTTTATTCCCGTCGCAACGGAGGTGGTAGTCGTAAGGTGGTGACAGCCCTTCCGGCCTCTGTAGTCCATCACGTTAGTTCCGGTGTCTTAGGACCCAAGGTTTAGGGTAACTGGCACCCCTTCTCATCCATTTCTGTGTGTCAGAGGCTCTATAGTCCCGAGGCAAGTAACCGTTAGTATCCTCTGAATTGCTCCGTAGTCGGAAGAATATCTCGATCAATCAGTAGAATACCTCTACCAGACTCGTACCCTCTCTACCATCCTATCTCTCCTCTTCTCTTTGTTGTTGTCATCCACCTCATCCATACTATTCACTCCATTCCATCTACCTAGGACAACTTAGTTTAGAATCAGTCCACTTCTCGTTCTCCGTGGAAATCGATACCTGGAATACTCCTGGTGAAAGCTACATTGGTATCCGTCCGCTTGCGGATTTATCTGTAGGCCGTAAGGAGTGCCAACAAGCTTTCTGGCGCCATTGCCGGGGAACGGTAGCTGTTGTCCGTGCATCCCATTACCACCATCCACATGGATTCCACCATCACCCGGCTCCAAAGGGCGATTATTTGGAGCCACCACCATCATCACATCCCATATCCACACCGGGCTATGAGCTACGCCCCGGCTTCATAGCCATGGTTCGTGAGCAAACGTTCTCAGGAACGAATGCCGAGAGTCCATACGCGCATTTGCGCGAATTTGAGCAACTCTGCTCATGCCTGACCATTGCGGGCATGACACAAGAGACACTCAATTGGAAGCTATTCCCGTTCTCATTAACGGGAGGAGCGAAGAAATGGTACTCTCTGGCTGTCGGTACTATGGAAGGGAGTTGGGAAACTCTCAGAGAGAAATTCTGCCTAAATTTCTTCCCAATTTCCAAGGTAGCCAGCCTCCGAATCGAAATTCTTACCTTTAAGCAATTAAAGGGAGAATTGTTAGGAGTTGCCTGGGCTCGTTTCAAGCAAATACTGGCCTCAGGACCGGACCTAAGCCTACCAGAACTCCCAGATATCTCGGCCCTTGACCAACCTTTTAGCTCCCGTAGCCGCTACTTTCCTGGACTCTGCTTCAGGAGGGTCGTTCCTTCATTTGGTTCCCAGTGCAGCGAGGATAGTCCTGGATCGTATTCTGGACAACACTCCCCACACTGGAATCTATGATGAACTCCCCGATGAAGACGAGAAGCAGCTTGAACCTGAACCCGAAGAGCCAGTACAAACAGTTAAAAGGATGGCTAATATACAGGCATTTCGTCGCCAACTGAGTCTGTTTTCTCTGTATAGCGTCTCCTTCACTGGTGTTGTGTTCGTGAGCTGTGAGTGAGATACCCAGGAACTCACTCACAGCTCCAAATATCCTAACAAGCCCGCTGGCGTCGGTAGCTACATTCGTGGTAGCAAATCTGAGCCCAGTGCGGGCAGCCTAAAAGAGAAGCCAGGCGCCCCCTCGCTTCTTCCTCCGTCAAACCAGTCGCCACTCGCGCATCCGTCGCAGCGCCGCCGCTTCAAGATGCCCAGAAAGATTCAAAGGATATACTGTGAGGTCCTGGGCAAAGACAAAGAAATCGGGTACGACCCGAGCCTCGGAATCAACATAATTTCTAGCTCGTTGGTGCAAGATCAACTCCCTGGTGTACCGTGGTCGTTTTCTCAAAAATGACTACAGTTCACTTCAGGAAGAATCCTAGATTGTTTGGGGATCTTGCAGGGTCACACCCGTCAAGTTTAACGACCCTGAACTCTTCATGGATTTCCATATCTTCGATCTACCCAGTGACACCACACATTCCATCTTCATAGGTAGACCAGTCCAGAAGATCTTGGAAAAAGCACCAACAAAGCAGCTAGTAGAACTCAGTATCGGCAACGAACTTATCCCTGTCTCTTATTCCCAGTCATTGAATACCCCTTTAGAGCCAGACCCCGATCCTGACGAGGAAGTTAGGTCAGCTCATTTGCTAGACCTAGAGCAACCTATTCCAGAGGAAGATCTTTCGTACGGCCTATAAGACGCCCATAGGGATGACCCCATATCAGCTAGTCTATGGCAAGACCTGCCATTTACCAGTAGAGATGGAGTTCAAAGCTCACTGGGCCATTAGGAAGTGGGGTATGAACCTTCCAGCTGCCGGCCTCAAGCGGAAGATCCAATTGGCCGAATTAGATGAAATGAGGGAACGAGCTTACCACAGCTCCCGGCTATATAAGGAACGGACCAAGAGATGGCATGATAAGAGAATGTATGTGCATAGATTATCGTAAACTCAACAAAGCCACCAAGAAAGATCATTTTCCTCTCCCATTCATAGACGTGATGCTTGAACGGCTAGCCAAACACTCCTTCTTCTGTTTCCTTGATGGTTACTCTGGATATTACCAAATCCCAATCCATCCTGAAGACCAGAGTAAAACCACGTTCACATGCCCTTATGGGACGTATGCCTATCGGCGTATGTCCTTCGGGTTGTGTAACGCGCCTGCCTCTTTCCAACGTTGCATGATGTCCATATTCTCCCAATCGAGCTCAAACCGCTTCCACCTGGACTTAGGTATGCTTTCCTCTTTGGGGATAAGCAAACTCCAGTAATCATCAGTGATAAGCTCTCCGATTTAGAAACCCAACAACTCATCACTGTTCTGGAGAAGAATCGATCGGTCTTAGGATATTCTCTCCAAGACCTGAAAGGGATTAGCCCAAATCTCTGTACTCATCGCATCCCGATCGATTCTCAAGCAATGCCATCTCGGGAACCTCAAAGACGGCTGAACAATGCAATGAGAGAGGTCGTGAAGAAGGAAGTTCTCAAGCTCCTTCACGCTGGGATCATCTACCCAGTTCCCAATAGCGAGTGGGTTAGTCCCGTCCAAGTCATTCCAAAGAAGGGAGGAATGACGGTAGTGCGCAATGACAAGAATGAGCTCATTCCTCAGCGCACTGTTACCGGGTGGCGTATGTGCATAGATTATCGTAAACTCAACAAAGCCACCAAGAAAGACCATTTCCCTCTTCCGTTCATAGACGAGATGCTTGAACGGCTAGCCAAACACTCCTTCTTCTGTTTCCTTGATGGTTACTCTGGATATCACCAAATCCCAATCCATCCTGAAGACCAGAGTAAAACCACGTTCACATGCCCTTATGGGACGTATGCCTATCGGCGTATGTCCTTTGGGTTGTGTAACGCACCTGCCTCTTTCCAACGTTGCATGATGTCCATCTTCTCTGACATGATTGAGGAGATTATGGAAGTGTTCATGGACGATTTCTCAGTTTATGGAAGGACTTTCACTGAGTGTCTGAAAAATCTGGACAAGGTCCTCCAGAGGTGCGGGGAGAAGCACCTCGTTTTGAACTGGGAAAAGTGTCATTTCATGGTGCGAGAGGGTATCGTCTTAGGACATCGGGTGTCTGAACGAGGGATCGAGGTAGACAGGGAAAAAATCGAAGTGATTGAGCAACTTCCGCCTCCGACAAATGTTAAGGGAATCCGTAGCTTCCTTGGTCATGCCGGATTCTATAGACGTTTCATCAAGAACTTCTCCCAGATATCTCGGCCCTTGACCAATCTTTTAGCCAAAGATACCCCCTTCGTTTTCGATGAGGAGTGTTACGCCGCTTTTCACACCCTCAAGAAGGCACTCATTTCCGCTCCCATAATCCAGCCTCCCAACTGGAGCATTCCATTTGAGCGAGGTCCGCATCTTCCTCGAAGGTGAAGGACCTGACATTGCTGCTGTCCAAGGAGGAGATCGAGGAGGTGCCGGACTACACGCCGGAGAGCCCTCCTCGCTTCACCATCAGAGGAACACGTACCGCTGGAGGAGGGTACGGCAAGGTCCTCGTCCCGCCACTCAACCGGGACGAGCTGGGGCTAGCTGACTCGTCCCAGTCCTCTCCGCCCCGGTGCCATCCCAAGGTCTGGCGCCATAGGCAGCCCCCGCCCATTAAAGGGCTAAACCAAGGCTTATCCGCTGGGTTCTGTTACTCCAAGAGTTTGATATTGAGATAAGAGATAAGAAAGGAGTAGAGAACTCAGTGGCCGACCACCTGTCCCGCATGGAAGTACCGTCTGATCTTCCGATAGACGACTACAACTTGCGGGATGACATGCTCCTTAAGGTCACCACTGGCGATCCGTGGTACGCTAACATAGTAAACTTCATGGTCACGGGGTATGTCCCTCCTGGAGAAAATAAGAAGAGATTAGCTTATGAGAGCCGACTCCATCTCTGGGACGACCCGTACCTCTTCCGGATATGTAGTGACGGACTCCTCAGAAGGTGCATCCCTGCACATGAGGCATATAAAATCCTAGAGAGGTGCCACGCAGCTCCGTACGGAGGACACTACGGTGCATTCCGGACCAATGCTAAAGTCTGGCAGAGCGGATTTTATTGGCCCAGCATGTACGAAGATGCACGAGCATTCGTCATGCGGTGCCCCCGCTGCCAGAAACATGGAAACATTAACACTAGAGACGCAATGCCGCTCACTAGCAACCTCTACTAGCAATCTTCAAGTAGAAATTTTCGATGTTTGGGGAGTGGCCTTCATGGGTCCCTTCCCAATTTCCGATGGTTGCCAGTTCATCCTAGTGGCAGTAGACTATGTCTCTAAGTGGGTGGAGGCTCTGCCTTGTGTAGCCGCCGATTCTAGGAACGCGAGATGAATGTTTCATGAGTACATCTTTCCGCGTTTCGGCGTTCCTAGGATAGTCATTAGTGATGGCGGATCCCATTTCATCGATTCAGCCTTCTGTAAGTATCTTTCAAGTCTGGGGGTGCAGCATAATGTGGCTACACCCTATCACCCTCAGACTAGCGGTCAAGCAGAAACATCGAACAAACAAATCAAAAATATTCTGTAGAAGACCGTAAATGAGATGGGAAGGCACTGGAAGGATAAACTCCCGGATGCACTCTGGGCATATCGTACGGCCTATAAGACGCCCATAGGGGTTAGTCCCGTCCAAGTCGTTCCAAAGAAGGGAGGAATGACGGTAGTGCGCAATGACAAGAATGAGCTCATTCCTCAGCGCACTGTCACCGGGTGGCGTATGTGCATAGATTATCGTAAAATCAACAAAGCCACCAAGAAAGACCACTTCCCTCTCCCGTTCATAGACGAGATGCTTGCCGGCTATATAAGGAACGGACCAAGAGATGGCATGATAAAAGGATCAAGGTCAAAACGTTCAAGCCGGGAGACAAGTCCTCGTTTTTAACTCCCGTGTCAAACTTTTCGGGCACGGGAAGCTAAGAAGCAAGTCGGACGGCCCATTCACAGTGATCAACGCTGCATCTCATGGGGCCGTCACCTTGCAAAGCGAGGACGGAAACACCTTCAAGGTCAACGGGCAGCGGTTGAAAATATTCCTAGAGCCCGACCGCCTCCGCTCGACGAATTAGATGTTGTCGAGTTCATAGAGCTCTAGACCCTGTCCGTAGAATCCCGGCCCGAGTCCATCATCTCCAAATCATTTCGGGCTAAAACCTCCCAAAAGTCTAAAAACCACCCTACTCCGAAACATCCCACGATCAAATCTTCAAACCACCACACAAGCCGTGCACCTGGGGGGCCGGGGACCAGTTCGGGCGAACTGGCCCAGTTCGGCCGACCCAACTGGTTCGGGCGAATTGGACCCCCTGGTCCCAGGTGCAGATAAGCTCGCCCAAATCCATCTGGAGTTGAAGATATCCCGAAACAGCCGAGGGAACGTCGGGGAATCTCGTTTTTCGATCGTGGAAAACTCTCTGTCGACCCATTCCATCTCATCTAAGCCGTCTTCTAGCCCCCAACACCTCCAACACAGCCACCATGGCCTCTTCCTCCTCCAAGGGCTCAAGCCTCACTGACCGGAATGGCGGATCCTCTCAGGAGCACGCCTTCCGCATCTCCGACATCGATGCGATGGGGGAGGGATCGCGGGGAGGACACCTACATGTACCTCCTCCCGACTCCCCTCGCCGCGCCAAGGTCAGCGAGCTGCTGGCCCCGATTAGAGGGATTAAGAAGCCACCATGTTCACCATCGCCAAGGCCGACCGTGGGCGAGTTGCCCCCAAGATCGGTATCCTCATCAAGGGTACCGGACTTTGGCTTGCTGCTCAAAGGCAAGGCCGAGGCCATGCCCGAAGACGTTCCACAAGACCCGCCTTGCTTCATCATAAAGGGGGAGCGCAAGCCGGGCGGAGGATACAGCAAGGTTTTGATCCCGGCTCTCAACCGGGATGAGCTGGGGCTGACGGACTCGTCCCAATCCTCTCCTCCGCGGCACCACCCAAGGGTGCGGCGCCACAGGCAGCCCCCAGCCATCAAAGGGCTGCCCGGGGACATGGAGTTCTCCGATGAGGAGAACGGCGAGGAGGAGGAGGAGAAGCCACCTACGGTGGAGAGCCTGAAGGCGGACTTGGCGGTGGCGCAGCAGAAGATCAACCACCTCGACGAGAAGGTGGCGGAAGCTGAGCTTGCCCGCATGGAGTCGGAGGACAAGATAGAAGTTCTCCGCAAGGCTTTATGCGCTAAGCTCAAGAGGCTCTTCAAGGCCACAGGACACGAGGATCTCTATGGACCAGAGTAGTGTCCCGCGGCCGTTCGTCGTTAGATAGAGCACCATTTAGTTTAGTTTGATATTTGCTTGATTCACTTTGTTTAGATTCATGTTTAGGCTGCTCTGAACTTTATTTCCCTTTCCATCATTTTGTTTCCAATCATAGGTTTGAATAATAAATAAAAATCAGATTGAGTGCGAGAAAAATAAATCCACGTCCCGGATGGTGCATTTGAGCCATCCGGGGTATGCCCTGTTTAACAAAAAAAAAGTTGCACGAGTACAGGAGATGACACAGGAGCACCAGGGACCAGGGACGGGCACCAGGGCCAGTTCGGCCGAACCAGGGTGGTTCGGGCGAACTGGACTGTTCGGCCGAACCAGCCCGTTCGGCCGAACCAGTCCGGCTGCCCCCCCTTTGCGCACCTGCACGCTGGTTTGCACTTTCTTCCCCCTGTTATTTTCCTGTGTGGTCACGTTTCGAATTTTTAAAGCATGCATCATTAAAACGAAACGAAACTTGGTTATCTTTTATCTCATGATGATCTTGCCTAATGTTTATTTTCAAACCTAGTATCTAGTGCCCGTGGAAAATTCATCATTTTAGGACCCCCCCTGATCTAAGTTGTTGACAATTGTGATATGAATCGATAAAATGAACCACTTGTTCATTCTTGCATTCGAGAGATTTTAATTTTGAAAATATAAACATCAAACTCTATCCCTTCATCCTGTTCACAAATACTACATATATGCTTGAGAGTTTACTCCTGGAACCTGTCATGCCTAGTATAATGTCTTGTCGAATTTTGAGTCCCTAGAGTGACCACATTGCCTCAGTCCGGTTGCAAGCAAATCTATCATCGGAGTATAGTGGAAGTCGTCATGCCTCGGTGATACCCTGAAAAAAAAAAGAGAGAGAGAAGAATAGTGAGAAAAAGCAAATAAAGGACTCATGAAAGTCCCAATGAAAAAAAAATCCCAAAGGGGAGAAGAGAAAAAGAAAGGGGTAACGAGGCTGAAGACCGACATGAACTCCTCATCTTCAACTTGTAATCCGACCGAGGGCAATGGTGAGACACTCCGGGAACCAATCTTCGGCTCGATAGAATTACATGACTTGACACGGCCACCACTTGAGAGACACAGAAATATACAAAAGGGAGTGAGTGAAGGGGAGAAGCTCCAGAGAGCTGAGTGCCAGGGATGAAGGGACAAGAGTCATTTATTTGTGAAAAACAAGAAAACCCCGAATGCAGGTTGAGCAGGAGGATTGTGTTGTAAGAATCGTTCTGGTTGTCAACCGCCCAAGATCCAGGGGATAGCCACTACAAATTCACAGGTACGAGAGAAAAGTTTGATATACTCATTATGCAAGTATTCATGTTTTGAAAGAACCCTTACTTTGATCTTGCTCCTGTTTTAATTTCTTTACTCGGGACGAGCAAAGATCTAAGTCTGGGGGAGCTTGTTCGCGGTCGTTACAGACCGATTTCCGACATCCAACCAAGTATAAAATGAACACAACGGAGACACACACCATAGCTATAGGGCTTACTACTGACTATTTCCACAAGTTTTGGTGATTGTCCCATGTGCGGGTATAAAATGGAGAAACATGGCATATAGGGGTCAGAAATGACCGAATCGGCCGAACGACACGTTTCGGCCGGTTACCCCCCTTAGCCGTACAAGTCGGTGGGAGCCGTCCACGTCATCCAATGACGATGCAAGCCACGCAAGACGACCGCCAACTCATCCTGGGCTCCTGCCACATCACTCTAGGCCGGCTCAACACAGATGATCGGCAACCCGAATCCAACCCGACGAAGCCCGAAGTCCACCGGAGGCCCTCAAGCCCAGCTTAGAAGGCAAACCGCCATGGCAACCGACCCCAGGAGCCGACCCAGCACGTGTTCAAGGCAGAGGCGGTGCTGCACTGGGCCGGGCCCACTTCGGCCGAAGGGGCCAGTTCGGCCGAAGGGGCAAACCGCCTCTAGGGCGTGCTCCTGGCCCTTGGATGCATAGGCGGTGCATCAAGGGGTTCGGCCGAACTGATCAGTTCGGCCGAACCGCCTCTCTTCGCCCGAACGGCCAGGAACCGCCTCCCAGATGCTTGGTCGGTGCTCAACCTCCAAACCGACCTCTGCCACTATAAATAGAGGCCTGGTTTCACCTGCAAAACACACAACACAAGGGAGAAGTGAGCGTTGCCAAGTTCGGGTTCCGCCACTCATATCAGTAGAAATAGGGAGAGAGGAGAGGTGAGCGTCCCGGAGAGGAGCCGGAGTGTCGGCCCCTCTTCCCGCTGTACCTCTACGGATGCGGCTCTTCTTCGAGTAACATCCGGGTCATGTCTAGTACTCCTTGTATCTCTCTCTGATTAATTGAGCATTCAGTTCTTACTTCTATATGCTTGCTGGTTCTTCGTTCAATGCTTAGTTGATTGGTATAACTGTATACTGGTTGCTTAGCTTGGGTGCTTATCTTGCTATAGGAGATAAGTAGTTATTGACTAGTGTAGGAGTGGTTCCTAGACTTGCCAGTAACCTTAGTTTCTGCCCGTCACAACGGAGTAATCAGAGCGAGGTTTATCGGTGAGAGACTCTCAATTCTTTGCTGATTTTAATTTCCTACAGTCCAGAAAAGCCAAAAAAATAGTAGATTAGTGTCACACCAGGTTTTTATATAAACCCGAAGTGCTGCTATATGTGTGCCCAGGATGTCCACAGAACACATATAGCTAACAAATATGATATATAGAGTACATATGCTCGAAATAAAATAATTTAAATCAGAGTTAGCACATACACAGCGGAAGTCTAATCTTCAACTCCAAGGTGAGGCCGCACTCCATAGGGACACCGACTGGTTGACCACAGCTCAGAAGTACTCCATCTGTTACCCATCCCGGAATGTCAAGTAATAGCAAGCGTAAGTAAATGTCTTACTTAGAAAGTATAGCACGGGGTATGAAGGCTTAAAAAGGCTTGACACGGCTTAACTGCATTAGCACTTTTAGTTGGTTCATTTTAACACCATCCAAGTTACTACAATTGAATGGACTCCCAGTTGTAACCCAATTAAATAGTGTAAGTGACATTAAACAACAACAATAATATCCATCAATTTCTAATCGAAAAGGAACGCCAGGCCGCTCGTGACCCTGAGCAAGGCTATCATGATAGATTGTACACTCTGCAGAGGTTTTACCCATTACCCACCAGTCGCGTAAAAGTTCAAAGGAACTTTGCACCCAACCACGCACATCAACACTACCGAGGTGTGACTGCATAGGGACGCTACGAGGCTTTTCACAAGACACCCTAACAAGACAGTTGCCGCTATGGTAACACAGGCAGCATGACCCAAGGCACCGAGATTGACGTATGCCTACGGAGTCCACCATAGGGGGGTCAATAGCGTCCATCGCGCGGCAACATGCCAACAAGATAATTAAATGCACAACGTGTCGAGTTCCCAGTCCAAGGACTCCTAGCACGGGACTGTGTCTCACGGGGACTTAGCCGACGGATATACCGCCCTCGGTGGATCAAACCATACTCTCACCCATGTTCCCCATAACACCGTCGGCCCGTCGGTAACTACTGCCAAGCTAGAGCCATACAAGCTACTTGTCCAAGACCAGAGCCATGATAGTTCTGGCGGTGGCGACAGGCTCCTGGGTTTCCGCTTTCAGAAACGGTCCTTACGGAGAGACACTAGGGCCTGGCACGTAGCTGACGCCCTAGTTCCCTTAACCATGTTGCTAAAAAGCATATTTTAACATTTAAATTGAAGTGAACCATTAAATCAAGATTAACAGTAATAGTAAAGGTGACAGTAGCGGCGCCTAGCAAAAGTCTACCCATAATGCAATAACCCAAGGTAATCAAGAGAACAGGATAAACAAAACTAGGTACAACCTTAATGGGAATCAAATTAGACACATGCAGGATGCAATAATTAATGTATTAAGGTGTGTAGGTAGCAAGGATTGTCCGTTCTATAACTTGCCTCAAATCCAGGTGTGTAGGTAGCAAGGATTTTCCGTGCTATAACTTGCCTCAAATCCGGTATACAGCTTGCTCAAACTCTTCAATTCTTGATCTTGAATCCCTCGAACGTCCTCCTTCTCGCATCAATCATCGAGCACAACATACAAGCAAACAAACAAGAATAACTAAGAACAATACACCAAACAGTAGAAACAGGACAAAAGGAGGCTACGAAACTATTCTACGCTTCGCTACGAACACGTGAGCGCAAGAATCACACTAATCGGAGTTAAAACGGAGAAGTTATGGCTTTTCTAAGGTTCAGGGACTTGCTGGCAAAGTTTTAAAAAGATTCAGGGGCTTATTTTTGAAAACTCAGGGACCTAAACGTAATTACGGGATAAAACAGGAGGATTTATAAGCAAAAAGGGCAAGGCTGGACCTTGGGGTGCAAAAACAGGGAAGAACAGGGGCTTTTTCGAAAATCAGGGACCTATCTGGAATTATTTTTGAACGCGGGTGGACCGAAGGTTGAAAAGGGGAAAGTGTAGGGGGTTTTTAGGAAGAAGGCCAACACTGACCATTTTCCTATGGGTTGACTCGGCAGCTGGGGCGTGGATGGCCGTTGGATTGGATCTGAGCGGCTGGAAATGGATCTGGGCGGGGGAGTCGACGCCGGCGGCGGTGGGGACGGCGGTGCTGGGCGGGAGGCGGCGGCGCTTCGCCGGCGTTGCCCGATCTCGAGCTACCGGGCACGGTTTCGAGTGCGGTCAAGCGCTACGGGATCGTGGGAGCACGGCGAGTCTACCTGTGGAGGTTACGTCGACGAAGAAGCGGCGGAGGCGGCGGTCGACGAGCGGGCGGCTCCGGCGGCGGGAGTGCTCGTGGGCGAGGGGGCTCCGGCGACGTGGTAGCGGCGAGATCCGGCGGCGGAGCTGCGGCTTGACATCACGAAGCTTGTGGCGGCCACGGCGTCGTCCGACGAGCTCGGGGTGCGCACCCGCGGCAATGGCGCCGGCGGCGGCGCTCGGGAGATCGTCGTGGTGGGGCTCGACCGTCGACGGAGGGGCAACGCGATCTGGTGGCGGAACTACGGCTTGATGTGGAGAAGCTCGGTGTGCTGGCCATCTTCGCCGATGACGCTTGCACGTGGCGAATCGGCAGCAAAGCTCGGCGGCGGCGGCTTCGAGCGGCGGCGCTGCGCGTGGATGCAGGGCGAGGGCGAGATGGAGAAGGGGAGGGAAAAGAGGAAAAGGGGAAGGTGGGCCGCGGGGTTGGGCCGGTCGGAGCTGAGGCACTGGGCCGCTTGGAGAAGAGATGGGGGAGCGAAAGCGAGCCGGGGAGAAGCTTAGGGGGCAAAAGCGGACTCGGACCAAAAGAACTTTTTCTAGGGCTCAACAAAGGCGATTAAAACTCGAATTTAAATCGGATTTAAATTCTCATATCAACCACAAGCAAACAAAACTCAATACAGCGGCATGAATGCAACACGCACAACATTAAGCCTATATTGTTTTAATTTAATTTACAAAATTGAATTTTTCCTAGGTTAAATTCCCTGTTAAATATATAAACCTTGGAAAAATTTTAGAAAATTGAGAAAATCATTGTATTAATTATGCTAACAAATCACATCCCAAAATCCAAAAATTTTGTGGTGTGACACTCTAGCGCTCTCTTTTAAAGCTTTCCTTTTGATTGGTGTATTGTTCTTAGTTGTGTATTGTTTGTTTGCTTGTTTAGCTACTTGTTGTGCTCGATGTCTATTGCGAGTAGAGGAACGTCGCCGAGAGATTCAAGTAGAAGATTTTGAAGATTCTGATTAGCTAATATTTTGGATAAAGGCAAGTTATAGCACGGACAATCCTTGCTACCTAAACACCCTTTCTACATTAATTACTGCATATGCGTGTGTCTAACTTGTTATCCTATTAGGGTTGTACCTAGCTTTATCTATCTTGTCCTTAATTACCTTGGGTTATTGCATATGGGTAGTACTTTGCTAGGTGCAGCTACTGTCACCTTTGCTTAACTGTTAACCTTGACTTAATGGTCCACTTCAATGTTAAAGTTAAAACCTATTTTTTTGCGACATGGACTAGGGAGCTAGGGCGTATGCTTCGTGCTTGGCCCTAGTGTCTCTCCGTAAGGACTGGTTCTTAAAGCGGAAACCCAGGAACCTATTGGCACCGCTGGAACTATAATGACTCTGGTCTTGGAATAATAACTTGTACTTCTCTAGCTTGTCAGTGGTTACCGATGGGGCCGATGGCGTCCTTGATTACCTTGGGTTATTGCATATGGGTAGTACTTTGCTAGGTGCAGCTGCTGTCACCTTTGCTTAACTGTTAACCTTGACTTAATGGTCCACTTCAATGTTAAAGTTAAAACCTGTTTTTTTTGCGACATGGACCAGGGAGCTAGGGCGTACGCTTCGTGCTTAGCCCCAGTGTCTCTCCGTAAGGACTGGTTCTTAAAGCGGAAACCCAGGAACCTATTGCCACCGCTGGAACTATAATGACTCTGGTCTTGGAATAATAACTTGTACTTCTCTAGCTTGTCAGTGGTTACCGATGGGGCCGATGGCGCTACGGGAACAAGGCGCTAGCCATGGTTTTTGATCCACCGAGGACGGTAGACCCCTTGGCTATGTCTCGTTAGACACAGTCCCGTGTTAGGAGCCCCTGGGTAGGAGCTCCACACGTTACGCCTTGCTTGGTTGTCACGCCCGGTTTTAAGGACAAAATCGAACGCACCCTTTATGCATGCCCAGGATCAAAATTCATGCATAAAGTGACATCATAAGTGAATAACAGAACAATATCAATTACAAAGCATATATTATTTACAAAATGACCAAAGGTCTCAAATAAAATTACACATTCGTAAATCTAATCGTGATGGAGGGCTGCATAATCCACAGGAATGTCGACCGGGGGCACGCCTGCCTAGGACTCCAAGTTTTCATGAATGGCTCCTTCTCCAAGTCTTCTCAACAGTAGCTCCTTTGTGACACTATTTGAGCAGCAGTAGGGGGAGACACAGCAGGGGGTTCAAAGGAGAAGGGTGAGTACACCTGGAGGCGTGTACTCCGCAAGTGGGGAAAAATATATGACATGAGGGGCTTATGAACAAGGAAGGCTGTTTAGGTGGACTGCAATGCTCATATTTTAGTTGGTTAAGTTTTAATTAAGCACCTAAGATTAATAATATTCAGGCTTCCCAAACCACATCCAGCTTAAGGTTAAACCCACATATAACTAACTAAACCACAGTTAACCACCACTGCGATCCTCCCAACCAACTAACCATGTGAGGATCCAGGCCGCTCTTGACCGTGAGCACGGCTGTTATAACAGTTTTACCCTCTGCAGAGGTTGTACACTTTCACCATGAGTCGTGATACTGTCACACCCCAAAATTTTTTCATTTTGGGATGTGAATATTTAACAAAATTAATACAATGATTTTCTCAATTTTCTAAAATTTTTCAAGCGTTATATAATTAACATGTAATTTACTATAGGGAAATAATTATTTTCTAAGGGCAAAGTAAAACAATGTAGGTTTAACATTGAGTGCTTTGCATTCTGTCACACCCCAAAATTTTTGGATTTTGGGATGTGATTTATTAGCATAATTAATACAATGATTTTCTCAATTTTCTAAAAAAAAATTCAAGCTTTATATAATTTCTAGGGAATTTAGTACAGGAAAATGCTATTTTCTAAATTAAATTAAAAATATATAGGTTTATATGTTGTGTGTTGCATTCATGCTGGCTGCATTGAGTTTGTATTGCTTGTGGTTCAAATAAGAATTTAAATCCGGTTTAAATTCGAATTTGAATCACCTTGTTTGGAGCCTTAGAAAAGTTGTTTCGGCCTGAGTTCTCTTTTGCTCCCTAGACTTTCCCTTGGCTCACAAATGCTCCCCCTCTTTTTCCCCGGCCCAAGTCGGCCCAAGCTAGCCCAGCTCCTCTTCCCTCGGCCCAGCTCCGTGCTCGCCGCAGTTTCGGCCTAGCAGCGCCAGCCGCGCCTAGGTCCGTTCATTCCACCTAAACTTCTCCCTGGCCGATTCTCCCCCTCCGCCTCCATTCCCCAAATCGGCCCAGCCTGCCCCACCTTTTGGCCCACCCCGGCCCGCTCTCCAGCCTCCTCCCACCGCCAGCTAAGAGTGCCGCCGCCGCCCGGCCGACCTCGGCATTGGTGCCACATCGTCAACCGAGCTCCGCCTGCACCTCCTCCGAGCCTACTTAATGCCGCCACCCTGCCGCATCCCGGCAACCACCGCCGCAGCCGCCCTCTCCTGCCCGCACAGCGCCGCCGCCTTTGGCGCTGCCTTGCCAGAGCTCACCGTCGCCCGCCGCTCCAGCACCCCTCCGCCCCGGACTGGTGGGATACATGGACAACTTGGGTTCGGAATCAGAACAGCTACCGTTCCCCGGCAACGGCGCCATAAAGCTTGTTGGCACTCCTTACGGCCTACAGATAAATCTGCAAGCGGACGGATACCGATGTAGCTTTCACCCGGGAGTATTCCAAGGTATCGATTTCCACGGGGAACGAGAAGTGTACTAATCCTAAACTAAGTTGTCCTAGGTAGATGGAGTGGATGAAATGGATGGATGAGGTGGGTGACGACAACAAGGAGAGAGGAGAAAGGATAGGAGGGTAGAGAGGGTACAGGTCTAGTAAGATTATTCTTCCGACTACGGAGCAGTTCAGAGGATACGAACGGTTACTTGCTTCGGGACTATAGAGCCCCTGGCACATAGAAAGGGATGAGAAGGGGTGCCGACTACCCTGAACCTTGGGTCCTAAAGCACCGGAACTAACGTGATGGACTACAGAGACCGGAAGGGCTATCACCACCTTAACCGCCAACAAGCTCCCCCAAGCTTGGCTCTTTGCTCGTCCTCGAGCAAAGATATAAACTTAGACTCCTACACTAGTCAATAACTACTTATCTCCTATAGCAAGATAAGCACCCAAGCTAAGCAACCAGTATACAGTTATACCAATCAACTAAGCACTGAACGAAGAACGAAACAAGTAAATGAATGTAAGAACTGAATACTCAATTAATCAGAGAGAGATACAGAGTTACCAGACATGACCCGGATGTTACTCGAAGAAGAGCCGCATCCGTAGAGGTACAGCGGGAAGAGGGGCCGACACTCCGGCTCCTCTCCGGGACGCTCACCTCTCCTCTCTCCCTATTCTACTGATATGAGTGGCGGAACTTCGCAACGCCTACTCTCTACTTCTTCTCCTTGGTTGTGTGTTGAAACCGGGCATGGGACACCTCTATTTATAGTTTGCAATGACGGTTGAGCTTGGGTAACCGCCAAGGCAGCCAGGGAGGGCAGAGAGGCGGTTCGGCTGAAGATCTCGGTTCGGCCGAACCGGTGGATCTGCCGCCTCTGCTCCCAAGGGCCAGGATTTGCCCCTGGAGGCGGTTCCTCCCTTCGGCCGAACAGGCCAGTTTGGCCGAAGTGGGCCGGGCCCTCCACTGCACCGCCTTAAGCTTGCACAAGTGCTAGTCCAGCTCCTGGGGTCGGTTCACGCCCTGGGCTGGGCCGGAGGCCTTCTGGTAGACTTCGGGGTCGTTGTCGGATTGAGTTTGGGCCCAGGGTGATGTGGCGGAAACCCCGGGATGAGTTGGCGGTCGTCCACGTGTCGTACATCGTGTCCGCTTGGTCATCATTGACATGGACGGCTCCCGGTGGCTCGCACAGCTAAGGGGGTAACCGCCCGAATCGTGTCGTTCGGCCGAATCGGTCATTTCCGACCCCTATAGCACATATTTCTCGTTGTTGTACCTGCACAAGCGACACTCACCAAAACTCGTGGAACTCATTAGAAATAAAACCTAAGTACATGGAGTGTTGCACAAAGCCTCATTTATTCCCGAGTATTGGTGGTCGAAATTGGGTTGTAACGACCGCCAACATCCGCCCGATTCAACACCTCCAGAGGCTTCACAAGAACGTAAGGATCACTTCAAGCCACCTCCCGTCCTCCCTCTTGCACTCTAGCGTCTGCGCCTCACCTCGCCGGCGTAGGCCACCGCGGTTCACCGTCGTCCGGCCGTTGCGCCGCCTCCCTGCCGGGTCAAACAAGTTAGATACCAGTCAACTCTGGCAATTTTTCTAAAGACCCCCTGTCCTTTTCTGAAATTAACCCGCCATCCACTCAGTTCAAAAGTTATTTACATCCATGCCCCTGCTTTACCTTTAAGGCCCTGAACTTTCTGGTTTTAGCAGCCTGAAGCCCAACCTCGCCTTTTTACATATAAGTCCTCCTTTTTTAATGCGTAATTATGTATAGGTCCCTGGTTTTCTTCAAAAAAAGCCCCTGGATCTTTAAAAACCTTGCCAGCAAGCCCCCGGACCTTAGAAGAGCCATATCTTCTCCGATTTAACTCCGATTTAGGTGATTCTTGCGCTCACGCGTTCATAGCGAAGCGTAGAATAGTTTCGTAGCCTCCTTTTGTTCTATTTCTACTGTTTGGTGTATTGTTCTTAGTTATTCTTGTTTGTTTGCTTGTATGTTTGTGCTCGATGATTGATGCGAATAGAGGAACGTCATCAAGAGTTCAAGAAGGGAGGAATTGAAGATCAAGACCCGAAGACTAAAGTGTATATACCGGATTTAGGCAAGTTATAGCACGGACAATCCTTGCTACCTATCACCCTTTAATCATTTATTTCATACATGCATGTGTCTAAATTGATGTACCTTAAGGTTGTACCTAGTCTTGTTTATCCTATTCCGTTGATCACCTTGGGTTATTGCATTATGGGTAGACTTTTGCTAGGCGCAGCTACTGTCATCTTTACTATTACTGTTAAACTTGATATAATGGTTCACCTCAACTTTAATGTTAAAATATGCTTTTTAGCAACATGGTTAAGGGAACTAGGGCGTCAGCTGCGTGCCAGGCCCTAGTGTCTCTCCGTAAGGACCGTTTCTTAAAGCGGAAACCCAGGAGCCTGTCGCCACCGCCAGAACTATAATGGCTCTGGTCTTGGACAAGTAGCTTGTACGGCTCTAGCTTGACAGTAGTTACCGACGGGGCCAGCGGTGTTGTGGGAAGCATAGGTGAGAGTATGGTTGATCCACCGACGGCGGACGGTCCGTCGGCTATGTCCCCGTGAGACACAGTCCCGTGTGGGAGTCCTCGCGTTGGAACTCCGCACGTTGCGCTTTTACTTTCCTGTTGGCATGCGTTGCCGCGCATTGGACGCTATTGACCCTCTTATGATGCGCTCAGGGAGTCAGTCAATCTCGGTGCCTTGGCCATGCTGCCTATGTTACCATAGCGGCTACTGTCTTGTTAGGGTGTCTTGTGAAAGGCCTCGTAGCGTCCCTATGCCGTCACACCTCGGTAGTGTTGATGTGCGTGGTTGGGTGCAAAGTTCCTTTGAACTTTTACGCGACTGGTGGGTAAAGGGCGAAACCTCTGCAGAGTGTAAATCTATCATGATAGCCTTGCTCAGGGTCACGAGCGGCCTGGATCCTTTATGATTAGAATATGGTATTTATTCCTGTTTAATGTCACCTACACTATTAATGTCACTTACACTATTTAATTGGGTTACAACCGGGATTCATTTAATTGTAGTAATTTTGATAATGTTAAAATGAATCAACTAAAAGTGCCAATGCAGTTAAGCCGTGTCAAGCCTTTTTGAGCCTTCATACCTGTGCTATACTTGCTAAGTAAGACATTTACTTACACTTGCTATTACTCGACATTCCGGGATGGGTAACAGATGGAGTGCTACTAAGCTGTGGTCAACCAGTCGGTGTCCCTGTGGATTGCGGCCTCACCTTGGAGTTGAAGACTAGGCTTCCACTGTGTATGTGCTAACTCTGATTTAAAATTAATTTATTTGAGCATATGTACTCTGTTTATCATATTTGTTAGCTGTATGTGTTCTGTGGACATCCTGGGCACACATATAGCAGCACTCCGGGTTTATATAAAATCCGGGTGTGACACATTCATGCCGGTTGCATTTAGTGGTTTTATGTGTAAAGTTTTCAAAAAAACACGTTTAGAAGCCTAATGGAAATTTTCCAGAGTTTTCTGGCATTTTCCTTAGAGCAAATTCTAATTTTTGGAATAGGATAAAATCCTTTTCTTGAGCTCCAAATACATTATTTGGGTTCCTCATGTCCAAATCTGTCTCTAGGATTTTTCCTGGGATTTTTTAGAATTTTTTGGTGTATTTTTCAGGTATTTTTCATGGTTTAAATATGAATTCTGGACTTATCTGGAATTATTTTATAACCATGAAAATAATTATTCCGAAAATTAAAATCACCCTAAATATAAGTAAACCAGCATTGGACCAAAGTTGACCCAATTTTAGCTCAATTCTATCCTATCCCTTTATTGGGCCAAATTTCAAAGCCCATTAGCATTAGAATGGGGCAAACCACCGTTAGTCCCTTATTGCTAATGAACCTGGAGGTGAGAGATTCTCTCCCTATATATACGAACCACCTCTCCTCTGAAAAGGCACACCATCAACTCCTTTACAGGGAGGCCCCTAGGTTTGGGATTCCCTAAGGTAGTCTCCTTCCACTATATCTGGCACCAGTGCCTCTTCTTCGTCTCGTCGTCGCGCCGAACCTTCCGTCGTTTCTGGCTTGGATTTTCAGTAAGACCCTCTGCGAATCTTGTGTCACCTACACGATGCCATAAGATTCTTGCTCCTTTGGAGGCTCTAGAGCAGTCTTGGGCTGGAACTTGAACTTCAGCAGAGGCTTCATTCGCTTGGAGCTGGTAGTGCTTCCAGTCGCGTGTCACACCCGGATTTACACAGAAACCCGAATGTGGCCATATGTGTGCCTAGGGAGTCACAGTACGTATATAGCAAACAAATATGGTAAACAGTGAACATATGCTGAATAAAATCTCGAATAAATAGAGTTTTACATCATAGTGCATCATAAACAAACTAACCAATACAACGGAAAACTAATAACTCTCTCTAATGAAGCCGCACTCCATAGGGACACTGACTAGGAGAACACAACTCAGTAGTATGGTAGATCTTCTGGAAACTCAGCAGCAGACTCATGCACATCCCAATCTGTTACCCGTCTGGGATTTTGTTGAATAAATAGCAAGTGTAAGTAAAACAATTACTTAGCAAGTATAGCACAGGTTATGAAGGCTCAAAAAGGCTAGACATGGCTTAACTGCGTTAACAATTTTAGTTGGTTCGTTTTATCATTATCCAAGTTACTACAAGTGTATGAATCTCAGTTGTAACCCAATTAATAAAGTGTAAGTGACATTAAGCATACATAAACATCATCTTCTAATCGAAAAGGATCCAGGCCGCTCGTGACCCTGAGTAAGGCTATCATGATAGATTTACACTCTGCAGAGGTTTCACCCTTTACCCACCAGTCGCGTAAAAGCTCAAAAGAACTTTAAACCCAACTATGCCGAGGTGGCCAAACCTCTTAAACCACACTTTCGAGGTGTGATCGTATAGGGACGCTACGAGGCTTTTCACAAGACACCCTAACAAGACAGTAGCCGTTGGGGTACTACAAGGCGGTGAGTCCTTAGGCACCGAGATCGACGTACGCCTACGGAGTCCACCGTAAGGGGGTCGATGGTGTCCAGAGAGCAGGAATCCACCCAACAATGTGCAACATGCGGAGTTCTCAATCCGTGAGACTCCCAACACGGGACTGGGTCTAACGGGAGCTAGCCGATATATCGTCCGTCCTCGGTGGAATCGGGAAAACACCCCGTACCTTGCCTCCCATAACGCCGTCGGCCCATCGGTAACCACTGTCAAGCTAGAGCCGTACAAGCTACTTGTCCAAGACCAGAGCCATTATAGTTCTGGCGGTGGCGACAGGCTCCTGCGTTGCTGCTTTAAGAACCGGTCCTTAGGGGGAGACACTAGGGCCAAGCACGAAGCACACGCCCTAGCTCCCTGATCCATGTTGCTAAAAAGCAAGTTTTAACATTAAAGTTGAAGTGGACCATTAATACAAGTTTAACAGTTTAAATAAAGGTGACAGTAGCTGCGCAAAGCAAAGTTTCTACCCATATGCATAAAACCGAGGTATTCATGGGACAGGATAACAAGACTAGGTACAACCTTAGAGGTACATCAAATTAGACACATGCATGTATGAAGTAATGTATTACAAGTGAGTAGGTAGCAAGGATTGTCCGTGCTATAACTTGCCTTCCTCAGAGTAGTGCTGCTGCGAGTCCGGCTCCTGAAAGTCCTCTCCGTACTCGAACTCCAAAGCGAACGGCTCACCGACTGGACACGAATCACCATACAAGCATCCACACAAGACAATACATGCAAACAAAAGTTTTCTATTAGAAACAGTACACCAAACAGTAGAAACAATACAAAAGAAGGTTTTAAAACTATTCTACGCTTCGCTACGAACACGTGAGCGCAAGAATCACTCTAATCGGAGCTAAAACGAGAAAGCTATGGCGATTCTAAGGTTCAGGGACTTGCTGGCAAGTTTCAGAAACTTCCAGGGGCTTATTTGCGAAAAACCGAGGATCTATAAGTGATTTCGTATTAAAACAGGAGGGCTAACGTGCAAAAATGCAAGAGCTGGACCGCGGGTTGGAATGTTTGAAAGCGCAGGGGGTGGTTCGTGAAAAAGAGGACCTATATGTAATTTCTTTTACACTACTATGGACTGCGGGTTTATTTTGAAAAAAGTTACGGACTCTTTTACAAAACCGCCAAGGCTGACCGTGGGTTGACCGGTATGTTGGAGTTTGACTCAGGGGTGGGGCGGATCTGGGACGTCGGATCATGATCCGATGGCTGCTGATGGATTTGGGCTGAGGGGTTGCCGGCGGGGACTGGGGTGTGGCGGCGCCACCACGAACCGCGGCGGAGACTCGCCGGAGTGAGGCCTAGAAGGCGCTAGAGGCCTCGGTTTGCGGTGGGAGTTGGATAGGGAGGAAGCCGGGGCTACGGCGAGCTCATCTGGGGACTCTACGGCGGCCGGGGAGAAACCACGGCGGTGGACGTCGGCGGGCTGCAGAAATGAACGCCGGCGAGCAAAGGTGGCCGGCTTCGGAGTGCATATTTGCAACGTGGTTAGGTCCTAAGGCATCACCGGGGAGCGGCAAGCTCACCTGAGGGGCTCAAGTTGACGATGGGATGGCGAACGGCACGGACGCCGAGACGGGGGCTGCTCCGGCGGACCTGAGCAAGGACGGCGACACAATAAGACGCGATTCAAGGAGAAAAGAAACCGTGGACGGGTCGGTAAGGATCGTTACTTCCTCGTGAAGCTCCTGGAGGCGGCGGCGGAGATCGATGCAGCGGCGGTGCTGCGAGGCGAGGGGAAGGCGCGGCGGCTCGGGAACTTGAGGCGAGGTGAGGTGAGGGCTGGGAGGTCCGGGGGCCTCGGTTTTATAGGGGCTCGGGGCCGCAGGGAGGGCGTGGCTCGCATGCCAAGGAGAGGCGGCGGCGGCGATCCCCTTCCATGCGCGGGAGCACTTTCCATGCAGGAGGGGGCAGCGCGGATGGAAGGGTGGGGGCGCGAAGCTTCGCGGAAGCTTCTGTGGCATCGCGGAGCCGGGCTGGAGGTGGGTCAAGGCCGGCAGACGCTGCGACGTCGAGCTCGGGTTCGAGTCCGGGCGGGCTGGAGCTTGGGGATGACGGGAGGGGCCCGCCTGTCATCGGCTGAGGGAGGGGGAGGCGGCAGCAGCATGTTTGGGCCGAGATGGTGCGCGGCCCAGGAGCGGTGTGGGCTGAGCCGAGGAGAGCGCTGGCACTAGGCCGAGCGGAGGAGGGGGAAGCCGCTGGGCCGTTGGGCCGAAGGGAGGTAGAGGAGAGGAAAGGAGAGGAGAGGAGAGGAGAGGAGAGGAGAGGAGAGGAGGGGTGAAACTGACTCGGGTAAAAGAGTTGGAGGTGAAAACATGAACTAAGGCCGTAGCAACTTTTCTAGGGCTCCAAACAAAGTGATCCAAATTCGAATTTAAATAAATTTAAACTCTCATTTGAACCACAAGCAATACAAAACTCAATGCAGCAGCATGAATGCAACAAAAATGTTTCTACTCCTTATATTTGATTTTAATTTCCAGAATTTATTTATTTAACCTATATTAATTATGAACATGACATTAAATAATCAATTAATTACTGATGCTATTTTAGGGTGTTACATCGCGGTACTACCCAGAGCACCTGATGTCGAAGACCCCTCTGGTGCTGTGATCTTATGCAACAGCTTGATTCCCTTCGATGGATCTTCACTCGGCACAGTATCGCCCGATGTAACACCCCGCCTTCCACGGGCCGCCCCGCACAGCCCTTCCGGGAGGCGTGCACGCGTACACATAGCACCTGCTTACACTTTCGTCCTCGCTTCATGTAAAAGGGTTAACCCGAAGGTGCTATGGCTGGAAGACAAAGGCTTATAAGTTACCTCCACCCTTGCTAAACTAGCAATGTGACACTAAACACGTGCATCCCGCGCTCATGGGCCACTACTGGGCTATACAAACTGGGCCGGGTGTGACATACACCCCCCTCAAAGAACCCGACGTCCTCGTCGGCGCAACTCACCCACACGGGCAAATGTCCAGGAACGTTCCCTCTTGGTGCACGCCCGTACGTCCAGTGCCGGCGCCATAGTCCATGCCGTATGCCCTACCCGGGCCACACGCGCCATGCGCCCTATGCCCGCACACTGACCCGTACGCGCAACCGCGAGGGTCGGCTTTGATACCGTTTGTAACACCCCGCCTTCCACGGGCCGCCCCGCACAGCCCTTCCGAGGGGCGTGCACGCGTACACATTGCACCTGCTTACACTTTCGTCCTCGCTTCGTGTAAAAGGGTTAACCCGAAGGTGCTATGGCTGGAAGACAAAGGCTTATAAGTTGCCTCCACCCTTGCTAAACTAGCAATGTGACACTAAACACGTGCATCCCGCACTCATGGGCCACTACTGGGCTATACAAACTGGGCCGGTGTGACACCCGACATTGTTGATTGGCTCCGTGCAGACCGTTTCTTCTTGGCAGATGTAGGGACTTGCAGAGCAACTAAGTAACAATTTCATGCAAAGACATTGGTAGTTCATAAATATGACATGACTACTACTTGCTGACGAATAGGACACTTACTTTCAACATTGGCTTGTGGCGGCGCGCTGGTTTCTAAGTCCTCAACAAACTTGACATCTTCAATTGTTGGGCTCGTGTTGCCTTCAGCACTGAGAGTCCTTTCAGATGAAGTCTTTTGCAGATCTCTCCACTCATCTGCTGACAGTAGTTCCTTCGTCTCAACCTGATTTGTTAAAAACAACTCGGATTAATATCACTATATTGCTACAACAACATATACAAGGACTTCGACTACTTACTTCTATTGGGGGCTTCTCATTGGAGCATTCTACAATGATGATTTACTTCTTAGTAACTCCGGTAAACATGCGATTCAGTCGCATCACTGTTGGCACTCCTTACGGCCTATAGATAAATCCGCAAGCGGACGGATACCGATGCAGCTTTCACTGGGAGTATTCCAGGTATCGATTTCCACGGAGAACGAGAAATGGTCTGGATCTAAACTAAGTTGTCCTAGGTGTATGAGTTGAATGGAATGGAGTGGATGAAATGGAATGGATGAGGTGGGTGACGACAACAAGGAGAGAGGAGAAAGGATAGGAGGGTAGAGAGGGTACAGGTCTGGTAAGAATATTCTTCCGACTACGGAGCAGTTCAGAGGATACAAACGGTTACTTGCTTCGGGACTATAGAGCATCTGACACACAGAAAGGGATGAGAGGGGGTGCCAGTTACCCTAAACCTTGGGTCCTAAGACACCGGAACTAACGTGATGGACTACAGAGACCGGAAGGGCTGTCACCACCTTACGGCTACCACCTCCGTTGCAACGAGCGGATTCTGAGCTAGTCTCAAGTACAGGCACCACGCCTAAACTAGTCGACTAATACTTATCTACTACAGACAGATAAGCAAACAAGCTAAGCAGCTAGCATACAATTATACTATAATACTAAGCATTGAACGCAGAACGATGCAAGTAAAGAAGTAAGAACTGAATGCTCAATTAATCAGAGAGAGATACAAGGAGTACCAGACATGCCCCGGATGTTACTCGAAGTGAAGTCGCATCCGTAGAGGTACAGCTAGAAGAGGGGCCGACACTCCGGCTCCTCTCCCGGACGCTCACCTCTCCTCTCTCACTATTCTACTTGATACAAGTGGCGGAACTTGGCAACGCTCACTTCTCTCTTGTGTTGTGTGTCAAATGAGCAGCCAGACCCTTGTATTTATAGTGGCTTGATGGCGGTTTGGATGGAGTAACCGCCAAGGGACTGGATGGCGGTTGTCGGCTGATTCGGCCGAAGGGATTGGTTCGGCCAAACCGACCTGTTCGGCCGAACCATCCATCTTGCACCGCCTCAATCCCACGGCCCTGATCAACTTCTGGAGGCGGTTGGTGAAGTGGGGGCGGTTCGGCCGAACCCACCAGTTCGGCCGAACTGGGCTGGAGGCCCAGGCCTGCCCCCGTGCACCGCCTTCGGTCTTGGGTCTCCCTGGGCTGGCTGTTTGATGCTTGGTCACGAGTTGTTTTGGCCCAGAGTGATGTGGCAGCATCCCGGGATGAGTTGGCGGTCGTCCATGTGTCGG
>OAMR01001373.1:43372-55899 GCA_900205405.1 Echinochloa crus-galli
TCCACTGCAACTTTAACACAATATTGCTCTACTAGAGACCGGTTTCTCCCAGGAAGCTAGGCTGTCAGGAACGTCGGATCTTCCGGGAATTTTGTCGGATCTTCTGATCAGCTTCGGATCTTCCGGGAATTTTGTCGGATCTTCTGATGAGCTTCGGATCTTCCGGGAATTTTGTCGGATCTTCTGATGAGCTTCGGATCTTCCGGACCAGACTCAACTCGAGACAGAGCTACTCGGAACTTCCTGTCGGATCTTCCGACCCAAGGTCGGAACTTGCTTAAAAATTGTTCCAAGATAGGCTCCATTGATCTTAGAATGTATATTGATGAATTTGGCCTTCAAAACTCCAAGAATTTCCACAGAAAAGTTCACTTAGCTGCCTGGGCCCAAACCGGTCAGACCGGTTTGGGAAACCGGTCAGACCGGTTTTCCCAGTCAGCTAGAAAAAGTCCAAATTGGTGGAAATTGATCTCTAAAGCTTGTTCACTTAGTTTGAGAGTTTATGAGATATTCATGGTCTTCAATTTCTCAAGATTTTCCAAGAAATCAATTTTCTTTCGTTTCTTCCGAAAGAAATGGGATATGATAGATAGATAAAAGGATTTGTAGACTTGAGAGAAAATCTCACTATTTGTGACTAGCCATCAATCAAGCAAAGTTAACTATAGTCACAAATAGATCGATAACGGTCAAAAGACCAAAACTCAAATATTTCCATAATTCACACAAACCTATCATGCTAGTTGGGTTTTTCAAAGTCTATCCTATATCACCCAAAAACATGCATATATATTAAGCACACACACCGACATTTACATATTGAGTTTACACCATTCACCAAGAAGGAGTTAACCAAATACATAAAGGACGCATGAGAGCTTTATATATTTGCATGCAAATGCACATTCTAGCATGAAAAGGGCCTAGATGCACAAGGTAAAAACTAGTTTATAGAAAACATACCTTGGCCTCTAGTAGAATGTGTTGTGCAATATTATCAATTTTTGTAGAATAATCTCTCTCATGATATTATCCATTTGATCAACATAGAGAGAAAACATTAATGTGCACAACACATGATTTCATAATTAATGACTTTAAGTAAAACATGATAGCATAGATCATTAATTACGAGCATACACAATATAGATCAAATTCCTTGTTTTAGTGCATTTGTGAAGATTTGATTAGAAAGGATTCATATGCACTAATTTTGAAATTAAACCAATTTTAAGGAATTTAATGCTATATTATGTTGAGTTGTCAAAACATGAGTTGAGAACAAGATTCATGATGAGAATGACTTAGTGTTACCGTCATGAATCACAAGATGAGTTGACAACTCCAATTGTGAGAAGTACTTTCTCACCCTTGAGACTACAAGTTCACTAAACGAAAGCATTAGTCTCAAGGACACAAATATTGAAATAATCTCCCCCTAAATATGTGCATCATATGTAGACAATATGAGACATGCACTTTGTCTTGTAAATGACATGGAGGGGATCAATTCAATATTCGGTCAAATCACATCATAAATTACTCAAATTGAACTATGCCAAGTAATCATACAATCATGAAGATTAAATATATATAGTATATGCCAAGAATGAGAAATTCAAGAAATGAGTTACTTGAGTCTTCATTTCTCACTCAAATGGCCAAGTCCAACACCCTGAGCCAAACCGGTCAGACCGGTTTGGGAAACCGGTCAGACCGGTTTCACTCAGGCAGAGGCAGCCAAACCGGTCAGACCGGTTTGGCAAACCGGTCAGACCGGTTGTGCCTCGGATCTTCCGATGGATGATCCGACCTGTTGAAGTGCGTCACAGAGGCGCCCGGATCATCTGGTCGGATCTTCCGGCCTCAGTGTCGGATCTTGTGTGGTATGCCTGAAAATGATAGAACTTTGCTCTACAGAAGAGCTATCAAACATACCACATGATATATACTTGAATTATTAATGAAAATCTTCATTTCTTAAGATTGTGACAGAGTTGCATGTGCCAGGGCCAAACCGGTCAGACCGGTTTGGCAAACCGGTCAGACCGGTTTTGCCAAGCAGTTACCAATTTGTGTGGATCTCCGATACTTGTCCAAATTTCGTCGGAACTTGATCCACTGCAACTTTAACACAATATTGCTCTACTAGAGAGCCATTAAAAGCATCACATGGCATATATGAGTAAAATTCAAGAATATGGTCTAAGTCACTATCAAGTGTCACAAGTTCAACACTTAGAAACACTTGATCCTACAAAAGGCACTAGTGACTAAAACCTAATCAATTTACGCACAAATTTACCGAGATGTCATTGGGTATAGAGTATGTAGCGGAAGCAACTTTTCTTGGCTTGCTAGTTGATCATTGAAGATTGTCATTCAAGCCAAGTCACCAATGCATCTCATCATCCCTACAATCTTATCAAGCACAATTTGGTACCCAACTCGTGTTGGGTCCGATGTTGTTAGTCCAAATATGCTTAGGACTCCAAATTCCTCTTGTACCACTATTTGGAGAACAAATCACCTTAGAGGCACAAGGGGCATTTGGAGAATCCCGAAGCTTCACATGTATAGAATGGACAATGTCGGGTTTAGTAGTTTTACCATAAGGACAATCATTACCAAGATGTCCTTTTTCCCGACATGTGTAGCATGTCTTGTGCTTGATGTTGAATGCTTTCTTCTTGTGTTGCTCATTGGCCAATTCTCTCTTGTATTTTGCTTGGGCCTTGAGAAATCCTTTGTTGAGCTTGACTTGGGGCTTCTCTTGGTGAAGTCCCACGTTGCTTGGACAAGAAGCAACTTGATGTCCTTTCTCACGGCAACCAAAGCATCTTCTCTTCTCCATATTTCTTTGTCGTTTTGAGAGAGTTGGCTTGACTTCATTTTCTTGGTCAATGAGATCGTCATAAGACTCTACAAGCACTTCATCATACCAAGAAAATTTTGCTTGCGAGCAACATGGGTTAGCACATAATGAATTATGTTGAATTGGAGAACATGTGCTTCTATGTGTTTGAGGTTCAATAGATTTTATTGAAGTGATTATAACCTCATGAGCATTTTCTAATGAAGCATGTGATTCTACAAGTTCTTCATGATAACACAAAAGTTCATCATGCTTCACTTGTAGCATCTCATGCTTACTAGAGAGCAATTCTAATTTTTCTTTGAGCATTTTATTTTCTTTTTCTATGGAAGCCAAATGAAATGCATCACAAGCATAATCATCAACAATTGCATCATACTTACAAACCAAAGCGGTGTTGGAGAGTTTGACTTCCTCAAGCTCTTTGATGAGAGCTTGAATGGTCTCATCCTTCTCGACTTCTTTGGACTTGCAATGCATGATTGGATCATCTTTGGAGGATGATATTGCTTGTGAGCTTGAAACTTTGCTCGCGCGGCGTCGGCCTCCCTTCTTGTGGCCAACTCCACTTCTCCTGCCCAAACCGGTCAGACCGGTTTGGGAAACCGGTCGGACCGGTTTCTGCAGGAGAGTGGGAGTTGAGCCATTTTGCTCTTGTGGCTCCACGGTGGTTGTCACATGAGGCTTGGTGCATGATTTTGTTGATGTAGTGCACTCCTCATGTGTCTTGGCTCTTGTTTGGTCTTGTTTGTCGCTTTTGATGTTGCCGAATAGCTTCTCAATTCTAGCCCAAATAAGATGAGCATCGAATAGAGTTGCTGCATCTTTTAGAATCAATTCTCTAACTTCATCACTAACAACATCAAATAAGAAGTTAGCGACACGAGAGTTGAGTTGAAAGCAATTCATCTCATCTTCGGTTGGGTTAGATATGCTCCAATCAACGTTCGGGCGATCAATGCCTTCAACTACAACCCTCTCAAGGATAGGACTCATAGTCCTAAGATCATTAAGCACATTACAAGACCAAATTGAATAGTTTGAGCCGTCACTAGCTAGTGGCTCATATGTTACCTCACAAGTGGTCGACATCTTTCCTCACGGCGGTTAAGCTTGGATGTGAGGCCAAGCTCTGATACCAATTGAAAGGACCTTGATGTCACCTAGAGGGGGGGGGTGAATAGGTGAATCTGCAAATTACAAACTTTTTCACACAATCAGTACAACAGAAACCGGTCAGACCGGTTTCCAAAACCGGTCAGACCGCTTTGCAAAAGCGGTCAGACCGGTTTTCCACAGAGAAAACCAACTATGTAAATTAACCCCATCTACAAGTTCTAGCACAAACCAAACTTGACGATGAGCTCCTGTAGATGATTACTAGCAGGTTCACTAAGTCCCTGCACACAAGTAGAGCACACCCAAGTAGATCGATGCGGAAGCGAATATAAATGCTAGAATTGAACTTGTGAAGTAAAACAAGAGACAATGATTTGTTTTCCCGAAGTTCGGAGTTCACCGCTGCCACTAAGGCTGTCACAAAGACACGATGAATCCTAGTCTCCGTTGAGGGCCTACGAAAGGCGGGCTTATCCACTCCAAGCCACTTTCCTCGGTACCACTAGCTTTTGGCCCTTTTCCACGAAGGAGGCAAGGCCAGCCTTTACAACCAATCCGCGGCTTACCACAACCAAGGTAGCTCACCGGCGACGCCTAGCCGTCTAGGAGGATCACCTCCAAGAGTAACAAATGCTCCAATGGATGCTTGGCTTCACCGGAAGTGCTCAACACTAAGGATATGCTCTATATAGCTGATAATTGCTATCACTTGCTATCTATTGCTCATACACATACATCCCTCAACCCAAATCCAAAGATATGAACTAAATCAATCAACTCTCACAAAGAGAGGTTTGGGGAGAGCTTACTGGTGCTTGGGATAGCTCTAGGCGTGCAAGAATGAATGGGCAACCAGCAGCCCTCAAAGGAGAGGGCCAAGGGGTATAAATACCCCAATCCCAAAAACTAGCCGTTATAGCCGTTGGAAACCGGTCAGACCGGATTCCCAAACCGGTCAGACCGGTTTACGAACTATACTAGCCGTTACACCTGTCAGAGCCCAAACCGGTCAGACCGGTTTCCCAAACCGGTCAGACCGGTTTGGGTCGGCTCAGCACAACTATACCAAAAGCGGTCAGACCGCTTTCCCAAACCGGTCAGACCGGTTTGGGTCCACTCAGCACCACAAACCCAAAAGCGGTCAGACCGCTTTCCCAAACCGGTCAGACCGGTTTGGGTCCACTCAGCACCACAAACCCAAAAGCGGTCAGACCGCTTTCCCAAACCGGTCAGACCGGTTTGGGTCCACTCAGCACCACAAACCCAAAAGCGGTCAGACCGCTTTCCCAAACCGGTCAGACCGGTTTGGGTCCACTCAGCACCACAAACCCAAAAGCGGTCAGACCGCTTTCCCAAACCGGTCAGACCGGTTTGGGTCCACTCAGCACCACAAACCCAAAAGCGGTCAGACCGCTTTCCCAAACCGGTCAGACCGGTTTGGGTCCACTCAGCACCACAAACCCAAAAGCGGTCAGACCGCTTTCCCAAACCGGTCAGACCGGTTTGGGGTCTTTCAGCACACTAAATTTCCAAGTGAATTTCTCTCAAGGCTATCTCACATGGGTTGATCTAATGAGCACTTTTTGGTGTATGCCAAGACAACTAATGTTGCATCCCTCTTGATAGTACGGCATTCCTAAACTCAAGATTAAAACAATAAATAGAATCTACCACTTGAGCTTGTAAATCTTCATTGATGCCATACTTGATCATTCTCAACTTTGAGGGCTTCAACACTTCATGTCTTGATGAGCAAATCCAATGTTGAGCTAATGACTTAGAATTTCCATTGCATGGATCAATTCATAAGCCATTCCAATATATATGATCAAAACAAAGATAAGATGCTTCGCATTGCTTCACTTGATATGACTTGATTGACGTATAGAACCCAAACTATAATGCTAGACCTTTCCACCAAGCAAGGTACCTCGGCTACAAAACCAATTTGCCCTTCACCTTGCTAGGAATGTCACTCGCATCTAGCTTGATCCCTTCCATCCTCTCTTGCCAAATTAAGCTTTGCTTTGCATTGCATCATCATGAAATCCACATTGAAATCCAATTCTTCAATTGATTTGAATGTCTTCTTTGGTAATTGACTTGTCCATAAGCTTCAATGCACTTGAGACCATATACTATCCATAGAATCATGTCTCATTTTGAATGTAACCATTGCTATGGAACAAGCCCAAAGAAATCCTAATTCTTCAAATGATTTATCCCAAAATCTTTGACAAGTATCTTATCTATGAGACCAACCAATTTACTTAAGTCTATGTCTCATTTGTCACTATCACACACTTGTCATTTGTATTGCTTGCATGGGATGAATACCACTTGTTTGCTTTCTTGTTATTTCCTGCTCATACACTTTAGACAAACAAGTTAAAAGACTAATCATGTTGTCATCCAAAATCACCAAAACATATAAGTGCCTAGATGCACTTTCAATCTCCCCCTTTTTGGTGATTGATGACAACATGATTAAAGCTTACAAAAAGATATGAAATTTAAGCTCTAGATGACTAAGATATATGATGAGCTCCCCCTCAATATGTGCATTGAATAGAATTTCAAAAATTCGGCCTCAAATGCCAAATTCACATATAATCAACAAAATTGAGAGCTCCCCCTATAATGCGTGTAGTCACCCTTGGTTTAGAGGATTCTCCTTTCCGAAGTCCACTGTGCACCCCTCAACTATTCCTCATGGTCCAGCTCACTTTCCAGCCCGGCCCAGCTCCTTTTCTCTCTCTCTTTTCCCCGGCCCAGTTTTCCCGGTCCGGCCCAGCAGCGCGGCCCACCTCCCTTCCCTCTCCCCTTCCTTTTCTTTTCCCCCCCTCGCCTGGGCCGTCTTCTTCCGGCCCAATACCGCCCGCGCCCGCGCCCCCTCTCTCCTTCACTGACGCCCCGACCCCACGCGTCAGCGGCACTCCCTCTCCTTTCCTTCTTCTCCCTCGCTCCCTTTCCTTCCGAGCGCGCGCTAATGGCGCGGCTCACCGCGGCCGGCCCGCACGCCAAGGCCCCTGCCTCCGTGCCTTCTTAAACAAGCGCCGCGCCCCCGCTCCGCTCCCGTCTCGCCCCTCGCACCAACCCTAGCGCCGCCACCCCCTCCAGTCGCGCCGCTCCCGAGCCGCCGAGCTCGAGCTCCGCCGCCAGGCCGCCCCGGTGCACCTCCCGGCCGACCACCGCCTCCAATCGGTCCGCCACGAGGTAAAGAACCCAACCAGACTGTTCCCCACCCTCGATTCCATCCCTGGCTCATCAATTTCATCCCTCTCCATTCAGAGCCGTCGCGCCGCCGAGCATCCAACTCCGACGAACTCCACCGCCGGACCTCCTCCGGCCTTTTTCCTCGCTGGCATGGGAAGAGGATATGTGTGCCAGATATAGCGCAGATCAGAGAGATGATTCTGAGAGAGGCACATGACTCAGCTTATTCGATCCACCCAGGCAGCACTAAGATGTACCAGGACATCAAGGAGAGATTCTGGTGGTATGGACTGAAGCGTGATAGATGCCTCTACAGATGTGGTCGTGGGTACGTTCCTCGTCAATTCCACCCCCGCCACTGTTTTATTTGATTCTGGAGCTTCGCATGCTTTTATTTCTGCTGCTTTTGTGAAGAAGCATCTAGTTGCATTGCTGCCGATGAGGAGTGCTATGCTAGTAAGCTCACCAGGTGGGGAGCAGCGCGCCACTTTACGCTGCCCCAGTATCACCCTCACCATAAGGGGGGTAGATTTCGAGGCGCGCCCGATAGTCCTGGAGACCCTTGGTTTTGATCTGATCTTGGGTATGAGCTGGATGACCAGATATGATGCAGTGATCAGGTGTGCTACGAGGACCATCCAGCTGACAGCAGAGTCCGGTGACAAGGTGGAGTACCAGGCAGCCAGTTCCTCAGAGCAAGGCCAAGCAAATCAAGCTGAAGGGACATTGATTGAAGATATCAGGGTGGTGAGCCAGTTCCCGGATGTGTTCCCTGACGAGTTGCCAGGTATGCCTCCAGAACGAGATGTTGAATTCGTTATTGAACTAAAACCTGGCACTGCACCTATAGCCAAGAGGCCGTATAGGATGGGAGCGAAGGAGCTGGAGCAGCTCAAGAAGGAGTTGGACGAATTGTTGGCCAAGGGGTACATTCGTCCGAGTGCTTCGCCATGGGGAGCACCGGTATTGTTCGTCGAATTGATTTGGGTTACAACCGGGATTCATCTAAGGTAGTAATTATGTGTAAAATGAACCAACTAAAAGTGCTAATGCAGTTAAGCCAGTGTCAAGCCTTCTTTGCCTCATCCCCCGTGCTATACTTGCTAAGTAATTCTGTTACTTACACTTGCTATTATTTTCATTTTGGGCAAAATCCCGGACGGGTAACAGATTGGAGTCAGGCTGATTATGCTGTGGAGTTTCCCGAGGATTTGCCGTACTTCTGAGTTGGCGTTCTCCCAGTCAGAGTCCCTGTGGGATTGCGGCTACGCTTAGAGAGATGTATTAGTCTTCCGCTGTCCATGTATTTTATTTATGCAAAACTCTGACGTATTCCTGGACTTTTTCCTTGGTCCACCTTTTCTCCCTCTACTCTCTTACCGGTCCGGCCCAACTCCCCCTTTTCCCTTTTCTTTTTTTTCCTCAGCCAAGCCGGCCCAATCTTTCTCCCCGCGGCCCAGCGTGGCCCAGCTCCGGCCAAACCCCGCCCGCGCCCCCTCCCCGCTCCTGGGCCGCACCGCTCGGCCGGTCCACTTCGCCGGCCCAGCACCCACTCCCTCTTCCCTCCCCTGTCTTGGGCCGAGACCCGCCATTCGGCCCAACAAACCCCAGCACGCTAAGCTCCCCGCCTCCCTCTCTCTCTGCCCGTGGGCCCCGCGTGTCATACCCCTCTTCTTCCTCCCGACGCGCCCCCCCTCTTTCACCGCCGCGATCGCCGCCAGTCAGGCCGGCCCTTCCAGCCCCTCCTCGCGCCCGGTGGGCCCTCCACGAAGCATCGCCGAAGCTTCTCGCACCCACCTTCCTTCCTCACCTCAGGAGAGATTCTGGTGGTATGGACTGAAGCGTGATAGATGCCTCTACAGATGTGGTCGTGGGTACGTTCCTCGTCAATTCCACCCCCGCCACTGTTTTATTTGATTCTGGAGCTTCGCATGCTTTTATTTCTGCTGCTTTTGTGAAGAAGCATCTAGTTGCATTGCTGCCGATGAGGAGTGCTATGCTAGTAAGCTCACCAGGTGGGGAGCAGCGCGCCACTTTACGCTGCCCCAGTATCACCCTCACCATAAGGGGGGTAGATTTCGAGGCGCGCCCGATAGTCCTGGAGACCCTTGGTTTTGATCTGATCTTGGGTATGAGCTGGATGACCAGATATGATGCAGTGATCAGGTGTGCTACGAGGACCATCCAGCTGACAGCAGAGTCCGGTGACAAGGTGGAGTACCAGGCAGCCAGTTCCTCAGAGCAAGGCCAAGCAAATCAAGCCGAAGGGACAATGACTGAAGATATCAGGGTGGTGAGCCAGTTCCCGGATGTGTTCCCTGACGAGTTGCCAGGTATGCCTCCAGAACGAGATGTTGAATTCGTTATTGAACTAAAACCTGGCACTGCACCTATAGCCAAGAGGCCGTATAGGATGGGAGCGAAGGAGCTGGAGCAGCTCAAGAAGGAGTTGGACGAATTGTTGGCCAAGGGGTACATTCGTCCGAGTGCTTCGCCATGGGGAGCACCGGTATTGTTCGTCGACAAGAAGGATGGTACTCAGAGGTTGTGTGTAGACTATCGAGCCCTCAATGAAGTGACCATCAAGAACAAGTACCCGCTGCCGAGGATTGATGATCTGTTCGATCAGCTGAGAGGAGCTTGTGTGTTCTCCAAGATCGATCTTCGCTCGGGTTACTATCAGATGAGGATCCGTCCGTCAGATGTGCCTAAGACCGCTTTCACCACTCGGTATGGGTTGTATGAGTTCTTGGTCATGTCTTTTGGATTGACCAATGCTCCTGCATACTTCATGTACTTGATGAACAGCGTGTTCATGGACTATCTGGACAAGTTCGTGGTGGTATTCATTGATGACATTCTGGTTTTCTCCAAGAATGAGGAAGAACATGAAGAACATCTGAGGTTGGTACTGCAGAGACTCCGGGAGCATCAGTTGTACGCCAAGCTGAGCAAGTGTGAGTTCTGGCTGAAGGAAGTGGCATTTCTGGGACACGTGTTGTCCAATGGAGGAGTGGCAGTTGATCCGAAGAAAGTCAGCGATGTGTTGAGCTGGAATCCGCCACGGGATGTGAGCGAGATCAGGAGTTTCCTTGGGATGGCCGGTTATTACAGACGGTTCATTGAAGGATTCTCCAGGGTCGCTAAGCCGCTGACTGCTTTGCTAGAGAAGAATGCCCCGTTTGTGTGGACAGAGGCATGCCAGGTCAGCTTCGAAGAGTTGAAGAAGAGGTTGACTACAGCCCCAGTGCTGGTATTGCCAGATTTGGCTAAGAGTTTCTCCATCTACTGCGATGCATCCCGTCTAGGACTGGGTTGCGTCCTTATGCAGGAGGGCAGAGTCGTGTCGTATGCGTCCAGGCAGCTGAGGAAGCATGAGCAGAACTACCCGACGCACGACTTGGAGTTGGCAGCTGTTGTACACGCCCTGAGGATCTGGAGACACTACTTGATTGGGCACAGATGTGACATCTACACTGATCATAAGAGCCTCAAGTATGTCTTCACTCAGTCAGATCTGAACATGAGACAGCGCAGATGGTTAGAGCTGATCAAGGACTATGATCTGGAGATTCATTATCACCCAGGGAAGGCCAACTTGGTGGCAGATGCTCTGAGCAGGAGGAGTTATGTGAACAGGATCACTGGACACCGTTTGCCTGAGGAGCTCAGCCGAGAGTTCGAGAGGATGAGTCTGGGATTCGTCACCAGCATCACTGAGATGGCAGTGGAGCCCACGCTCGAGCAGGAGATCCGTAGAGGTCAGCTGCAGGATGAGAAGATCCGAGAGATTGTGGGGAATGTTGCATTGGGAAAGGCCCCTGGATTCAGAGTTGATGATCAGGGAACTCTATGGCATGGGAAGAGGATATGTGTGCCAGATATAGCGCAGATCAGAGAGATGATTCTGAGAGAGGCACATGACTCAGCTTATTCGATCCACCCAGGCAGCACTAAGATGTACCAGGACATCAAGGAGAGATTCTGGTGGTATGGACTGAAGCGTGATGTGGCGACTCACGTGGCATTGTGCGACACATGTCAGCGAGTCAAGGCAGAACATCAGAGGCCAGCTGGATTGCTTCAGCCGTTGAAGATCCCGGAGTGGAAATGGGAAGAAGTTGGTATGGACTTCATCACTGGTCTGCCCCGCACTCAGAGAGGATTTGACTCTATTTGGGTGATTGTTGATCGTCTGACCAAGGTGGCCCACTTTCTGCCAGTGAAGACCACCTACACAGGCGCCAGACTAGCAGAGTTGTACATGGAGCGGATTGTGTGCTTACACGGGGTGCCGAAGAAGATTGTGTCAGATCGTGGTACTCAGTTCACCTCACACTTCTGGCGGAAGTTACATGAGTCCATGGACACGAAGCTGCACTTCAGCTCAGCTTATCACCCGCAGACAGATGGTCAGACAGAGCGGACCAACCAGATACTAGAGGATATGTTGAGGGCTTGTGCATTGCAGTATGGTGTCAGCTGGGATAAGAGTTTGCCGTATGCAGAGTTCTCCTACAATAACAGCTATCAGAAGAGTTTGCAGATGGCACCGTTCGAGGCATTGTATGGCAGGAAGTGCCGGACCCCCTTGTTCTGGAGTCAGACTGGAGAGAGTCAGGTCTTTGGTCCGGAGATACTCAGAGATGCAGAGCTGCAGGTGCAGGTGATCAGAGAGAATCTGAAGGTGGCCCAGTCCCGACAGAAAAGTTATGCCGATGTCAGACGGAGGGATCTCAACTTCAAGGTTGATGACTTTGTGTATCTCAAGGTGTATGGGTTGTATGAGTTCTTGGTCATGTCTTTTGGATTGACCAATGCTCCTGCATACTTCATGTACTTGATGAACAGCGTGTTCATGGACTATCTGGACAAGTTCGTGGTGGTATTTATTGATGACATTCTGGTCTTCTCCAAGAATGAGAAGGAACATGAAGAACATCTGAGATTGGTGCTGCAGAGACTCCGGGAACATCAGTTGTATGCAAAGCTGAGCAAGTGTGGGTTCTGGCTGAAGGAAGTGGCATTTCTGGGGCACGTGTTGTCCAACGGAGGAGTCGCAGTGGATCCGAGGAAAGTCAGCGATGTAGTGAGCTGGAATCCGCCACGGGATGTGAGCGAGATCAGGAGTTTCCTTGGGATGGCCGGTTATAACAGACGGTTCATTGAAGGATTCTCTAAGATAGCTAAGCCCCTGACAGCTCTGCTAGAGAAGAATGCCAAGTTCATATGGACAGAGGCATGCCAGGTCAGCTTCGAAGAATTGAAGAAGAGGTTGACTACAGCCCCAGTGCTAGTATTGCCAGATTTGGCTAAG
>OAMR01001421.1:14741-39484 GCA_900205405.1 Echinochloa crus-galli
GCTAACACCTTCATTCTTCCACAGCTGCAATAATAAGGATCACTCTTTATTCTCGCACTATATCTCCCCTTTACCACCGTATTTCAAGAGTTTATAGACTCAGATGACAATGGGAGAAGTTCGGGGACCTGATTCATTTTAGTTTTTATAATCTCCGATAATCAACAAACGCAACAGATAGGATAGATTAAGTTTTTTTAGCATTGTTAACACGTCAAGGACACTGCATTCTAATATTGTGTTCTTTTAGGACTCATGTTGATCACGTGCACAAAAGATGAACATAATGGTTCTCCGTGGTTCTTGTTATTAGGATGGATCAGACGCGGGGAAGATATTCAAGATCCAAACATAGTGTTAACTCCCTTACATTCTTACATATTGATGAAATTTATGGTGCCGGGATGAACTTGATGGATATATATATAAATTAACCAGAGGACCTGGTCAAAGACTGTTTTGTAGGTTTGTCACTTGCTAGCTCATTTAGTATTACATTGTTGAACTGAAGTCTTTGTAGATAAAATATTAAATGTGGTGGTGCTTTTCTTCTTTTTCTCCAGTTTTAGTTGTTTGCATGTGTGAATAAGCTATATCATGATGCTTTGACAACAAGTCACATCAGTTTTCGAGAAAAAAAATAGATCACATCACTTTTTTTAGCTTATGGTAAAGGTGAAATATTCTTTTTTTTTCACGATCAGGAATACTCATCTTTACCATAAGCTAAAAAAAGTGATGTGATCTATTTGGATATATGACGTTGGTTTCGTGGATCCTCGAAGGATAAGTGAAGATATGATATTGATGAATCCTGAGGAAACATATGGAACCCTATACAAGTATATTAAGAAACAAAATTACTGCAACTCCATACTAATCCCGTACAACATCGAGTGAGTACATACACGGGCTTCTTCTTATATTACTGTCTGTGTACTAATTCATTTCTGATTATAATGTATACATGTATACAAATTCCACTGGTTCCTAATAATATTGTGTCCTGACCGGGGTGTCGTGAACGTCTTTGATCGTGTGGTTACAAGGCAAGCATCGCTAAATGGGAGAAGATGGAAGAAGATCTATATGCTAGAGGCATCACTCCAGCGACACATGACTGGCCCACAAGGACCAAGCATTGGTACTATGATCATGGAGGCACCCTAAGCCCAATCGACGGCTCCTTAGTTTTTCCCGAGGACTTGCGAGAACTAGCTCAGCGTCTCCTCGATATCCTCAGGGCATCTGAGAGGGGAGAATTTGTTGATGATAGAGACAGAGATGAGCTAACCTATGCCTTAGGGAACAAGGAGCATCCTGGACGGACGCGCGGCGTAGGCACAAGCATCTCATGGAAGGTTGTCAATCTTAATTAAGTAGAAAATACAGTTTAAATATATATAACTCGAGTTGAGATGCATGAATATCTACTTTTGTAATATATATGTCTTCTATTTTGATGAAATGTCAGCTAGTATGAATATAGAGTCGGCCGAATACGCATTAGAATACACGTATTAGAATATATACGTATATAAACGTGCACGCATGGCTACTGAAAAAAGCAAAAAAAAAGAAATCCGGAGCCTTTAGCACCGGTTGCAGACAACAACCGGTGCTAAAGGCAGGCCCTTTAGCACCGGGTGCAGCCACGACCCGGTGCTAAAGGCCCTGCTAAAGGCGCTGCGGGGCAGGCCCTTTAGCACCGGGTCGTGGCTGCATCCGGTGCTAAAGGGACCCTTTAGCACCGGTTATTCAACCCGGTGCTAAAGGGGTACCCCTTTAGCCTCGGATTAGTTGCACCGGATGGGAAACACGGTGCTGCTAAAGGGCTTTCCCACCCGGTGCAGATGTCGATCATTCTGGTAGTGCCCGTTTGGCCAAATATAGTGTTCCGACCATTGTCTTCGTTCTTTGCTACTCGTTGACATTTGCCAGAGTATAACTTTATTTTACATATATCTATCCTACCAGAATTTCCTAGTGATTTTAGCAGACCATTGAGCTAGCTGGAGCCATGCATAGAATTGAACATTTGGCCAGTGTGTTCTGACCATATTCTCTTCGTTCTTTGCTATAGCTTTATTTTACATCCTACTCGATATATCCGTACACCAGAATTTCCAAGTGATTTTAGCAGACCATTGAGATAAACGTGGTGTTTAAGTTTCTTGCGACTCTCGATCGCTCGGTACGTTTCTGTCCAAAAGATTAGTCTTCTTTACCGAGTGATCCACTTCAGCTGTTTATTAGCTATGAGCTTTGGGTCATGCATGCTACATACTACTATACGACGTTTCCTAGCTGGAACGCATTCACGATCGCGATGGACGTGTTCTAGGATCGATGTCGAACGGCAGCCATCAGGTGTAGACGCACATCCGCCGCCGGCTGCTTCCTGCTGGCTGCTATGGCCTATACTACACGGGATATGATGTTCAAGTCCTACATAGATATAGCGACACGCTTGGGCGATGGTACGTGAGGCGAGCTAGCTCGTTGCCCTGCAGCCGTGGACTGGGTCGTGTCTCTCTCGTTTTTAACAGTGACAAATTATTTGTCGCCACCACCGCTTGGGATCGGAGATGGGCACGGCCTCTCGCTCACCGTGTAACAAGACACGGCCGGCTTAGCTTGAAAGTTGAAACCCAGCGCCTTTGTGAAACCGCAGGCAGCAGTTTGAACCCAGTTACTTGTAGTGGTCTCTAGTTTTCACTGCTCGATCAGGACGTGTGTCTCATTTTCTCGACCCAGCTCGTCTCGCTCTCACAGACGGCTGGGGGATTGAAAGATAAGGCTGCGGGCACGAACGGTACTGATATGATGTGTCCCACGTAGCTTAGCTGTGGGACACTGCTGATACCGTTAGGCATCTCGTCACATTGCTTAGTCAATTCACTAGTGATGTATGGACCGGGTCCACTGGTAAAGACTCGCTCGTAGTCGTAGTATAGGTGCCATTGATGGCAATTTTGACTTGCTGACGTTCTTACAGAGCTAGCCTGCATGCATCTCCACTCAAGTAAGTAAGACCGTTACCACCATCGATATGATATCCCACAAACACCAATAAACAGCAATTAATCTGCTATGTTCAAGTTCAGTTGCTCACACTTTCCTACAGAGTAGCATGTATGTACTGTATTACACTTTTCTACCTTAAGTACAACTCGGGCTAATATATATATACGTACCTTAAACTTTTTGGCTCCTTGTTTTTGACAATTTATAAATTGGGTTACCGGTTTCGAATGCATACGTGCATGCCAACAAGGACACGTGGATGCAGCATGTAGCTTAGCTTAGCCCTTATTTAGATGCAAAATCTGCGCCTCAAATTTGACCCATTGTAGTGCGCGCGTCATTGTAGCATTTTATTTGTATTTATAAAAAAATTATTTAAAAATTGATTAATTAGGTTTAAAATATTCGTATCGTAGAGTACAACAAAACTGTGTAATTAATTAATTTTTGATTTCATCTCATTTAATACTCTATGCATGTGCCGATATTTCAATGTGATGATTTTTTTTGCATAGTAAACTTTAAGGGTGAAATTGGGATCTAAACAAGGCCCTTGGACATGCAACTATACAGGGTCCGACTCTGAGCAAGCGGCGTATATACATACATCCACATGCCCGCCATGCATACTTCTTCGGAGGAAGTCAACGACGTTGACACGAAGCGCAATGCTGTAGCTGTAGGGTCAGAGATTACCACCAGAAAAGTAAGCTCCTAGAAATATTCCGGCGGCTTTCACTTTTACTCGTTCTCGATCATGAATGTGAGAGGTAACTGAATCCCGTCAGTGAGGAGTCCAGTTTTCTCCGTGCATGAGACGTGATTGATCGGAACATGTACCGGCTGATATGATCCACAGCTACCAACGTCAAATGATTAATGATGTGGGGCCCTCGCTGTCGCTGGCTTCGACGATCCATCGACTAAACGGCGGGTTCAAAAGGACACATTCGCATCGGATAACGATGGATAGAGAGATTGGCCTTGTAGCTCATCATCAAGAACGGGTCGTCAGCTAGCTGGGGACTTTGCGGCAACATGCACATCATCGTTGACGCGTGAGACGCGATGGATGGAGGAGAGCACACACTAGTTACCAGGTAACTTGTGGGAAGCAGCTTTTAATTTTTAACCTTGAACACTAATCTAGCGCGTCCCTGAATGCCTCTTTAGATTTTCGAGAGGATGTTGTTATTAGGGAATATATGTAACCAAATGTGCAGCACGATATATGCTGTCAGCTATTTCACAATTTAACAATTGTCGCATGTTTTTGGTGCATTATATATATATATTGTTTGTCACCAAAAGTAGCATAATGACCAACTATAAAGGATATAATATAATAACTGTCAAATGGATCAGCAGCGGTAATGGATTATGGCCATCCGTCATACTTTCTTAACAATTCAATTTGATTCTAATTATTTTACTTTCAAAAAACTAATAATATTTTAATTTGGTCCTTTACCACTCCTAAATAGGTGATTTCAGGACATCAACCTACTACCAGCATTCCTTTGTCACAAAGGAACTCTAGGATGCATAGGAGTAACTAGCTAGGCAAGCCGGTAATGCGGGCGCACTACCAGAAAACTTCACATCCGCACCCCTCATATGCCTCGGTGCACTCAAGATCTGGTGCTAATATAACGTTAGCACCGGATCTAAAATTGGGACGCCCTCGGGGACCCTTTAGCACCGGTTGGTAATACCAACCGGTGCTAAAAAGTGACTTTTTTGAAACCCAGCGCCTTTGTGAAACCGCAGGCAGCAGTTTGAACCCAGTTACTTGTAGTGGTCTCTAGTTTTCACTGCTCGATCAGGACGTGTGTCTCATTTTCTCGACCCAGCTCGTCTCGCTCTCACAGACGGCTGGGGGATTGAAAGATAAGGCTGCGGGCACGAACGGTACTGATATGATGTGTCCCACGTAGCTTAGCTGTGGGACACTGCTGATACCGTTAGGCATCTCGTCACATTGCTTAGTCAATTCACTAGTGATGTATGGACCGGGTCCACTGGTAAAGACTCGCTCGTAGTCGTAGTATAGGTGCCATTGATGGCAATTTTGACTTGCTGACGTTCTTACAGAGCTAGCCTGCATGCATCTCCACTCAAGTAAGTAAGACCGTTACCACCATCGATATGATATCCCACAAACACCAATAAACAGCAATTAATCTGCTATGTTCAAGTTCAGTTGCTCACACTTTCCTACAGAGTAGCATGTATGTACTGTATTACACTTTTCTACCTTAAGTACAACTCGGGCTAATATATATATACGTACCTTAAACTTTTTGGCTCCTTGTTTTTGACAATTTATAAATTGGGTTACCGGTTTCGAATGCATACGTGCATGCCAACAAGGACACGTGGATGCAGCATGTAGCTTAGCTTAGCCCTTATTTAGATGCAAAATCTGCGCCTCAAATTTGACCCATTGTAGTGCGCGCGTCATTGTAGCATTTTATTTGTATTTATAAAAAAATTATTTAAAAATTGATTAATTAGGTTTAAAATATTCGTATCGTAGAGTACAACAAAACTGTGTAATTAATTAATTTTTGATTTCATCTCATTTAATACTCTATGCATGTGCCGATATTTCAATGTGATGATTTTTTTTGCATAGTAAACTTTAAGGGTGAAATTGGGATCTAAACAAGGCCCTTGGACATGCAACTATACAGGGTCCGACTCTGAGCAAGCGGCGTATATACATACATCCACATGCCCGCCATGCATACTTCTTCGGAGGAAGTCAACGACGTTGACACGAAGCGCAATGCTGTAGCTGTAGGGTCAGAGATTACCACCAGAAAAGTAAGCTCCTAGAAATATTCCGGCGGCTTTCACTTTTACTCGTTCTCGATCATGAATGTGAGAGGTAACTGAATCCCGTCAGTGAGGAGTCCAGTTTTCTCCGTGCATGAGACGTGATTGATCGGAACATGTACCGGCTGATATGATCCACAGCTACCAACGTCAAATGATTAATGATGTGGGGCCCTCGCTGTCGCTGGCTTCGACGATCCATCGACTAAACGGCGGGTTCAAAAGGACACATTCGCATCGGATAACGATGGATAGAGAGATTGGCCTTGTAGCTCATCATCAAGAACGGGTCGTCAGCTAGCTGGGGACTTTGCGGCAACATGCACATCATCGTTGACGCGTGAGACGCGATGGATGGAGGAGAGCACACACTAGTTACCAGGTAACTTGTGGGAAGCAGCTTTTAATTTTTAACCTTGAACACTAATCTAGCGCGTCCCTGAATGCCTCTTTAGATTTTCGAGAGGATGTTGTTATTAGGGAATATATGTAACCAAATGTGCAGCACGATATATGCTGTCAGCTATTTCACAATTTAACAATTGTCGCATGTTTTTGGTGCATTAATATATATATTGTTTGTCACCAAAAGTAGCATAAGACCACTATAAAGGATATAATATAATAACTGTCAAATGGATCAGCAGCGGTAATGGATTATGGCCATCCGTCATACTTTCTTAACATTCAATTCATTGATTCTAATTATGTTACTTTCAAAAAACTAATAATATTTTAATTTGGCCTTTACCACTCCTAAATAGGTGATTTCAGGACATCAACCTACTACCAGCATTCCTTTGTCACAAAGGAACTCTAGGATGCATAGGAGTAACTAGCTAGGCAAGCCGGTAATGCGGGCGCACTACCAGAAAACTTCACATCCGCACCCCTCATATGCCTCGGTGCACTCAAGATCCGGTGCTAATATAACGTTAGCACCGGATCTAAAATTGGGACGCCCTCGGGGACCCTTTAGCACCGGTTGGTCATTTTTGCACCGGTTGGTGTTACGACCCGGTGCTAAAGGCCTTTAGCACCGGTTGGTAAATACAACCCGGTGCTAAAGAGGTGTCACATGCTACTACAAAACAAAAGCATCTTCTATTCTATCATATGTGCTTTGTAGGTGAGATGGTTAGGTGGGTACGCGCGAGTCGAGAGATCCTGAGTTCGAATCCCCGCAACAACGCGCATATTTTTTTGACGAATGGGTACCTTTAGCACCAGTTATTTGACCCGGTGCTAAAGGGACATAGCACCGGTTGGGAAACCAGGTGGCCCGCGCAAAATGCGCGGGTAGCTAGCCATTTTATTTAGTAATATTTTTTATTTTCTTATTTTTAAAATATTTTTTTATTTATTGTATTTTAGTTTTTTTAAACTTTAGATTTATAAGTTTTAACAATATAATTGGTTGTGGTGCTACTTAAATTTAATGTTACTTATTAGTTGAGAAATAATGTATTTATAGGGGATGAGTATGTGTACGTGTAAGTGTCTGCATCTGTAAAAATAAAATATAAGCGAAGCTATGATAAAAACGGTATCCCCTCTCTACCTCTTCTATTTACGATCTTGACCCAGTAGTGAAGTGGCCAATTCTATGTTCTTAGTGCATTGGCACAACCAAACATAGCCCAACCGAACATATTCAATAAAAACTTTCCATAAATATGTTTTTTTCTTGTTTGATACTCTCTCTATCTCGTTCTATGCAATCGAAATGGATTGGCCAGTGCTAACAGTTATGCGTAGGGATGGGAGTAAACGTGTCGCATCATAAAAGGATTCGTTACTGGCTGCCTGGAGGTTCCATGCACTCTTTATCTTTTCTCTCATGTAGACACCAGTTAGCAACTTAGGGGTGGGGGCTTGCCGGAGAATTCAAGGCCACCAGCCTTAGAAAGGAACCGGTGGAGGCCGGGGACCTGGAAGCCGGGTTGTGGTGGTGGATTGCTGGGTGACGTGGATGGTGGCGGAGACCTAGCCGGTTAGGGGCGGTAGCTAGTGGGCTAGGGCCAAGGTGGGAGCGCATAAACCACTCGGGTTAGCATGAGGGAGGTTGACATGCAGCAATCAGTGGAAGTTATAGGAGACTGGAAGGCCGGCAGCGGTGGGGGCTAGCTTGTCATGGACCTTCTGTGACGGTTGGCCTCCCCGTCGTAGGCTCGACGCTTAATAGCTCCTTTATGTGATATAATATAATGATGATACATTTGCTTTTTTTGTTAGGCCATATAATGTTCACTTTGCCTTAGTTTTTTTCCTTTTTATTTATAATATTGTTGATTACTATTGATAATGGCTTGCGTTTCTGTCTTCTTTATTTACGCGATTCTATTCCTCCATTCTCTTTATACCTCTCTTCACTCTAGCTATCCACTACCGAGATAAACCAATGGTTGAATCCCTCGTGGCCCTCTATCTCTCTCTCATGTGATTCTCCATGGTAGATTAGGATGGGAGGCTGACGCTCGGGTGAGGGGCTGGTCACGATTATTAGGCGGCTTGATATGGTAGGAGGCCGGCCGCGGTTAAACAGGAAATATTTTGATCCCTCTCAATTTGCCAACGTCCTATATTCTTCACGCCCAAAGATTTGTTGCCGCATCATATCAAGCTGTGTCGTTTGAAATCATCATTGAACAACGGCGTAGAGGTGTTAGATGAGCAAAACGGGTTTTGATTTTTAGCACAGGTTGGGGATGAACCACAACAGTTGGGACAGTTATGCAACTCACCCACCGGGTGAGCACGGATGGGCGACCTCCACTTAAGTGTGCTTTTGTGATTTTAATCTCAAGCGATTTGCCATCTTCAGTGATTGCTCCAAGTGGAATTTGTATCGCTGATTCCTCACTGTCAGTTCTTATTATTTCGGTAATGGTGCCTTGAATATTTTGTGTGTAATTTATTTTCGGTGAAGTATAAGAGACTTGTCTTTTGCATGCAATTTTTGTTTGATTTAACATTTTCTTACAAATAATATGGATGCTTAAAACGATGTATGTAAATCAAGTTCAAATCATTATACTTTAATATAAGCAACTATTAATTTTTTTATTTCTATTAATTATTTAGTATTTGTATGATAGTTGGTTTGATTTTTTTTTAATTTCAAATTTAGCTATTTTCTAATTGTATTTGGCTCTTTGATAAAGACTAATTATCTTATTTTGATATAAATTTTAAGTTAATTATTTACTAATTTTATTCAAGACATACTCTTTGCTCTAAACTAATTTCTTATGTTTTAGTTATGAATTTACGTATTCAATAATGATATCTGATATCAAATTAATTTTTTACTGATTCTTTATTTTTAAATTCTGAATATAATTGTTTAGTAATCATATGGATTTTTTGTTCAAGTGCTAATTTTAATTTTTGAATTTTAAATTTAGCTATTTTCTAATTGTATTCGACATTGATTCTTTGAAAAAGGACTAATTATCTTATTTTTAACATTTTGAATTTAGTTATATACTAATTTTCTTAGACATAATTTTTTTTGGTCACGTGCTAAGTCTTTACTTTTAAATTCTGAATTTATTTTTTTAGTAATCATATCCATTGTGGAATCATTGTGTTAATTTAGACCGTAAGATCATCATAAAATCCAATGGTCATTTGTTTTTTTGTTTTTTAATTCTAAATTGATAATATATGGGTATTGCTAAGGTACTCCAAAATAAATGTGGGCCGTTGATTTATTTAGATCTAAATGGATATTACTTCTTCGGAGATAATAGATGGATATAATTATTGTATCGATATTTTTATTAAAAAATAGGATAAATAGGGCAAATTTACCTATCAGATCTAACTAACGTGACGTTGTATACTATATGCACGTGAAAACTAACTTGATCTAACATGAGTGTGAGTCACAAACTTGAGAAAACGTATGCAGCCCTGACATCATATGTATAGTATATGAGTAAATTCCTTATTTGACACCAAAACAAATGCCGATTCCTTTCTTGACCCTGAAAATTTTTTCGTTCTCTATTTGACACTCACTTTTAACTCCATTATTTATTTGACATTTTTGTTACCCCACAAAAGTTAAGTCAGACAAAACGTACTCCAAATCACCTCCAAAATTCATCAAATTTTTTCTACCAATATAACAAATAGACAACACATGACATTCAAAACAATACATGCACTTTTATAGTTTTAAACTTAAAATTCACCAAACTAGATAGTTTTTAAAACTTATATGAATTTATCTCACTAAAGCTTTCAAAAAATTAAGAAAAAATAACTAATATTTGTCACATGTGATACAATAGCGTATAAAATTATTTTCCATCATAAGTTGAATAGATAATTATGAGTTCCATCTAAAATTACTAAACTACCATGTTCTTCTCAATTCTATATGTAACTTATAATAGAAAATAATTTTATAAACTACCACATTACATATGGTGAATAATAGTTATTTTTTATAATTTTTTGAAAGTATTTTGGTGTCATATAATTCATATTTGTTTTAAAGATAGTCAAGTTTAGTAAATTTTAATTTCAAAACCATAAAGGCACATGTGTCCTTTTGAATAAAATATGTTCACATCGATATGTTATATCATTACAAAAAGTTCCATAAATTTTGAAGGTTATTTCGAGGTTGTTTCGCTTAATTTAACTAAAAGTTGTGATGAAAATGTCAAATAATGAATGAAGTTAAAAGTCAGTGTCAAATAGTGAACGAAAATTTTTCAGGACCAAGAAAGGAACTCATATATATATATATATAAACATGAAAGAAAGAATTTAGCCCGATCAGTTTGTGGTGTACACACGATTCCTATACTGTCGTGGCCTGAAACTTGCATTTTCTTGAAAAAAAACGAAACATGCGGTACTTTGCTTTTTGAAACATAAGATATGTTTCTTTCTAATATAATTTGGGCAACCGTTCGGAAGGAAAAAGGGCCGATGGAGCCGGTCTGCGACATCGTGGGTTGTGAGGAAGGAGAAACAACCGCGCCGGCGTTGGGTCACCCGGAGAGGTGTTGCGTGATTTGTGTGTGAGGCTGTTTTTTCCTTTTTTATAAATTGTACATCCCTTCTAAAATTGTTTTATTCTTTTTAAAACTCAATGGCCCAGATTTATTTGACCTCTTACCTTTTAAAGGTAATCGAAGTACAGTAGCAAGGCCCATCGTATTAGAATTAGACTCTATGAGTTAGTTTAGACCATCTTCATAAAATCCGACGGTGCGTATTCTATTAATGTAGAAATTTCGATCGCTAGATCTTCATAAAATCCGACGGTGCGTATTCTTTTTTTTGGATTAACGTGGGAATTTTTATGTCCTCTCGGGGAATGTGATGGCTCTTTTAACACTATTATACTATTATATTAATATAATAGATAGATTGCATGTGTGGTACCTTTGAAGTGATTTTGAAACCAGATAGCCGGTTTTCAAACCGGTTTTGTTGACCGGACTACCACATGGGCGACCTATGCGGCCAAATATATTTAGGTCCCCAATACCCCTAAATACTCCTTAAAGACCTTTCTTGTCCCCTTTCTTGTCCTTTGCTTCTGGTCCGTTCTTCGTTGTGTCGTCGTCGGCCACGAAGTGCATGTGATCCAGAGCCTTACTGCCGCTAGCACTTGTCATCAAGAAGCTCGCGCCCCTGCACGGCACCTGGACATGAGCGACCAACGCCGCCTGTTGCACGATGCTCGCCCATCTGGGCCTCGGCGCGGCACCTTCCCTGTTGCGCCACCAGCGCCGACGCCGGCGCTTGCTGCTACGTGGTGAATGGGCCTTTTGTCCTTGGCTAGCGCCTTGCTCTCAGTGGACGCCGCCGCCAGGATATTTGCTGATTTGTTAGGATGTTGTGGCAGCATCGACTCCAAGGATGAGGCAATGCACATCTTAACCCATGGTTAGTATGTGTTTGACTAAATTTCCCTATAGTAACTACTTGGCTCTGATGGAACAACTACAAAAAATTAAATTGACTTGGCTGTAATTTTTCTACAATGAGATGGGTACATATTTTAATATTTGTCTTCTGCATTTTGTGGTCGTTTTGGAAACTGATTGCACCCAAGGTCTCTCCAAAAGACCTGACAGCATGTGAGTTCTGAACTGATGGACGCTTGATCTATTTCAGATGGCACGCTAAGGACGTCAAGCAGTTTTTATCATTTGGAGGGGCGATCATGAATTGAAGCTTTTTCACAACAACATTCCCCTACCCACCAGCTGTGATATGTAAGAGTTATTGACACGAGATCATGAACGAGAAGGATCTGGCTAATAATATGGCAGATTTCTGCATTTTGAAAAAAACTAGCTGCCGAAGAAAGCTGAAAATAAAACTTCCACCATAAATTGGCTACAGAAACACACCTACCTACCTTCTTTCTTGTGGATTGCCTTGTCCTCTCCTTACCCTTAGCCTGGATGCTTTGGGCGCTGGCACTGAACCGCGGAACAACAATAGCGCGCGCCGCCGGCCGTGACCTTGCAACGTGAGATCAAAGGGCATGTACGCATGAGATGGAAGGGGGGAGGAGGGTGATTTGATCCTAAACATACCTGACATGGCTATCCTAGTTGGCAAAACCGCCTGCCAGATCATAGGTCCGGCTTCAAAATCGTATCAAATGTGTGTTATGATCTGGTTTTATAAAATGAGGGGTTAAATGAATCGTTTAATACATTAGGGGGCTATTTAGACCTAGCCTATACATGGAGGTAGTAGATGAGACTTTTTCCTTAATAAAACTTTGCACGGATCGAGAGAGGTATGGATATATAGCTCGCTAGCTTTGGTACGGTCCAAAATGTCCTCTAAGGGCTTGTTTAGTTCCAAAAAGTACCTCCCAAATCGGCCGCAAACCGCAAGCGAGCCCGTGACTCGATCCGTGAGCGGACACGATCGTATCCGGCGGACCGCGTCCTAGCTGGGAGCCCGTGATCTCTCGCGCAGGATTTTAAAGAAATTTTTAGTGCGTGCACGGATCGTGCTCGTGCCCGCAGGCCGGGATTTGCCGCGGCCGCCTGGCGGACACCGCAAAGCAAAGATATTTCGATCGATCTCCAAGTCTGGCATCACGCGACTACTTGCATTTGTAGGTGTTTGGGTTCAAGCCAACGGCCAAGCGTGCTGAAGAAGTTTGTTTCTACGATGCAGCTGCATGTGTGTGTTGCTGGCTAACTGCGGCTTCTTTAGTTCCCAAAAAGTAACTCCCAAATACACTATACAAAAATAAGATTCTCCGTCACATCAAAATGTCATAACATGCATGGAGTACTAAATGTAGATAAAATAAAAAACTAATTGACAGTTTTATTGTACTCTGTGAGACGAACATTTTGAGCCTAATTAATCAATTTTTGGATAATTTTTCACAAATACAAACGAAATGCTACAGTAATGCAATGATTACGAAGTGACGTTAAACTCCCAAATTCGACCTTCCAAATTCGACATCTAAACAAGGCCCTTGTTTAGTTCCAAAAAGCAACTCCCAAATACACTATGCAAAAAGTGATGCAATGATTACAAAACCCCAGCTTTGAAGCTTTCAATTTGAAATCTAAACAAGGGCTTAGTACAATTGCACCAGATCTATCTATTCGATAATGTGTCTTTAGTTGCAGCCACGAGGTCACTAAATCTATGGACTCCACCGGTGCTTAATCAAAGTCGTTTAGCGAAAAACGTTAAACGAATGAGACGAATGATCAAACGTTAAACAAAAAAGTCAACAATGAATAGTAATTTGGAATAGAGGTAGTAGTTGTTAATCTTCCTATATAACATAATTTTTGAGGCATCTCGCTCGGCAGTTCTCAATAAACAATGAATAAGATTTTGTGCTCCTCTAATCTCATCGCGTCAACCATCTGCACACGTACGTGTGACGGATCTAGACTGCTGGTGCATGCCGTCATATGCTGGATCTGGCCGCCTGGCCCTAGCAACATGGAGAGAAGCATGCTGCGAGAGAGACGGCGGGTGGCTACGCCGCTACATCCGGCATTGTTTGTGGGGACGACGGCGCGAGAGCGGCGTGTAACTCTAACAATTTTATCTTCTTTATTAAATTTTGTACTTTAAATTTTGTATGGGATTAGCCAATATATATAATATAAAATGTAATTGTTTAGACAATGCAAATAGTTATGCTTGACCGATTGATTCTTAATGAGAGACAATATGCAATGCTTGATAATAAACTAATAAAGAGAGATGAAGCATTATACATCAAGGCAAGTCATGCAAATTAACAACGTCCATGCTGAAAAACAGTACCATGGAACATGCAGGTAGTGTCTTAAGAGGTACCACGTATGCATGCATCGCCAGACATTGTGGCGCAGAACCATGTGAATTCTTAATTATTATTCTGCAACTAAGACATGAGTACACTCTATAAAGAAGAATTTGGTAGAAATGCTATATATTACCTGTTTTTCTAGAATTAGTGATGCTCCTTGACAGATGGTTCGAAAGTTCCAGACGAAAATTATAGAAACCAAGATCATGTCAACAAGTATGCTCAATGTAGCCTAAGATAGTCTTATCAGTTAAGCGCACATAGGCAAATGGTTCCTTTGTTTTTGTTGGTCAAGAGCACACACGGAAGAGTGAGGCGATTGCATGATTGATAAAGTAGGTACCATGGCAAGGCAACACTTTGAGGTGATTGCCTGATTGGTAGATATATTGGCATCATCTAAAGCTTGATGTGAAATGGAAAATACAAATGTTTGTGATGTGCTAAAAGGAAAAGGGAAAAACGCGGTTGCCAAAAATAAAACGAGAAAAAGATAGAATTAGAAGGAGATGGATCGATTCTTATTTCAAAATATATACTAATGTTTCAAATGTGAAAAAAACTAAATAATACACACACTCACATGCTCGCTCGCTCGCCTGCACTCGCATACAGCTTAACACTGTATTAATTGTCATTATGACATGACAAATGTCTCATACCATCTAGCTATCTACTTAAAAATATACCAAAATAGTAGCGCGCAATTACTTAAAGCTATACCCAAATAGTGTTTTGAAGTATGTTTTCCATATTGTAGGCGACAATTTCCTTTTCATAAGTTCATGGCATACAATTGTCAAAAAATAAATGGTTTATATAGTTTTCCAAATCAAAGGATTCAAATAATCTTGCTATCAAACAGTTCAAATACGCGTGGTGTAAACTCTTCTGTAAAATATTTTTGGTCAATACAAAGATGCGCAGCATATTCGAGAGATCTATAAAAAAATAGAAATAGTTTTGGTTTAATATACCACAACTTAAAACATTCATTTAATTGATTTAAACCTCAACTACTCGTCTGTATTTAAAACTGCTAGACCGTGCAGGTGCACGGGCTGGTGGGCTAGTATTCTCATAACATAAAAACCTTCTTAAAACATTATTTCTCCGTTCTAGCTGCTAACTTTGCCGACCGTTCTAAAATATTACTCCTCGTTCTTGATCCCACCGTTCTAGCTGCTAAGTCTAAGTTCCTCACGTTGGCATCTTGCTCTATAACGGTCAATGACAGTGGATTTTGTTTTTCATTTCTACTTCTATTCGAAATCACATTTCATTTTGATTTATTTAGGTATATACGCCCTGTTCGGATGGTTGGTGCTGGTTTATGCTGAGAGAAAAATATTGCTGGCTGGCTGCTGATAAGTCAAGCGAAATACATTGTATTTAAATAACCAAAATGAGCCACAATTTAGAATGGAGAAGTACACAATATACTCATGCTTATATCGGAACAAAATTTGAGCCGGCGCGTGTAAATTATCCAAAAACGGCCATACGCAATCATCGGTTGGCTCGTGTTTGAAAATGGAAATCCCCTTTCACACTGCCCATTTTCTGCATTCCCCGTCTTTTGTTTTCAGATAATGGAGTATACAAAGATATCACATATTGCCGTCTCCCTCTTACTTTTCACCATCTGACGAAGTTCAGTGAAATGCGAAATCCAATATATATATTAATGTCCAGATGTGCTTTTACAGGTGCATGTGAAAGTTGATCTGGTATAGCACGCAATCAATCATAAATGCATAAATACATCAATTGGGTAAGTAAAATAAAGACATACAGTGTTTTGCTTCAAACATATATTAGGCAGTTGCTGCATCAGTTCAGTAGCTAACTTCCAAGGCCATCCTTCCTCAAAAATATTGTTCATGAATAGGGGCGATTGATTATAAGAAATTCAGGTATAATATTTCAAAGGTTTTCTTTTTGGGAATGTATTTATTTTCCCTTGAGGCTACTCGTTTTGCTTTCTGCTGGTGCTGGAGTCGGCAAAGTTAGTTGCAAAGTTACTGAGACCCAACTTAAACATGTCGAGATTCACTCCGTTCTCTACTAGAACACTTGTGACTCCCATTTTCGATACCTAGAAACCAGAGATAAATACATCAGTAAGGTACCTTGAAACACGAATGTCATAGAACTCACTTAGTCACTTGTATGTGCACAAACTACTAACAATAATATACACACCTACACGTCTGTGACCTATGGTGGAAAGCTTTGTTAAGGGATCCGAGAAGTATGAAATCACTGAAATAGCCTACATGCCTAAATAATGACTTATTTATCTGTGATGGGGCCTAATAACAGTGAAATTCAAACTAGTATGATTTAACTTCAAACTAGGTACATATCAAGCATAGAGTTTGACACTTGTGATAATTGCATTAGAACTTAGAAACACTTTCCATATCAGCTAGCACGTGAGGTTGACTAATTGAATTCGTTATAGCAGGAATCCATAAAGGACACCACAAAAATTATGTAAATAGTTTATTTATTAATATCATAATTATATTCCAAAATAAAATGTACACGATTTGTTTTTGGTCACTTAAATAGGAGGGACAAAAGTAATCCTGAAAGCATGAATCAACTATCTGAACATATAATCTTGGTTCATCAAGGTTAGCAATAGCAATAGCATTATGCAATTCACACAAGTTCACATAGTTGGATTAACAATCATCACCCTCCGCATGGCTTCAATTATCTCCAGCAGCTTTCATATAGTCTCAAATGAAGTTACAAAGCTCAACTGATGCAATTATTTTAATGTGTTCTATTTTAGGATGCAAGTATCATTGTTATTGGGTCATCAGGTTGACCCAAAACTTAGAAAAATGAACTAGAATGGTATCACACACAATTAATTTAGAAGATAAAATGAACTAAAATAACTGTTACGGTGCTTGGACGGAACCGGTTGGTTCTCTCGTACATAATTTTTCCGAACCGTTGATTAAAAAGCATCCGGAAACACCTGGTTCCTTGGTAATTAAGGGATAATTAGGGGCAGAACGGGCATCACGGTTATTCCCGATGGAGACGACGGCTGCAGATTGTATCCAAAACGACGCACGCGCAGGTTACCTAGGCGCAGGGCGGGCGCCTGGACAGTCGTGAGGTAGGGACGCACACGCAGGGCCGTGACGGCGCCGCCGAGGCCCTCCTGGACGGCGGCAACGAACCCACGCGCGGCGCTGCCCCCGGCCATCGCGTCTGCGTCGGCGAGCCCTCCCGGACGACCGTGACGAAACCGTGCGCGGAGCTGCCCCCGACCATCGCGTCGGCGTCGGTGAAGCGAACTGCAGGGGCCGACAGCGAGGCTTGGAGGTGTTGGCCTAGACGAGTTCCACGCACGAACGTATAGTTAAAGTCATATGCCCCAAAGGATCGGGCTCCATCCGTGCGCTTGCCCTCTCTCTGCATGCCACGTGGCCCCCACGCGGCGCTGGCGCCCATCGAGCGGCCGCCGCTCCGGGCTCAGTCGGCGCGTGAGTCGCTATAACACCCTAAAATTCATCACAATTAAATTGTAGCAACTTTCTAAATTTTTCTAGGATTTATTAAGGCCTAAATAAATTTTCTATGATTTAATTGGAATTTCTAGCCTTTTATCAATTTAAATATCATATTAAATAATTTTCGTTCCCGGAGCTCCGCCACCGCCGCACGGGGTCCATCGCCGTCGTCGACGCTCCCTCGCCGTGAAGCACTCCCGGAGTTCCGTCTCGACGCGCTGAAGCCTTCCCCGTCGTCCAACTCGAGTTTGTCCTCGTTTCGCCGAGCTAATCCCTCGCCGTTGTTCTCCACAGCGCCGCCGCCGCCATTCGTCGTTGACCGGCCGCCTACGAAGCGCCACCCTCGACTTGGCCTAGCCAGGTGAGTTCGCCGTGGCCTCCTTGTGCTTCCCGTCCAAACCCCGTCCGATTTCGTGAACTGTAGCTCGAGATCGAGCTTGCGCCGGCGATGCTCCGCCGCGCCCGCCGGCGGCGCCGCCGCTTCCGTCGTCGCCGGAATCGCCCCGCCCCAGATCCATCCTAGGCCGTTAGATTAAGATCGAACGGCCCACGGCAGCCGGGCTTCAAGTCAAACCGCGGAGTACCGGTCAATTCCGGTCGATTTTCTAAAAGAGCCCCTGGCCTTTCGTGGCATCAACCCGCGGTCCAAAGCCATTCAAAAATATTTAAACTTAGGTCCTTTTTCTTTCGGTTTGGCCACTGCAAATTTTAAAATTGCGGCCGAGGTCCAAGTTTGGTATTTTTTAATGAAAACCCTCGTAGTTTTATACAAAATTATGTTTTAGCCCTCGGATTTTCGCAGTTAAGCCCCTGGAACTTTTAAAATTTTGCCAGCAATGCCCCTAGAACTTTTAAAACTTTGCCAGTAAGTCCCTGAACCTTAGAAAAGCCATATCTTTTGCGTTTTAACTCTGATTTTAGTGATTCTCGCGCTCACGCGTTCGTGGTGATGCGTAGATTAGTTTTGTGATGTTGTTTTCTTCTGTTGGAATTGTTTGGTGTACTATTTCTTATTTATTGTATTGTTTTCATGTATGTGTTCGTGTGCTGCGTATAGGAAACGCGCCATTCGAGGAAGTGTTCGAAGAACCAGCTGTCGAAGAGTTTGAGCAGCAGCAGGGTTGGGAAGAAGGCAAGTATTCCTTGATCATGCCCGAAAGGGGCAAGAGGTGTTGCATTTTAATTACACCATTTATTTATTGCTTACATTAATATTGCTGGGTCCCATTAAGGAGGCAAGTATTCCTTGATCATGCCCATTTGTACCTAAATGACATGCATTTTAATTACACCATTTATTTATTGCTTACATTAATATTGCTGGGTCCCATTAAGGAGGCAAGTATTCCTTGATCATGCCCATTTGTACCTAAATGACATGCATTTTAATTACACCATTTATTTATCGCTTGCATTAATATTGCTGGGTCCCATTAAGGAGGCAAGTATTCCTTGATCATGCCTGGACCCTCACATGATTAATCTATCAGAATATGATCTAAATTGTGGTTACCTGAATTTGATGGGTTTATGTCATTAATTTAATTATGGTTGGTATATACTTATATCTGCCAGTAAATAGATGTTTAATAAAATTTTGACCAACTAAAAGTGGTATATACTTGTATCTGCTAGTAAATAGATGCTTAATAAATTTTGACCAACTAAAAGTGCTTAATGCAGCTATCCTTTCAGCCTTCCACTTTATAAAGCCTAGCATGTCATTTATTTCCATACTTTGCTGAGTACGACATGTGCTCACGCTTGTTTATTTATATTGCATCGACCACACTCAGACTGCTGCTCAGATTGGGAGAATTTTGAGGACTATACTACTGATTTTGAGGAGTTCTAGGCGAGTCCGCCAGTCAACTGCCTGTGGAGATGGAGTTATCTCGTTTCGTTTAGTTAAACGTTTATTTAAGTCTTCCGCTATGACAATGGTGTCAACTCTGAGTTTTTAATAAATATACTTTAATACTCTTTCGTATGCATGGTTATGGATATTCACTTGTGACGTCTATCATATGTGTGTAAACTTGATCCTGGCGCACATATGAGATGCACCTGGTTTTCTTTCTAAAACTGGGTGTGACAGAAGTGGTACCATAGCTGTGTTGACTATAGGACGAAAACCTAGATAGCAATTGTCATTCTTTAAGGATTAATTTGCTTAATCAGTTTTGCTTTAATTATCCTTGATCTCATTTTACTATATTCTTCCTTTTGATAATTTATCTCCTCCTTGCATTTTATTTTATTTTATTTCTATTCCATTTTAATTGTTATCTTACCTTGTCTTGATATCTATAGATTTGTTCTAACCCCCTCTTTCTTTCTAACCCATAGATGGTTTTGACTAGACAAGGTGCTCGTAGAAGGGCTAGAACTCCTTCCCCTATTCCACCCCCGTCAATGCACGAAGAAGAAGATGCTGAAGAGGTGGAGCCGGAAGTGAATCAAGAGGAGCCCGCTTCAGAAGCATCAGCAGCGGGAAGTGTTGGACCCCCGCCGCCACAAGCTAGGTGGACTGCGTCGGTTCACTACCACACTGGAGACCATGCTCACTTTCCGATGCTCAGTGCACATCCGTCAGGCTGACTATGAGAATGGAGGAACCAAGGAGATTGGAGTGCACCGTGCTATCGCCATTAGAGCAACTTTTGAAGTTGGAATTGAGGATGCAGCTAGACAAGCACTCTCTGCGCTTTGCTTTGAGGAGGCTGGAGTGGTGGATTACACCTCTTGGGCATATCTTCCTAAGAGACAGCCAGGCACTCTAGAGGGTGTGGTGCCACAAGTTCCCGGAGTGCTGAGTTCCACGCTTATCAGTCAAGTGGCATTCACTGCGATGCTGAACTCGCACATGGATCGCACTGCAATAGAACTAAAGAGGGTGCGTGAAGAACTCACTGCTGAACGAAGGAAGAACAAGAGGTTTAGAGCTGAACTCATGGGAGAAACACCCCCACCTCTAGATGAAATCGATGAAGATCAAGCAGCTCACTCTCCACCCCATCTTTGAATCCGTTTGGTTCACCTAGTTGCACCTAGTAGTATTTATTAGCTTGGTACGTTTAGAATCGTTGAGACTCGTGCGTAGCGTGTGGCGAGTCTTGTTCTAAGTGTGTTAGATATGCTTGTTTTTGTGCCAAGTGTGTGATTTGGTTCTTTGTAATGACTGCGCTTAATTTGTGGAGTGATGACCACAATTAAGTATGACTAAATTAATAAATTTAGCTAGTTTGGGTTTTATCTCGGTCCCTGTTTTCATTAGTTACTTATCTCATTATCTATTTTATTTTATCTCTCATATAAATCTTATCATGCTCCAATTTGTTCTCGTCGCTACTCGATATCCTGGTACTGTTTGATTTAATTCTGAAGCTACAGAAATCCGATTGACATGAAACCAGTTGGGTTGGATTAAGGACTTGATAAGCTACAATCTGGGAATGTTTCGTGATTTTTAGACATTCTGACAGGAAGATACAGGTGTTTCATCGGAGTGTTCAGAATCTGTCTCGAGTTTTGACGTGGTTGTCTTAATTATTTAATATCTCGAGTTACAAAAGTTCGATTGAGTTGATTCAAGTTGGATTAGTTTCAGAATTTGGTAATCTACAATCTGACAAAAGACCATTATTTTTGGATGTTCAGAATAAGAGTTATGCCTGTTTCATTGTGATGCACTGAATCTGCCTTTGGAATCAGGAATTCTTATCCGTATTGAATGTTTATATGCATGCTTTTAACGGTCACCGTCTGAATCTCATGTTTCTAACCATCAGATGGTGAACACCAGGTCTGGAAGTGGAGAGGATCGGCCAGCTGTGATTCGCTAGGGACGTGCCAACCCCAATTCCAATCCCCCGCCGAATCAAGCACCACCTGCCGCAATGGACCAGAATCTTGCCAACCAGACTCAGATCCTCCAAAACTTGGCTACTGCTATGGCAGGCATTCAAGCTCAGTTGAACAATAACAACAACAACAATAATAATAATAATAATAATCAGCCAAGGGACAAGCATCGGGAGTTCATGAGCCACAAGCCCCCTACGCACTCTCATTCTTCAGATCCTCTTGACGCCGATGATTGGTTGAAGACCTTTGAGAAGAAGCTGGACATGGCTCAGTGTAATGACAGGGAGAAGGTCTTGTATGCTTCAGGCCGCTTGGAGGGATCAACTTCGGATTGGTGGGATGCTTACCATGCTGCTCATGCCACCCCTAATGCTATCACCTGGCAGGAATTCAAGGACAGCTTTAGGAGTCATCATATCCCTGCCGGTGTCATGAAGCTAGAGAAGGAGTTCCTCTCTCTCAAGCAAGGGGGGGGGAATGTCCGTCAGCGAGTACAGGGACAAGTTCATTCAGTTGTCTCGCTACGCCCCAGATGAGGTGAAGGAAGATGAGAAGAAGCAGGAGTTGTTCTTGGAAGGATTGATCTCACCACTTCAGTATCAGCTCATGGCTCACACCTTCCCAACATTCTAGAAGTTGGTGGACAAGGCTATTGGCTTGGAACACAAGCGTCGTGAGTTGGGGGAACAGAAGAGGAAATTCCTAGCCTCAGGACAGTCAAGCAGTAACACTCGTCCTCGTTTCCAGCAGCCTCAGCAGGGCTTGCCCGTTCGCTTTGGTGGGCAAGGGGGTAACTTTGGGCAGAATCAGGGTCAGCGCTCAGCACCTCCACCCCAGCGCCCAGTCTTTCAGCAGAACCGCCAAACCACCCCAACTCAGACTCCAGTGAAGACCCCTGCACCAGGCAGTGCTACTACCCCTCGTGCTTGCTACATATGTGGAGATCCGAGTCACTTTGCCAACAACTGTCCAAAGAGGAATGCTCAGACTCCGCAGCGCCAGAGTAGCAGTGCACCTAGGCAGAATCCTCCTCAGCAGCACAACCGAAATGGAAACCAGACGCCCCAGAGCAACAGAGGTCAGCAGAACCAGATACGTGGTAGGGTGAACCACGTTGCCCCAGAGACCGCGTAGGAGGCTCATGACGTGGTGCTTGGTATGTTCCTTGTCAACTCAGCCCCTGCATCAGTTTTATTTGATTCTGGAGCATCTCATTCTTTCATTACTGCTCAGTATGTAGCTAGCCATAATATACCCATGCACCCCATGAAGCGTGATATGATATTCAGCTCCCCTGGAGGAATCTTGAAAGCCACTATTATCTGCCCTCGTGTTAATTTGAAAATAGTAGGGGTAGATTTTCCTGCTGATCTAATAGTCCTGAAATCTGAGGGGATTGATGTCATACTTGGAATGGGATGGTTGGCTGCATTTGATGGGATAATTCAGTGTGCCAAGAGGTCAATATTGTTAACAAGCCCTCATGGAGAAAAGGTTGAATTTGTTGCTACAGTACCCGCAACGGCAGATGGTACGGTTAACCAGCTGAAGGGAGCACCGCTAGAGGACATCAGAGTGGTCTGTGATTTTCCAGATGTCTTCCCAGATGATTTGCCAGGTATGCCACCCGACCGAGACATTGAGTTTCTTATTGAGCTTTTACCTGGTACTGCTCCTATTTCTAAAAGACCCTATAGAATGGGTGTTAATGAACTAGAAGAACTTAAGAAACAACTTAAAAAATTATTGGATAAGGGTTATATTCGTCCTAGTTCTTCACCTTGGGGAGCTCCTGTTATTTTTCTTGGTAAGAAGGATGGCACTCAGTGATTATGTGTAGATTATCGTTCTTTGAATGAGGTAACGATCAAGAACAAGTATCCTTTGCACAGAATTGAGGATTTATTTGATCAGTTGCGAGGAGCTAAGGTTTTCTCCAAGATTGATTTGTGATCTGGCTACCATCACTTGAGAATCAGGCGCTCGGATATTCCTAAAACAGCATTTACCACAAGGTATGAATTATATGAATATACAGTGATGTCTTTTGGATTGACAAATGCACCTGCCTACTTTATGTATCTGATGAATAAGGTGTTTATGGAGTTTTTGGATAAATTTGTGGTGGTATTCATGGATGACATTCTGATTTACTCCAAGAATGAGGAGGAACATGAGGCTCTCAGGGAGAACCAGTTGTATGCCAAGTTTAGTAAATGTGAATTCTGGTTGAGTCAAGTATCCTTTCTTGGTCATGTTGTTACTGGTGGAGGTATTGCGGTGGATCCTAGCAAAATCAAGGATGTGTTGGATTGGGAACCTCCGACTTCTGTGTCTAAGATCATAAGCTTCCTGGGATTGGCTGGATATTACAGGAGATTCATCGAAGGCTTCTCTAAAATAGCGAAACCTCTTACATCGCTATTAGAGAAAGGCAAGGAATTCGTTTGGTCAGAAGCTTGTCAGGCCAGCTTTGAAGAATCGAGAAGGAAGTTGACTACAGCCCCAGTGCTTGCTATGCCAGATATTCACAAGAATTTTGACATATATTGTGATGCTTCTCGAAAAGGACTTGGTTGTGTTCTTATGCAGGAAGGCAGAGTTATAGCTTATGCATCAAGGCAGTTGAGAAAACATGAGCTAAATTATCCTACCCATGACTTGGAACTAGCAGCTGTTGTTCATGCTTTGTAGATCTGGAGACACTATATCTTCGGTAACAGATGTGAGTTGTATACTGATCACAAAAGTCTGAAGTACATATTCACTCAGAAGGATCTGAATTTGAGGCAGAGAAGATGGTTGGAATTGATCAAGGATTATGATCTGGGAATCAACTATCATCCAGGCAAGATAAATGTGGTTGCAGATGCATTGAGCAGAAAGTCACAAGCTAATCTAGTGCTTGGTCGTCAGTTGCCAAAATAGTTGTGTGCCGAGATGGAAAGGCTGAACTTGGGATTTCTTAATCAGACAGAAAGTGTGACTATGGAGATTGAGTCTACACTTGAGCAGGAGATTCGAAAGGGTCAACTTTCGGATGAGAAGATAAAAGAAATCAAGGCAACTATGTTAGCAGGAAAAGCTCCAGATTTCACCGAAGATGAGCAAGGTACGATCTGGTTCCGAAAATGGATATGTGTACC